>CATIWC010000585.1:0-449839 GCA_948472305.1 Vicia faba
TTATATTTATTATACCATAATAAAATGTTAAAATGGTGAATATCAAATCATATTAAGTTGAAACTTTTAATCTTACTAATTAACTATATATGTAATATGGGCCATTCAATTATAGTCTTTTAACATTGTGTTTGGTGATGAAGAAATCTAATATCTGGTGATGGTGAAAAAGAAACACATTGAAATTTTTTACATCTATTCTACCATAATACAATGTGTATATGGTGAATAAAATATTTTTAGGTTTGATTATTTTATTTTTATTATTACCTCTCTCTCTCTCTCTCTCTCTCTCTCTCTCTCTCTCTCTCTCTCTCTCTCTCTCTCTCTCTCTCTCTCTCTCTCTCTCTCTCTCTCTCTCTCTCTCTCTCTCTCTCTCTCTCTCTATATAATATATATATAATATATATATATATATATATATATATATATATATATATATATATATATATATATATATATATATATATAATATTGTCATTCATTTATAATCTTTTAACTTTGTTGCTAGTGAATGAAGAAACCTAAAAATTTGGTGATGGAGAAAATGAAAATTTTTGAAATTTTTTATATTTATTATACCATAATACAATGTGAATATTGTTAATAAAAATAATATTGAGTTTGATTATTAATTTTAACTATTACCTATATATAATAGGGTCATTCATTATATTCTTTAACTTTGTTACTTAGTAAAAATGAAACCTAAAATTTAGTGATGGAATAGAGAAAAAACTATTTAATTTTTTACATCTATTATACCATAATACAATTTAAATATCGTGAATAAAAAATAATGTTGATCTTAATAATTTAATTTTAATTATTGACTATATATAATATGGGACAATCGTTTTAAAGTCTTTTCACTTTGTTGCTTAGTAATGAATAAACCTAAAATTTAATGATGGTATTGAAGAAAAATATTAAAAAATTTATATTTATTATACCATAATAAAATCTTAAAATGGTGAATACCAAATTATATTGAGCCGAAACATTTAATTTTACTTATTAACTATATATGTAATATGGGCCATTCAATTATAGCCTTTTAACTTTGTTGCTTGGTGATGGAGAAATCTAAAATTTGGTGATGGTGAAAAAGAAAAAATATTGAAATTTTTGACAACTATTCTACCATAATACAATGTGAAAATGGTGAATAAAAATATTATTGGATTTGATTATTTTATTTTTATTATTACCTCTATATACATAATATGTTTCATTCATTTATAATCTTTTAACTTTGATGCTTAATGATGAAGAAATTTAAAATTTGGTGATGGGGAAGAATAAAAATATTGAAATTTTTTATATGTATTCTACCATAATACAATGTGAATATGGTTAATGAAATAAGTGTTGTGTTTGATTATGAATTTTAACTATTACCTATATATAATACGGGTCATTCATTTATATTCTTTTAATTTTGTTACTTAGTGATAAAGAAACCTCACATTTAGTGATGGAATACAAGAAAACTATTGAGTATTTTACATCTATTATACCATAATATAATGTGAATATCGTGAATAAAAAGTAATGTTGATCTTAATCATTTAATTTTAATTATTAACTATATATGATATGGGACAGTCATTTAAAGTCTTTTCACTTTGTTGCTTAGTGATGAAGAAACCTAAAATTTAATAATGGAATAGAAGAAAAATATTGAAATTTTTTACATTAATTATACCATAATAAAATGATAAAATATTGAATACCAAATTATATTAAGCAGAAACATTTATTCTTACTTATTATCTATATATATAATATGGGCCATTCAATTATAGTCTTTTAACTTTGTTGCTCGGTGATCGTGAAAAATAAAAACATTGAAATTTTTAACTATACCACCATGTGAATATCGTTAATAAAATAAGTATTGTGTTTGATTATTAATTTTAACAATTACCTATATATAATACGAGTCATTCATTTATATTCTTTTAACTTTGTTACTAGTGAATATGGTTAATAAAAATAATATTGAGTTTGATTAATAATTTTAACTATTACCTATATATAATAGGGATCATTCATTTATATTCTTTTAACTTTGTTACTTAGTAAAAAAGAAACTTAAAATTTAGTGATGGAATAGAGAAAAAACTAATTAATTTTTTTACATATATTATACCATAATACAATGTAAATATCATGAATAAAAAATAATGTTGATCTTAATCATTTAATTTTAATTATTGACTCTATATAATATGGGACAATCATTTAAAGTTTTTTCACTTTGTTGCTTAGTGATGAAGAACCTAAAATTTAATGATGAAGTAGAAGAAAAATATTAAATTTTTTTACATTTATTATACCAAAGTAAAATGTTAAAATGGTGAATACAAAATCATATTGAGCGGAAATATTTAATCTTACTTATTAACAGTATATGTAGTATGGGCCACTCAATTATAGTCTTTTAACTTTATTGTTTGGTGATGAAGAAATCTAAAATTTTGTGATGGTGAAAAAGAAAAATATTGAAATGTTTTATATCTATTCTACCATAATATAATGTAAATATGATGAATAAAAATATTACCATGTTTGATTATTTTATTTTTATTAGTACCTCTATATACATAATATGTGTCATTCATTTATAATCTTTTATCTTTGTTGCTTAGTGATGAAGAAATATAAAATTTGGTGATGGGGAAGAAGAAAAATATTGAAATTGTTTACATCTATTCTACCATAATAAAATGTGAATATGGTTAGTAAAATAAGTATTGAGTTTGATTATTATTTTTAATTATTACCTATATATAATACGGGTCATTCATTTATAGTCTTTTAACGTTGTTACTTAGTGATGGAGCAACCTAAAATTTAGTGATGATATAGAAGAAAAACATTGAAATTTTTACATTTGTTATACCATAATACAATGTGAATATGGTGAATAAAAATTAATGTTTAGCTTAATCATATAATTATACTTATTTTATATATATATAAATATATATATATATATATAGGTCATTCGTTTATAATCTTTTTACTTTGATGCTTAGTGATGAAGAAATCTAAAATTTGGTGATGGGGAAGAAATAAAATATTGAAAATTTTAACATTTATTATACCATAATACAATGTGAATATTGTTTTATAAAAATAATATTGAGTTTAATTATTAATTTTAACTATTACCTATATATAATATGGGTCATTTATTTATATTCTTTTAATTTTGTTACTTAGTGATAAAGAAACCTCAAATTTATTGATGGAATAGAAGAAAACTATTTAATTTTTTACATGTATTATACCATAATACAATGTGAATATCGTGAATAAAAAATAATATTGATCTTAATCATTTAATTTTAATTATCGAATATATATAATATGGGACTATCATTTAAAGTTTTTTCACTTGGTTGCTTAGTGATGAAGAAACCTAAAATTTAATGATAGAGTAGAAGAAAAATATTAAAAAAATTTATATTTATTATACCATAATAAAATCTTAAAATGGTGAATACCAAATTATATTGAGCCGGAACATTAAATTTTACTTATTAACTATATATGTAATATGAGTCATTCAATTATAGTCTTTTAACTTTGTTGCTTGGTGATGGAGAAATCTCAAATTTGGTGATGGTGAAAAAGAAAAAATATTGAAATATTTGATAACTATTCTACCATAATACAATATGAATATGGTGAATAAAAATATTATTGGGTTTGATTATTTTATTTTTATTATTACCTCTATATACATAATTTTTTTCTTTCATTTATAACCTTTTAACTTTGATGCTTAGTGATAAAGAAATTTAAAATTTGGTGATGAAAGTCGAAAAATATTGAATTTTTTTACATTTATTCTACCCTAATACAATGTGAATATGGTTAATGAAATAAGTATTTGGTTTGATTATTGATTTTAACTATTACCTATATATAATATGGGTCATTCATTTATATTCTTTTAACTTTGTTACTTAGTGATAAAGAAACCTAAAATATAGTGATGGAATAGAAGAAAACTATTGAAGTTTTTACATCTATTATATCATAATACAATGTGAATATCATGAATAAAAAATAATGTTGATCTTAATCATTTATTTTTAATTATTGACTATATATAATATGGGACAATCATTTAAAGTTTTTTCACTTGGTTGCTTAGTGATGAAGAAACCTAAAATTTAATGATGGAGTAGAAGAAAAATATTAAAATTTTATACATTTATTATACCATAATAAAATGTTAAAATGGTGAATATCAAATCATATTGAGTTGAAACATTTAATCTTACTTATTAACTATATATGTAATATGCACCATTTAATTATAGTCTTTTAACTTTGTTGCTTGGTGATGAAGAAATCTAATATTTGGTGATGGTGTAAAAGAAAAACATTGAAATTTTTTACATCTATTCTACCATCATACAATGTGTATATGGCGAATAAAAATATTTTTGGGTTTGATTATTTTATTTTTATTATTACCTATATATATATATAATATGTGTCATTCATTTATAATCTTTTAACTTTGTTGCTTAGTGATGAAGAAACCTAAACTTTGGTGATGGAGAAAATGAAAAATATTGAATTTTTTTACATTTATTATACCATAATACAATGTGAATATGGTTAATAAAAATAATTTTGAGTTTGATTATTAATTTTAACTACTAACTATATATAATATGGGTCATTCATTTATATTCTTTTAACGTTGTTACTTAGTAAAAAAGAAACCTAAAATTTAGTGATGGAGTAGAGAAAAAACTATTGAATTTTTTACATCTATTATACCATAATACAATGTAAATATCGTGAATAAAAAATGATGTTGATCTTAATCATTTAATTTTAATTATTGACTATATATAATATGGGACAATTATTTAAATTTTTTTTACTTTGTTACTTAATGATGAAGAAACCTAATATTTAATGATGAAGTAGAAAAAAAATATTAAATTTTTTTTATTTATTATACCATAGTAAAATGTTAAAATGGAGAATACAAAATCGTATTGAGCGGAAACATTTAATCTTACTTATTAACTATATATGTAGTATGGGTCATTCAATTATAGTCTTGGTGATGAAGAAATCTGAAATTTAGTGATGGTGAAAAAGAAAAATATTGAAATGTTTTATATCTATTCTACCATAATATAATGTAAATATGGTGAATAAAAATATTATCAGGTTTGATTATTTTATTTTTATTAGTACCTCTATATAAATAATATGTGTCATTCATTTATAATCTTTTAGCTTTGTTGCTTAGTTATGAAGAAATATAAAATTTGGTGATGGAGAAAATGAAAAATATTGAAATTTTTTACATTTATTATGCCATAATATAATGTGAATATGGTTAATAAAAATAATATCAAGTTTGATTATTAATTTTAACTATTACCTATATATAATAGGGGTCATTCATTTATATTCTTTTAACTTTGTTACTTAGTAAAAAAGAAACCTAAAATTTAGTGATGGAATAGAGAAAAAACTATTGAATTTTTTACATCTATTATACCATAATTCAATGTAAATATCATGAATAAAAAATAATGTTGATCTTAATCATTTAATTTTAATTATCGACTATATATAATATTGGACAATCGTTTAAAGTCTTTTCACTTTGTTGCTTAGTAATGAAGAAACCTAAAATTTAATGATGGTGTAGAATAAAAATATTAAAAAATTTACATTTATTATACCATAATTAAATCTTAAAATGGTGAATACCAAATTATGTTGAGCGGAAACATTTAATTTTACTTATTAACTATATATGTAATATGGGTCATTCAATTATAGTCTTTTAATTTTGTTGCTTGGTGATGGAGAAATCTAAAATTTGGTGATGGTGAAAAAGAAAAAATATTGAAATTTTTTATAGCTATTATACCATAATACAATGTGAATATGGTGAATAAAAATATTATTGGGTTTGATTATTTTATTTTTATTATTACCTCTATATACATAATATGTTTCATTAATTTAAAATCTTTTAACTTTGATGCTTAGTGATGAAGAAATTTAAAATTTGGTGATGGGGAAGAAGAAAAATACTGAAATTTTTTTACACCTTTTCTACCATAATACAATGTGAATATGGTTAATGAAATAAGTATTAGGTTTGATTATTAATTTTAACTATTACCTATATATAATACGGGTCATTCATTTATATTCTTTTAACTTTGTTACTTAGTGATAAAGAAACCTAAAATTTAGTGATGGAATAGAAGAAAAATATTGAAGTTTTTAAATCTATTATACCATAATACAATGTGAATATCAATAAAAAATAATGTTGATCTTAATCATTTATATTTAATTATTGACTATATATAATATGGGACAATCATTTAAAGTTTTTTCACTTTGTTGCTTCGTGATGAAGAAACCTTAAATTTAATGATGAAGTAGAAGAAAAATATTAAATGTTTTTACATTTATTATACCATAGTAAAATGTTAAAATGGTGAATACAAAATCATATTGAGCGGTGTAACGCGGTGGGAGAACTGACTTGGTTGTTTTGCATTTGATCGCAAATGTTGCGATCAGCAAGAGTCGCCACCGACTTTTCTTTTATCCAAAAGGAAAGATTAAAAAAAACAGAAAAGACCTTTGAGATGTTTTCTTGAGTTCGGGGGGTAGATTATGAAAAGGTATAGTATTAGCACCCTTTTCATCCGTAGTTATCTACGGGCTCTTAGTTGCTTGCTAGATCACTTGCTTTTGTTTGAAAATGTGCTTTGTATGATTTTTGAAAGTATTTTAAAAAGGCGCCATTGTGTAGGCAAACTTTGTAATGATTCTCCTTCGTAAGAATGTATACGAAGTGTTGATCTTTTGCAAATGCTTAAAGTTTGAAAGGTGTTTTGAAAGTGTTGGTGTTTGTTTTGAAAATAGCAAGGATGTTTTGGTTTGAAAATGAGCAAGCAACTAGGAATCCTATCTTTGGAAAATAGCAAGGATGTTTTGGTAAGAAATCCTATCTTTGGATGTAAAAGGGACGGGCATGGGTCATCGCATAGTCATGATTAGCAATGTTGTAAGATATCTTAGCATTTTCTTTAGGGACTAAGATTATTTTTGAAAGACAACTTTGATAGTGTCATCGAGTGACTATGATCTTGTATTTTTTGATTGTTTTTGCTAAGATACCTCACATGCATAATATGGCCATCTTATAAGGCAACAAAGTGGATTTACCCTAAGGGTGTAAGTGTGGAAGTGTGTTGGTTTACATGCATTGTTTTGTCTTGATTAGGGTTTTCTAAGCATTGATTTTATCTTTCCATACAAACCCTAATTTACTAGCATTTATATATAAAATATTAAATTGGAGAAAATAAAAATACTAAGCTATTACATCAATAGGGGAGGGGGTGTACAAATTTACAAATGGGGAAATTGCAAGAAAATTAAATCTAAATAATTATTACAACCATATTGAATATTGTACAAAATTGAAAATAAAAATGCCAGAGTGTAAATAAATAAATAAAAGAAATGATTTTGTTTGTTTTCTTTTATGAAAGAGTTTAGTCTTAACCTAATAAAAAAATGATTAAGGAAAATTAAATAAAATTAACTTAAACTAAATAAAAAAAGAAATTAACTAAAAAAAGGGATTTTTTAGGGTTTTATTTATGAATAGGTTTTAAATTAATAAAAATAATATGGATATTAATTAATTAAAAGAAACCTAAGTTCTAAATTAATTTTAATTGCAAGAAAATAATATAATAGTTAAACCTAAACCTAATTATTAATTATTAAGAAAGAAATTAAATTATTAAGAAAATATTTTTGTTCTTTTAGTTTTATAAAACAAATAAACTAAATAAGTGTAAAAATAATAAATAAAATATTTTTTGGATTTTTATTAATAACAATAAAAATATATTAATAATAAAAATAATAATGAAGGAAAAAGAATTAAAATAAAATAAGAAAAAAAGAAATAGTAATGAAAATTTGGGAAGTTAGCAAAAAAGAAGAAGGCCCAATGATAGGGCCCAGGCGCTGCAAAGAAACCAAAAAAATATAAAAAGTGTGGAAACAAACAAAAGGCAACACGCTGGGTGTTGAACACACGCCCTCTTGGTTACCAGCGTGCTGCCTTACCACTATGGTGGCTAAACATTTGTTAACATTGGCAGAAAAATAAATACATAACATAAAACTTGCCCTGGCTGTACTTCATCTTCAACCTCCAGCCAAAGGATCTGTAACTTGCTCATTCTTCGACCATTTTCAAAAATGTAAACATGAAACTTGTGTATTTTTTCACCACGAATCCAACTATGTAACTAATTTAAGCTAAGATTCAAAGATAAAGATGAATTTATGAAAGTACCAAATTCTGACCTAAATGTTTCAGCAAGTTTAAACTCAAAATTCTCCATGCTCAAGCAACAAAAATGAAATCTATGGTCATGTATAGTTTTAGGGCAATGATATCTACATTCTCTCTTCACAAATGCAAGCATAACAATGCGTATATGAATAGTTCAAAAGTCAGAAAACTCACCTTGCAAGAGGGTATCATGTTTTGAGTTTTAGCAGCTTTCAATGAGTTCTAGTGATTGGGTTAGCTTCCTCAATTTCCCAGGAAGCTAATGTGATGCTTGGCTTGAGCTGAAAATGGCTGAGGAGTTCTAGAGAAGTCCACTTGTAGTGCTCTGTTTTTGAGTTTGGACAATGGTGGAAATGGAGTTACAGAACTATAACAGGTATTGGGATGAGTTATGGATGATGTTTAGGAACTTTTGGAATGGTTTGGAGAGGAAACGCATGAGTAGTTTGAGAGATGGGAGTGTAAGGTCAGTTTCTGCACAAAAATGGAGTCTTGTGTGCAATCTGAGTTTTTGTGAGTTTGAGTGAGTTCAAGGGCTTAAGCATGCATGTGTTCTGATGCAAATAACTTGGGCATAAGTAAGTAAAAGGTTCTAGCACTTGAGAGGGTCAGAAGTGCAAGATATAGAGTTATGACTATGTTACTTGATTTTGAAGAAAAGTGAAAACATGGTTCCAAGGAAAAGTACAAGCATAGGCTGAGTTGTCTTGAGGCTTTAGACAAGTTTCTTTTGGGTTATAGATTGTGTATGATCATAAGAAAACAAGTGCAAAGCTCAAGAACTAATTTTGTGCATAAAGCTACTTTTCCAAAATGACAATGTGCACTTTCTTCCCAAAATGGAAATAAGCATGGGCAATGCATTGAGTGCTTGATTTGAAGCTTCTTACAGCTGTGCAAACATTTAATTATGGAGTTCCAAACAAGTTTGAGGCCTGCAAAGCAAAGATTGTGCAGCCTAGCATGGATTTGAATTCTTGTTCATTACAAAATTCTGCTTTGTAAAACAACTTGAAACCCTAACTTCTGACCTTCGGTTCTCCTTGCTCACAAATGATCTCAAGGAGTTCTTGGACTTTTTAGAAATCTTGTAATGTTATCTACAACCCATATTTTAATCACTTTTTCAAAATACAAATGGAACTATGTGAAACTTGGCTCAGAAGTTAGGTCAAAATCCTAACCAAAATGCTCAAAATTTCACTAAGTGTTTTAGTTTCATGACCATGATTTCATGGATTAATAACTTGAGATCCAAGCATTTTTAGGAGGATTTGTGTAAATCAATGTTTTAGATCTCATTGAGATCTACAACTTTCATGTTGAAAGTTTCTTTTGAATCATCTTGCATCATGGTGAAAATTGGCTCAAAGTTGTGAAAAATTATGAAGTTTTCAACACTTGGAAAAATTTCTAAGTTTGGAAACTTTGACTTTTCAAAATGAAATCTTGATTTTTTTGATTTCTTGATGAACAAGTTTCATATTTTTACATGTTTTGATGAATTGTAATCTTTGACACTTGATTTTGACCCAAAAAAATCAAAGTTTGACTTTTCAGTGTGCAGTTGACTTTTGATCAGTTGACTTTTCATCAAGGTCAGTTCAAAAGCATGTTGTATGAGATTATGGCATTGTTTTAGTCATCCTCCCTCTAAAGGCCTGTAACTTTTAGCAAGAGTTGAATGTTATAAAGAGAGTAAAAAGCATAGTTTAAAATACAGTGAAAACAAATGGATGAATTTAAGGAAAACATATACAATGCATTAATGAAACAAAGTTTGACATTAATAGATAAGTGTTCGAACAACAAAAGAGATTACAACTTGAAAATTCAAATGAACAAAAGCTTTCAATGATTTAGCATAGGAGCAGTGATCACGTTAGGAGCCTCTGGAGGATCGAATTCGATCTCCTTGGCATCAATCATATCTTAGATCTTATACTTCAGAGCCCAACAGTTGTTTGTGTCGTGTCCCGGACTGTCAGAGTGGTATGCACACCTTTCATTGGGATGATAGGTAGGAGCGGAAGTGTTGGGGTTCCAGAGAGGAGCCTTTAACATAACCAGCTCTGCCTTCAACATGTGTTGTAGAGCTTGAGCCAGTGACATGTTGATCTTAGTGAATTGTCTTTTAGGCACAACCTCCTTACACTAATGCCCCTTTCTTTATTGAGGATTAGAGATCAAAAATGCTCCTACGTGTTGGTCATGACGACTCTTTTGACCATACATAGCATTGGACTCTTTCTTCCCATTGTATGGCTTTTTCTAAGCATCATAAGGTGTAGCTCCTTGGATCTTTCCACTTTTGATGCCAACTTTGACTCTTTCTCCAGTCAGTATTAGCTCAGTGAACCCGGCCGAGGAGCTTCCGATTAGGTATTTGAAGAAAGATCCTATCAAAGTTCCCATGAAGATGTCAATCAGATCCTTATCAGTTAAAGGGGGTTGCACCCTACCAGCAAGATCTCTCCACTTTTGGGCGTATCTTTTAAAGCTCTTGTTGGAACCCATGGTCATGTTCTGCAATTGCACACAAGTTGGTGCAAGATCAGCGTTGTACTGGTACTGCTTATAGAAAGCAGCAGCTAGATCCTCCCAGGTGTGGATGTGAGAACTCTCCAATTGATAGAACCATTCTAGTTGAGTCCCTACTAGGCTCTCTTGGAAGAAATGAATCCAAAGCTTCGGATCAGTTGTGTATGGTTGAATCTTGCGGACATAAGACTTTAAGTGCATCTTAGGGAAAAAGACTCCATCATATAGGGCAAAGGTATTGATTTTGAACTTTGGCGGGATGACCACTCCAGAAACCAAACACGTGTCTCCTAAATCCAAGCCAGGTATCTGCTGAATTTCCATAACAATGAGGTGATCCTCTAACTGTTTGTACTTGTCATCAGCGGGAGGATATTGTTCCTCAGAGTAGTCAGCTTCGACTTTATCAACCTCCAGACTATTGTCTTCTTCATGACTATCCCCCATGTTGGATGGAGTTGGAAGATCTAGAGCCCCCTTGAATGGTCCTTTAAGTCTTCTTCCCAAGTTCAGGACGCCTACTGACTTCTTGGACTTTTTCTTCTTGTCTTTGAGAAGAGTCTTCAGGTCCTCTTGTCCCTTAGCCAAAGCCAAGAACATTTGTTGGAATTGAGCGTTTTGAGCCTGAAGATCTTTGATTGTTTGTTCAAGAGACATTGCTGAATTAAACAGCGGAGAAGATGAGAAACCTGCTATGAAACCTATTTATGATGACATGCATGATATGTGGATGCAGTTTTCAAGGATCTCGCAGGGTAAACACAAAAAGATGTTAGAATTTGAACTTTGTCAACAGCTTTGATTGGAGAACTTTGTATGGGTGGATATCCTTCTACGAGAATCAAGCTCACCATGTTAAGTGGGTCATAGCCCTTGACTCAAGTTACCGTGCTTTGGTCTTTGATGGTGTTTGGTTAGAGGAAAATAAATATTCTTTCCCCTTGATAGACGTCTGGTTCAAAGTGACCCTGCATCATAGGCCCTTGATATCTTTGAAACAGTTATTGAAAATTCTATGGTATGATGTTATGCAAAGTAAACAAGTTTATATACAAATAATCATATACACATAAAGCAGACAAGTCCTTAGGTTTAGGTTTGCATGGAGTTTGTAGGTAACTACCCTCTTGAAGTTTAGTTGGCTCAAATCTGTCCTAACAATAGTAATTGGGTTCTAAGGGAGCTCAATATCACTGATTTGTCTCCTCGAGCATTGTTTCAGTGCAAGCCTCTTTAATGGCAACTGAAATATCCCAAAAAACCATACCTCAATGAATGTAGTATCGAGTATCTACCAACTTCGGACTGCACCAAATCCGGTCATCTCATTACGTCCTAATGGCCAAGTTGGTCAAGTAAAGGTTCTAGAAGTTAGTTAGTGCTTCATGACATCACTTAGAGGCCCTGTATTCTCCTTGACTACTCAAGGGCTACCGGTACCCACAAATATGTCACACTAACGTAGCTATTGGATAGACCATGTCGGTATATCCCGCACAGTTTCCACAACGTATTTCTACTTACTATAAGGTATCCCAAATCCGGGTAGAGGATTCAAACCCAAACAAAGAACCAAAATATAAAGCAAACAAATCAAACAATGAAAGAAAGTAAATGTGATCTAGCCCTAAGGTAACCCCACTTTTAAAATATTCCCCAGCAAAGTCTCCAGTTCTGTAACACGGTGGGAGAACTGACTTGGTTGTTTTGCGTTTGATCGCAAATGTTGTGGTTAGCAAGAGTCGCCACCGACTTTTCTTTTATCCAAAAGAAAAGGTTGAAAAGAACAGGAAAGACATTTGAGATGTTTTCTTGAGTTCAGGGGGTAGATTATGAAAAGGGAAGGTATTATCACCCTTTTCATCCGTAGTTATCTATGGGCTCTTAGTTGCTTGCTAGATCTCATGTTTTTGTTTGAAAATGTGCTTTGTGTGGTTTTTGAAAGTATTTTGAAAAGGCGTTATTGTTTAGGCAAACTTTGTAATGATTCTCGTTTGTAAGAATGTATGCAAAGTGTTAATCTTTTGCAAATGTTTCAAGTTTGAAAGGTGTTTTGAAAGTGTTGGTGTTTGTTTTGAAAATAGCAAGGATGTTTTGGTTTGAAAATGAGCAAGCAATTAGGAACAACCTACCTACTCAAAAGTATTTCTTGTTTTATATCCTCTTTCCTTTGACATTGTTATCTTACCATTGATTTGGTAAGAAACCCTATCTTTGGATGTAAAAGGGACGGGCATGGGTCATCGTATATCCATGATTAGCAATGTTGTAAGATATCTTAGCATTTTCTTTAGGGACTACGATCATTTTTGAAAGGCAACTTTGATAGCGTTATCGAGGGACTATGATCTTGTATTTTTTGATTGCTTTTGCTAAGATACCCCACATGCATAATATGGCCATTTTATAAGGCAATAAAGTGGATTTATCCTAAGGGTGTAACTGTGCAAGTGTGTTGGTTTACATGCATTGTTTTGTCTTGATTAGGGTTTTCTAAGCATTGATTTTATCTTTCCATACAAACCCTAATTTATTAGCATTTATATATAAAACATTAAATTACGGAAAATAAAAATACTAAGCTATTACATCAATAGGGGAGGGGGTATACAAATTTACAAATAGGGAAATTGCAAGAAAATTAAATCTAAATAATTATTACAACCATATTGAATATTGTACAAAATTGAAAATAAAAATGCAAGAATGTAAATGAAAAAAAAATGATTTTGTTTGTTTTCTTTTATGAAAGGATTTAGTCTTGACCTAATAAAAAAAATGATTAAGGAAAATTAAATAAAATTAACTTAAACTAAATAAAAAAATAAATTAACTAAAAAAAAGGGATTTTTTAGGGTTTTATTTAAGAAAAGGTTTTAAATTAATAAAAATAATATAGATATTAATTAATTAAAAGAAATCTAAGTTCTAAATTAATTTTAATTGCAAGAAAATAATATAATAGTTAAACCTAAACCTAAATATTAATTATTAATAAATAAATTAAATTATTAAGAAAATGTTTTTGTTCTTTTAGTTTTATAAAACAAATAAAGTAAATAAGTGTAAAAATAATAAATAAAATATTTTTTGGATTTTTATTAATAACAATAAAAATATAATAATAATAATAATAATAATAATAATAATAATAATAATAATAATAATAATAATAATAATAATAATAATAATAATATTAATAATAATAATAATAATAATGAAGGAAAAAGAAATAAAATAAAATAAGAAAAAAAAGAAATAGTAATGAAAATTTGGGCCAGGGGGTGCTGAAGCAAGGCAGGGATTAGAAAGTTAGAAAAAAAAAGAAGGCCTAATGCTGGGGCCCAGGCGCTGCAAAGAAACCAAAAAAATGTAAATAGTGTGAAAAAAACAAAAGGCAGCGCGCTGGGTGTTGAACTCACGCCCTCTTGGTTACCAGCGCACTGCCTTACCACTGGGGTGGCTATACATCTGTTAACACTGGCACAAAAATAAATACATAACATAAAACTTGTCTTGACTGTACTTCATCTTCAACCTCCAGCCAAAGGATCTGTAACTTGCTCATTCTTCAACCATTTTCAAAAATGTAAACATGAAACTTGTGTATTTTTTCACCACGAATCCAACCATGTAACTGATTTAAGCTAACATTCAAAGATAAAGATGAATTTATGAAAGTACCAAATTCTGACCTAAATGTCTCAGCAAGTTTAAACTCAAAATTCTCCCATGCTTAAGCAACATAAATGAAATCTATGGACATGTATAGTTTCAGGGCAATGATATCTACATTCTATCTTCACAAATGCAAGCCTAACAATGCCTACATGAATAGTTCAAAAGTCAGAAAACTCACCTTGCAAGAGGGTATCGTGTTTTGAGTTTGAGCAGCTTTCAATGAGTTCTAGTGATTGGGTTAGCTTCCTCAAGTTCCCAGAAAGCTAATGTGATGCCTGGATTGAGCTGAAAATGGCTGAGGAGTTCTAGAGAAGTCCACTTGCAGTGCTCTGTTTTTGAGTTTGGACAATGGTGGAAATGGAGTTACAGAACTGTAACAGGTATTGGGATGAGTTGTGAATGATGTTTAGGAACTTTTGGAAGGGTTTGGAGAGGAAACACACGAGTAGTTTGAGAGATGGGAGTGTAAGGTCAGTTTCTACACAAAAATGGAGTTTTGTGTGCAATCTGAGTTTTGGTGAGTTTGAGTGAGTTCAAGGACTTAAGCATGTGCGTGTTTTGATGCAAACAACTTGTTCATAAGTAAGGAAAAGGTTCTAGCACTTGATAGGGTCAGAAGTGCAAGATATAAAGTTATGGCTATGTTACTTGATTTTGAAGAAAAGTGAAAACATGGTTCCAAGGAAAAGTACAAGCATGAGCTGAGTTGTTTTGAGGCTTTAGACAAGTTTCTTTTGGGTTATAGATTGTGTATGATCAGAAGAAAACAAGTGCAAAGCTCAAGAACTAATTTTGTGCATAAAGCTACTTTTCCAAAATGGTAATGTGCACTTTCTTTCCAAAATAGAAATAAGCATGGGCAATGCATTGAATGCTTGAGTTGAAGCTTCTTACAGCTGTGCAAACATTTAATTATGGAGTGCCAAACAAGTTTGTAGCCTGCAAAGCAAAGATTGTGCATCCTAGCATGGATTTGAATTCTTGTTCATTACAAAATTCTGCCTTGTAAAACAACTTGAAACCCTAACTTCTGACCTTCGATTCTCCTTGCTCACAAATGATCTCAAGGAGTTTTTTTAATTTTTAGAAATCTTATAATGTGATCTACAACCCCTCTTTGAATAACTTTTGCAAAATTCAAATGGAACTATGTGAAAATTGTCTCAGAAGTTAGGTCATAATCCTGACCGAAATGCTCAAAATTTCACTAAGTGTTTTAGTTTCATGACCATGATTTCATGGATTAATAACTTGAGATCCAAGAATTTTTAGGAGGATTTGTGTAAAGAAATGTTTTAGATATCATTGAGATCTACAACTTTCATGTTTAAAGTTTCTTTTGAATTATCTTGCATCATGGTGAAAATTGGCTCAAAGTTATGAAAAATTATGAAGTTTTTTCAACACTTAGAAAAATTTCTAAGTTTGGAAATTTTGACTTTTCAAAATGAAATCTTGAATTTTTGATTTCTTGATGAAAAAGTTTCATATTTTTACATGTTTTGATGAGTTGTGATCTTTGACAGTTGATTTTGACCAAAAAAAAATCAAAAAGTTTGACTTTTCAGTATGCAGTTGACTTTTGATCAGTTGACTGAAAATCAATTATCAATCAATTGATCTTGGGGGATGTTTTAATTCATTCCATTAGGTTAAAATGATGCAATTTAATCCTTGAGATCAAGTTTCCAACCAATCAACAATTTGCTAGGTCAAAAATCAGAAATTGCCTTTTCTTAGTCAAAACCCTAATTTTAACCATTTCGCCCTTTTGATGATCTGATCAAATTTCTTGAAGAATTATGGTCCAAACTTGATCAAATGACATATAGTAATTCACAATGTTGATATGATTCAAAAATTATGAAGTTTGACTGTAAATTGACCATGCTTCACTTTTTCCCCAATACAGTTGATTTTTAGGTTAACTGATCAATTGACTAAGCAAAAATGTGATCCAAGACTTGAAACTTGACATGAGCTATCTTGAGGGTCCATATTGATCCATGAAAGTCATATGAGGCATTAAAAGTTCAATTATCCTTGTGCAATCTCAAACCCTAATTTCAGTCATCAATGTTTAAGGAGGTGTCTTTAGCTGATCAACCCTAGTGCAGTCTTGAACCAAAGGAGATCTTGTGAGAAAACACTTGATAAATGAGAGGGAAAATTTTGGGGTACAACAAGCGGAAACATTTAATCTTACTTATTAACTATATATGTAATATGGGCCATTCAATTATATTCGTTTAACTTTGTTTCTTGGTGATGAAGAATTCTAAAATTTGGTGATGGTGAAAAAGAAAAATATTGAAATGTTTTATATCTATTCTACCATAATATAATGTGAATATGGTGAATAAAAATATTATCGGTTTGATTATTTTATTTTTATTATTACCTCTATATACATAATATGTGTCATTCATTTATAATATTTTAGCTTTGTTGCTTAGTGATGAAGAAATATAAAATTTGGTGATGGGGAAGAAGAAATATATTGAAATTTTTTACATCTATTCTACCATGATAAAATGTGAATATGGTTAATAAAATAAGTATTGGGTTTGATTATTATATTTAATTATTACCTATATATAATACGGGTAATTCATTTATAGTCTTTTAACGTTGTTACTTAGTTATGTGAAGCAACCTAAAATTTAGTGATGATATAGAAGAAAACCATTGAAATTTTTACATCTGTTATACTATAATACAATGTGAATATGGTGAATAAAATTTAATGTTGAGCTTAATCATTTAATTATACTTATTATTATTATATATATATATATATATATATATATATATATATATATATATATATATATATATATATATATATATATATATATATATATATATATATATCATTCATTTAAAGTCTTTTAACTTTGTTGCTTAGTGATGAAGAAACCTAAAATTTGGTGATGGAGAAAATGAAATATGTTGAAATTTTTTACATTTATTCTAACATAATACAATGTGAATGTGGTTAATGAAATAAGTATTGGGTTTGATTATTAATTTTAACTATTACCTATATATAATACGGGTCATTCATTTATATTATTTTAACTTTTTTACTTAGTGATAAAGAAACCTAAAATATAGTGATGGAATAGAAGAAAACTATTGAAATTTTTACATCTATTATACCATAATACAATGTGAATATCGTGAATAAAAAATAATGTTGATCTTAATCAATTAATTTTAATTATTGACTATATATAATATGTGACAATCATTTAAAGTTTTTTCACTTGGTTGCTTGTGATGAAGAAACCTAAAATTTAATGGTGGAGTAGAAGAAAAATATTAAAATTATTTACATTTATTATAACATAATAAAATATTAAAATGGTGAATATCAAATCATATTGAGTTGAAACATTTAATCTTACTTAATAACTATATATGTAATATGGGCCATTCAAAAATAGTCTTTTAACTTTGTTGTTTGGAGAGGAAGAAATCTAATATTTGGTGATGGTGAAAAAGAAAAACATTGAAAGTTTTTACATCTATTTTACCATAATACAATGTGTATATGGTGAATAAAAATATTTTTGGATTTGATTATTTTATTTTTATTATTGCCTATATATATATATATATATATATATATATATATATATATATATATATATATATATATATATATATATATATATATATATATATATATATATATATATATATATATATATATATATATATATATATATATATATATATATATATATATATATATATATATATATATATATATATATATATATAATATGTGTCATTCATTTATAATCTTTTAACTTTGTTGCTTAGTGATGAAGAAATCTAAAATTTGGTGATGGATAAAATGAAAAATATTAAAATTTTATATATTTATTATACCATAATACAATGTGAATATGGTTAATAAAAATAATATTGAGTTTGATTATTAATTCTAACTATTACCTATATATAATAGGGGTCATTTATTTATATTCTTTTTACTTTGTTAACTTAGTGATAAATAAAACCTCAAATTTAGTGATGGAATAGAAGAAAATTATCGAATTTTTTACATCTATTATACCATAATACAATGTGAATATCGTGAATAAAAAATAATGTTGATCTTAATCATTTAATTTTAATTATCGACTATATATAATATTGGACAATCATTTAAACTCTTTTCACTTTGTTGCTTAGTGATGAAGAAACCTAAAATTTAATGATAGAGTAGAAGAAAAATATTGAAATTTTTTATATTTATTATACCATAATAAAATGTTAAAATGTTGAATACCAAATTATATCAAGCGGAAATATTTAATCTTACTTATTAACTATATATGTAATATAAGTTATTCAATTATAGTCTTTTAACTTTGTTGCTTGGTGATGGTGAAAAAGAATAACATTGAAATTTTTTATATCTATTCTACCATAATACAATGTGAATATGATAAATAAAAATATTATTGGGTTTGATTATTTTATTTTTATTATTACCTCTATATCCATAATATAGGTCATTCATTTATAATCTTTTAACTTTGATGCTTAGTGATGAAGAAATCTAAAATTTCGTGATGGAGAAGAAGAAAAATATTGAAATTTTTTATATTTATTATACCCTAAAACAATGTGAATATAGTTAATAAAAATAATATTAAATTTGATTACTAATCTTAACTATTACCTATATATAATAGGGGTCATTTATTTATATTCTTTTAACTTTGTAACTTAGTGATAAATAAACCTCAAATTTAGTGATGGAATAGAAGAAAACTATTGAATTTTTTACATCTATTATATCATAATACAATGTGAATATCGTGAATAAAAAATAATGTTGATCTTAATCATTTAAATTTAATTATCGACTATATATAATATTGTACAATCATTTAAAGTCTTTTCACTTTGTTGCTTAATGATGAAGAAACCTAAAATTTAATGATAGAGTAGAAGTAAAATATTGAAATTTTTTACATCTATTCTACCATAATACAATGTGAATATGGTGAATAAAAATATTATTGAGTTTGATTATTTTATTTTTATTATTATCTCTATATACATAATACGTGTCATTCATTTATAATCTTTTAACTTTGATGCTTAGTGATGAAGAAATCTAAAATTTGGTGATGGGGAAGAAAAAAAATATTGAAATTTTTTATATCTATTCTACCATAACACAATGTGAATATGGTTAATAAAATAAATATTGGGTTTGATTATTAATTTTAACTATTACCTATATATAATATGGATCATTCATTTATATTCTTTTAACTTTGTTACTTAGTGATAACGAAACCTAAAATATGGTGATAAAATAGAAGAAAACTATTGAATTTTTTACACTAGTGCAGAAATGACTTTTTACATCGGGCGAAATTGACCTTTTACGTTGGTTCTTGGTCCGATGTAAAGTCAGGAGAAGTAGTAAATAAGAGACCTTTTACATAGGTTCTGGGTCCGATGTGAAAAGGACACCTTTTACATCGGTTATAATATATACCTGATGTGAAAAATAAATACAATATTTTTTTTTTGAAAACTGACGCAACATATTACATCGGTGGAAGTCATGATCGATGTAACAGATGAGGTTTTTACATTGGTTGTTACACTGTGCCCGATGTAGAAAACACACGTTGAAGGTTTTTACATCGGTTGACAGAATGACCGATGTAAAAAGTTAAAATTTTTTTTGAATAAAACAGTTATTTTCTGGATGATTCCCTGTAAGAAAAAATTGGTACCAATTTTTTCATGTTTTTCCAATATCACACAGACCATTTAGGTCGCTATATATATCATAGCTTTCCAACATAAAATAGACCATATCTAGGTCGATATTTTCACAACAAAATTTACAAAATGAACAATTATATTGCAAACTTGAATTGTATCACAACAAAGAAACTCACATCAATTTTACAAATACCACAAAACATACAAAAATATTCAACCTTTTACAAGTCTTTTTACAAACTTGAATTACCAATATAAAATTCATAAGTAGATGAGTTGTAGCTTCTATAGACAACACCAAAATCACATTGCCTGACAATAAATAATAACAATTAACATCAGCAAAAATTATCAAGAAACTCAATGCATTTGCAAAAACCATATAAAGGTTAATCTTTCTATAAAACTCACCAGATAAAGGTTAATCTTTATATAACTCAAAGAAACATTTTGACCAACGAAGTCGTAAATCATACAAATCATCTTGTGTTAATTCTGTTGGGTCATCAAATACCTATAATACATAAATATAACAATAGAGTTATTCTTTAAAATTTAATATAAATAAGTTGCAAAACACAAAGTAAATAACAAAGTAAAGTTATTGTTATTACCTGCATCCAATTCTCGGTTATATTGGCAGAGACAATATCCAACATATTTTTCATCACATAATACCCACAATCATTAGAGTTATGTTGTTGTCTTGTCTACAATTGAATGACACGATTAGTGAATATTTATCATAAATTTAACTATAAAATTACAATTTACATCACACTTACATTGGGATGAAGCCATGTAGCCTTTTTTCTATTTCCATTTAACATTTGATGAACCCCAAAAGAACTAATACAAACATCACATAATTAAATTTATTTGCCAATGAAAAATCACATAACTATTAATTACCAATTCAAGACATAAACGATAAACTTACTTTGTAATAATTTTCTTCGTGTTCTGATCAATTTCCCGATGAAGTGAACAAAATACGACCATTAAATTGTCTCTTGGACACATGACTATTAATTGCCAATGATTCCTGTACGTGTGTATGGAAATAGAGAAGTCACATAAAATATAGATGTTATCAAAATTAAATAATATAAAATACAATTTCATAAAAAACTCTTACCCATGAATCAATGGTAGTAAGTGGCACACTCTATTTTCATCACGTAACTTTTGTAGTACGTAATTCTTAACATCCACTTGAGATTTCGGTACATTATCATTATAAATACACCTCGCAAGATCCATAAATCCATATAATTCTGAAAGGGAATTCTCAAGACATACACAATGAATATACCTGAATAATTTTAAAATAAACATTAGAATCAAAGTGATGAGAGATATAACATATTAATAGAGATTGACTTTAATAAAACAATAAAATGTACTTACGTGCACCAAATTTGTAGAACAGACACGTCAAGCCAATGACCTAAACCCACCAATAACTCTCTGATACACTTAGCTGACATAAGAAAATTAGAGACATTCGGACAATGACTTAATTGTACTTCCAAATGGTTGTCATTCATTTTCAAAACCATGAGTAACAATCTCTGAGCATCATCAACTTCCACGTCTTTTGCGCTTCCTTTTGCAGCTGAACAACTTCCTCTTCCGCTTCCATCGACATATTCCATCTCTTTAATGCATTTAATATTTTCTGTGCTTTTTGATAAACCCATAGACTTAAGTGTCTCCATTAAAGATTGATGATACATCTTACGTTCTTCAGCAAACTTTTCTTCAAATTCAGCTCTAAGTTTTGCTTCCATTGTTGCAAGTTGTTCATTTACGTCAATATGATGTTGTTGACGTGACCTTCCAAAATAAATGCTTTGTTTATGGCGGTCCAACACCACGAACACGGCCTCCATGCTCAGACGTTCCAATGGCTAATGTTAAGACATCATTACGTCCATCCAGCACAATTGCACCTTTTTTAGCTTCTTGAACTAGAGAATCCTACAAAATGCAAAAACCAATATTAATCAAAATGCAAAAACCAATATTAATCAATATGCAAAAACCAATATTTATCAATATGCAAAAACCAATATTAATCAAAATGCAAAAACCAATATTAAGATATCGTTTACTTACAATTTTTTCAGCAACCTCTTGTGTAAATTTTGATGTGTATTCTCCCCCTTTCTTTTGTCGTGCTCTCTTCCATAACTCATGGCGTGATGGTGGAGATGGACAACCATCATCATCTAATGTGGAATTATCTCTCGATGATGACTTTTCTTTCATAAGTTTCTCCTCAAGCAAGCGATACCCTCCACGAGACAATAAGTGTGGGTATACATTCTTAGCCACATTATCTTTACCCTTTTGACTTTTTTCCTCTTATAAACTTAAAAAGTTATTAATCACTAAATATAATAAAAATGTTATATATGCACACAATAACATATAACTCCTACTAACCTTAAATTCAGGGGTATCTCGAATCTTGAGAAACTCTTTCCACGCGTCTTCCGTAATAAAGTTATACTTGACATATGGAGGAGGATCATTTTCTATGGGATGATTAATGTATCTGTCTATGAGTTGTGTCTTAAAACCTCTCCATCGCTCTCCCACATATTTAATCCATTCTTTTTTCAACCTATCCTTCTTTGGATCTTTACATTCTGGAATAGTGAAATGAGCCTACAAATAAAGTACATGTCATATGTTGTTAATAAGTATATGGTTATAAAATATAATAAAGTGTTGTATTTAAAAATATACCTGAATATCAGTCCAAATAGAATCTTTTACACCTTCATCTACTTCTTTCCAATCATTTTTCACAATACTACAGTATTGCCGAGCAAGACATGCTAGATAACTCTTAAAATGTGTAGCATTTTTACCAACACCGATACATTCATAGGTTCTTGGATTAAACTCGACATTTATTTTTTCACCTGTTTGATGTACTTTGTCAATTTGTGTCATGAATGTGGGACCTCTAACTCTTCTTTTATTGGGGTTACTATATGAATAAGGGTTGTCGTTTGAATCACCCATGTATCTGTTTAAGCACAAAATAAAAACAATTAGACATCAAATTAAGCACAAAATAAAAACAACTACACATCAAATTAAGCACAAAATAAAAACAACTACACATCAAATTAAGAACAAAATAGACTTATAAAAATAATTAGACTTATAAAAAAATCTTACTAGTCCTCCCATATCCCTTCTTCGTGGTCTATGCGAATAGCATGCACATCATCCCCTTCATTTTCTTCAATGGATGTAGCAACATTTGTTGAGAAAGGATGAGTTTCAGAAATATCAAGATTCTCATCATGATTTTCATCACTATAATGCACCTTTCCTTGTAAAACTACTGACCATTTTTTATTAGAAGGATCTGTGACATAAAACACTTGTTTTGCTTGAGATGCCATGATGATAGGTTCGTTCGCATAAGCTAACTTTCTAAGATCAACCAGTGTAAATCCAAATTCATCGATTCTTACACCACTGTTGATATCAATCCATTTGCATTTAAATACAGGAACTTTAAACACAACATAATTAACTTCCCAAATCTCTTCAATCACCCCAAAGTAAGGTGTAGATGCCATAACCGGGTTTTTATCTTTAGCACTAGAGAAGTGCATGGACTCGGCCACAATCATAACCCCACTATTTTGCGTGGTACTACGGTCATCCTTTGACTTTGTACAAAAAGAGGTTTTATTAATATCATATCCACTCCAAGTTATTATGTTGCATTTAGGCCCATAAGACAACCACTTAATTGTATTAGAAGAATTATCTTCATTAGCAATTATTTCTTTAAACCACTCAGAGAAACTCTTATTATGCTCTTTTAACAACCATCTTTCATTAATCTTGGGGTACTTTTTCTTTATGATGCTTTTGTGAGAAGATAAGTAAGGTTGAACTTCATCTGTGTTATTCAATATATACAAATGCGCTTGAACAACCACATCAATACTTAAGCTCTTGACCTTTAAACCTTGTGTACCCACACCCTCACATCTTCCTTCATGGCGAGACTTGGGAACCCCTACAGCATCCACTCCTGACAAATAGTTAGAACAAAACTCAATTGCTTCTTCTGCAATATACCTCTCAATAATTGATGCTTTCGGATGGTGTGGGTTTTTTGTATACCCTTTTAGGATCTTCATGTATCGCTCTATTGGATACATCCACCGTAAAAAAATTGGACCACATAATCTAATCTCCCTTACCAGATGAACAATCAAGTGAACCATAATGTCAAAAAATGAAGGAGGAAAATACATCTCTAATTAGCACAAGATAACTGCAGCCTCATTTTCCAAATCATCTAACTTTAGTGGATAAATGGCTTTACAACAAATTGCATTGAAAAATAAGCACAACCTAGTTATAGTCTTCCTAACGTTGTTAGGTAATATCCCACGAATAGCCAATGATAGTAGTTGTTGCATTAAGACATGACAGTCATGAGATTTTAAGCCAACTAATTTAAGATCTGTAACTGATACAAGCCTCTTGACATTTGATGAGTAACCATGCGACACTTTGATACTCTGTAAACACTCACAAAAACTTGTTTTCTCTTTTTTAGACAAAGTGTAGCAGGCAGGAGGCAAGTATGTCTTGTTACCTATATATTGTGGAGTTAACTCTTCTCGTATACCCATCAAACCCAAATCCAGACGAGCATTAATACCATCTTTTGTCTTGCCTTGAATGTTGAGAAATGTTCGTATTACACTATCGCATACATTTTTCTCCACGTGCATCACATCGATACAATGTCTTACATCGAGACTAGACCAATATGGAAGATCGAAGAAAATCGATCTCTTTTTCCATACATTTTTCACAGTAGATCGTTTTTGGTACTTTCCAAAGACTACATCAAATCCCTGTTGTCGCTGATAAACTTCCTCTCCAGACAAGGGCTTAGGAGCAACACCATGCTCTTGTTCCCCATTGAAATCTTTCCGCAATCTACGATATGGATGATGACGTTTTAGAAATTTTCGATGCCCGAGATAAACAGTCTTCTTTCCTTTTTCAAGCTGATGGTAACATGTGTCTTTTTCACATATAGGACACACCTTATGCCCTTTAACTTTATACCCATAAAAATTACCATATGCTGGAAAATCGTTGATGGTGCAAAATAACATGGCACACATATTGAACTGTTCGCCAGAATACGCATCAAAAACATCCACCCCTTCCTCCCACAACACTCTTAAATCATCAATCATTGGACTTAGATAAAAGTCTATGTCATTTCCGGGTTGTTTTGGGCCCGATATCATCATCGGTAACATAATATATTTACGCTTCATGCATAACATAAGAGATAGGTTTTAAATCATCAGGAGAACCGGCCAAGAACTATGGTTAGTACTTAGGTTACCAAACGGATTCATTCCATCAGTAGCAAGTCCAAGTCTAAGGTTTCTCGAATCTTTTCCAAAATTTGGAAACAAAGAATCTATTTTCTTCCATTGCAAAGAATCAGCTACATGGAGAATTTATCCATCACATTTTCTTTCATCTGTATGCCATTTAAGATTCTTTGCGTCATCTGCATTGGCGAATAATCTCTTGAACCTTGGAATTATTGGTAGGTACCATACCACTTTCGCAGGAGGGCCCTTTTTGACCACCTCATCATCAATTGATTCACCATCTTTCTTCTTGTAGCGTGGCGCCTTGCACTTAGGACAATGAATATAGTTTACATACTCTTTTCTGTATAATATGCAATCATTAGGGCATGCATGTATCTTTTCATACTCCAAACCCATCAGACACAATATTTTCTTCGCCTCGTAATAACTACTTGGCATTATGTTACCTTCTGGAAGCATTTCGGTCAACAATTCAAGTAACTCGGTAAAACTTTTGTTAGTCCACCCGTTCTTTGCCTTCAGATTAAATAACTTTAACACTGCTGACAGACGTGTAAAATTTTTGCATCCTGGGTACAATGGTTTATCCTTGTCACTGCATAGAGTATCATACGCATGTGCCCTCTTAAACGAATCTTGTCCAATATCACGCTTGTCCAATATCACGCATCATGTCTTCTAGACGATCATCCATTTCTACACTAACATCATCTCTTTGAGACACATTTGACTTTTCTACTACTTCACCGTGCCATATCCATTCTGTATAACTTTGACAAATCCCTAGACAAATTAGATGATCCATGATTTCTTTCTTACTATGTTTGGTTCTTTATTTTCACAACGAACACATGGACAGAGAAAAAGCACAGGAAGACTTTGTTCAGCATTACTTTCAGCAAACTGTAGAAATTCCATCACTCCATATTCCTATTCGTCACTTAATCGATTATCTCTCATCCAACTACGATACATACCTATGTTCGCACGGAGGAAGGTCTGACGAAAGGTGTGCCCGCGGCTGCGCTACTTCACAGAGATTCCGAGATCGCAAGTTGCGCTGCTTCGCGGAGAAAGAAAAATAGAATCAATGACATGAAATGTGTACCGGAAGATGTCTATTCACTTTGCAAATAGTACACCCCAATAGATAAAACAAAGACACATAATTTTTTTAAGCAGGATTTTATATAAAAAAGAAGTAAAGAACTCCTGGGTGATATATCCATTTGGTCGTTGTCCAGGAAGAAGCAATCTGTAATGGATAGTAAATATAATAGGAAGATTGGAATGATTTTTCCTCACCTTTGATACAAGACATATTCAGTCGATATACCACAGGTACTTTTTAAACAAGATAATATAATAGAGAAACGCTTTTGTTTCTTAATTAACAGGTCGAATATGCGAAAACTTAATTACTCTAAATTCTTGGGAATATATTAATCAATGAGTTATTTGGGATAAGTTTTCATTTGAATTTTACTGTAAAATTTTCATAAACTATCAAATTTTCAAGAACAAAGAAAGAAAATACCGGGGAAAAAATGATAAAAGTTGAAAAAGAAGGCAATTTACCGGAAGGAGGAAGACAAACCGGCGGAGGAAGACGAATCGGCGGAGGAAGATGCACCGGCGGAGGAAGACGATCCGGCGGAGGTAGACGAACCGGCGGAGGAAGACGAACCGGCGGAGGTGTGGAGAAGACGATGGAGACGGCAGGTTTGTGGGCTGAACAGTGACGCGGGTTTGTGGGCGGCGAAGGGAGGAAGCGGTTTGTGGAGAGACGACGGAGATGGTGTGGAGAGACGGCGGGTTCGTGGGCGGAGAACAGTGACGGCAAAGGGAGGGAGTCGTTTTGTGGTTTAGAGCGTGTATAGGGTTTTTCTGAGAAAAGGGAAATGAACAGTGTCAGGGGTTTTAAAAATTTATATGGTATCTTTTACATCGGGTATGACGTGGACCGATGCAAAGCTATGAACGTGGAGGGGTTTTTACATCGGGTATGACGTGGACCGATGCAAAGGTATTGATGTGGCAGGGTTTTTACATCGGGTATGACGTGGCCCGATGTAATAAATTCCATTTATTTTATTAAATTTAATCACTTTATTACATCGGTTGATAGAATATCCGAAGTAATAGGCCAGCGAAAATTCTTTTACATCGGTTATTCTCCAGAACCGATGTAATAGGCCAGCAAAAAAATTTTCTCCATAATTACAGAAATGCCACCGTGTTTTATTTTCTAATAAAAAAGAATATTTTTTATTTCATTGGAAATTAATACCTGATGTAATAACTTTTAAATTTTATTTTTTACATCAGTTATTTTTATACCTGATGTAAGGACGTTTTCTCAAATGTCATTTTTTTAGTAGTGTTACATCCATTATACCATAATACAATGTGAATATCGTGAATAAAAAATAATGTTGATCATAATCATTTAATTTTAATTATTGACTATATATAATATGGGACAATCATTTAATGTTTTTTCACGTGGTTGTTTAGTGATGAAGAAACCTAAAATTTAATGATGGAATAGAAGAAAAATATTGAAATTTTTTACATTTATTATACCATAAAAACAATTAATCTTACTTATTAACTATATATGTAATATGGGTCATTCAATTATAGTCTTTTAACTTTGTTGCTTGGTGATGGTGAAAAAGAAAAACATTGAAATTTTTTACATCTATTCTACCATAATACAATGTGAATATGGTGAATAAAAATATTATTGGGTTTCAATATTTTATCTTTATTATTACCTCTATATACAGAATATATATCATTTATTTATAATCTTTTAACTTTGATGCTTAGTGATGAAGAAATCTAAAATTTGGTGATGCAGAAGAAGAAAAATATTGAAATTTTTTATATCTATTCTACCAGAACACAATGTGAATATGGTTAATAAAATAAGTATTGGGTTTGATTATTAGTTTTAACTATTACCTATATATAATATGGGTCATTCATTTATATTTTTTTAACTTTGTTACTTAGTGATAAAGAAACCAAAAATATAGTGATGGAATAGAAGAAAACTATTGATTTTTTTACACTTATTATACCATAATACAATGTGAATATCGTGAATAAAAAATAATGTTGATCTTAATCATTTAATTTTAATTATTGACTATATATAATACGGGACAATCATTTAATGTTTTTTCACTTTGTTGCTTAGTGATGAAGAAACCTAAAATGTAATGATGGAGTAGAAGAAAAATATTTAAAAAAATTATATTTATTATACCATAATAAAATGTTAAAATGGTGAATATCAAATCATATTGAGTTGAAACATTTAATCTTACTTATTAACTATATATGTAATATGGGACATTCAATTATAGTCTTTTAACTTTGTTGCTCGGTAATGAAGAAATCTAATATTTGGTGATGGTGAAAAAGAAAAATAATGAAATGTTTTACATCTATTCTACCATAATATAATATAAATATGGTGAATAAAAATATTTTTGGGTTTGATTATTTTATTTTTATAATTACCTCTATATATATAATATGTGTCATTTATTTATAATCTTTTAACTTTGTTGGTTAGTGATGAAGAATCCTAAAATTTGGTGATCGACAAAATGAAAAATATTGAAATTATTTACATTTATTATACCATAATACAATATGAATATAGTTAATAAAAATAATATTGAGTTTGATTATTAATTTTAACTATTACCTATATATAATAGGGATCATTCATTTAAATTCTTTTAAGTTTGTTACTTAGTAAAAAAAGAAACTTAAAATTTAGTGATGGAATAGAGAAAAAACTATTGAATTTTTTACATCTATTATACCATAATACAATATAAATATCGTGAATAAAAAATAATATTGATCTTAATCATTTCATTTTAATTATCGACTGTATATAATATTGGACAATCATTTGAAGTCTTTTCACTTTGTTACTTAGTAATGAAGAAACCTAAAATTTAATGATGGTGTAGAAGAGAAATATTTAAAAAATTTACCATAATAAAATCTTAAAATGGTGAATACCAAATTATATTGAGCGGAAACATTTAATTTTACTTATTAACTATATATGTAATATGGGTAATTCAATTATAGTCTTTTAACTTTGTTGCTTGGTGATGGAGAAATCTAAAATTTGGTGATGGTGAAAAATAAAAAATATTGAAATTTTTACAACTATTCTACCGTAATACAATGTGAATATGCTGAATAAAAATATAATTGGTTTTGATTATTTTATTTTTATTATCATTAATTTATAATCTTTTTACTTTGATGCTTAGTGATGAAGAAATTTAAAATTTGGTGATGGGGAAGAAGAAAAATATTGAATTTTTTTACATCTATTCTACCATAATACAATGTGAATATGGTTAATGAAATAAGTATTGGGTTTGATTATTAATTTTCACTATTACCTATATATAATACGGGTCATTCATTTATATTCTTTTAACTTTGTTACTTAGTGATAAAGAAACCTAAAATTTAGTGATGGAATAGAAGAAAACTATTGAATTTTTTACATCTAATATACCATAATACAATGTGAATATCAATAAAAAATAATGTTTATCTTAATCATTTATATTTAATTATTGACTATATATAATATGGGACAATCATTTAAAGTTTTTTCACTTTGTTGCTTAGTGATGAAGAAACCTTAAAATTAATGATGAAGTATAAGAAAAATATTAAATGTTTTTACATTTATTATACCATAGTAAAATGTTAAAATGGTGAATACAAAATCATATTGAGCGAAAATATTTAATCTTACTTATTTACTATATATGTAATATGGGCTATTAAATTATAGTATTTTAACTTTGTTGCTTGGTGATGTAGAAATCTAAAATTTGGTGATACTGAAAAAGAAAAATATTGAAATGTTTTATATCTATTCTACCATAATATAATGTGAATATGGTGAATAAATATATTATCGGGTTTGATTATTTTATTTTTATTATTACCTCTATATACATAATATGTGTTATTCATTTATAATCTTTTAGCTTTGTTGCTTAGTGATGAAGAAATATAAAATTTGGTGATGAGGAAGAAGAAATATATTGAAATTTTGTATATCTATTCTACCATGATACAATGTGAATATGGTTAGTAAAATAAGTATTGGGTATGATTATTATTTTTAATTATTACCTATATATAATACGGGTCATTCATTTATAGTCTTTTAACGTTGTTACTTAGTGATGAAGCAACCTGAAATTTAGAGATAATATAGAAGAAAAATATTGAAATTTTTACATCTGTTATACCATAATACAATGTGAATATGGTGAATAAAAATTAAAGTTAGCTTAATCATTTAATTATACTTATATATATATATATATATATATATGTGTGTGTGTGTGTGTGTGTGTGTGTGTGTGTGTGTGTGTGTGTGTGTGTGTGTGTGTGTGTGTGTGTGTGTGTGTGTGTGTGTGTGTGTGTGTGTGTGTGTGTGTGTGTGTGTGTGTGTGTGTGTGTGTGTGTGTGTGTGTGTGTGTGTGTGTGTGTGTGTGTGTGTGTGTGTGTGTGTGTGTGTGTGTGTGTGTGTGTGTGTGTGTGTGTGTGTGTGTGTGTGTGTGTGTGTGTGTGTGTGTGTGTGTGTGTGTGTGTGTGTGTGTGTGTGTGTGTGTGTGTGTGTGTGTGTGTGTGTGTGTGTGTGTGTGTGTGTGTGTGTGTGTGTGTGTGTGTGTGTGTGTGTGTGTGTGTGTGTGTGTGTGTGTGTGTGTGTGTGTGTGTGTGTGTGTGTGTGTGTGTGTGTGTGTGTGTGTGTGTGTGTGTGTGTGTGTGTGTGTGTGTGTGTGTGTGTGTGTGTGTGTGTGTGTGTGTGTGTGTGTGTGTGTGTGTGTGTGTGTGTGTGTGTGTGTGTGTGTGTGTGTGTGTGTGTGTGTGTGTGTGTGTGTGTGTGTGTGTGTGTGTGTGTGTGTGTGTGTGTGTGTGTGTGTGTGTGTGTGTGTGTGTGTGTGTGTGTGTGTGTGTGTGTGTGTGTGTGTGTGTGTGTGTGTGTGTGTGTGTGTGTGTGTGTGTGTGTGTGTGTGTGTGTGTGTGTGTGTGTGTGTGTGTGTGTGTGTGTGTGTGTGTGTGTGTGTGTGTGTGTGTGTGTGTGTGTGTGTGTGTGTGTGTGTGTGTGTGTGTGTGTGTGTGTGTGTGTGTGTGTGTGTGTGTGTGTGTGTGTGTGTGTGTGTGTGTGTGTGTGTGTGTGTGTGTGTGTGTGTGTGTGTGTGTGTGTGTGTGTGTGTGTGTGTGTGTGTGTGTGTGTGTGTGTGTGTGTGTGTGTGTGTGTGTGTGTGTGTGTGTGTGTGTGTGTGTGTGTGTGTGTGTGTGTGTGTGTGTGTGTGTGTGTGTGTGTGTGTGTGTGTGTGTGTGTGTGTGTGTGTGTGTGTGTGTGTGTGTGTGTGTGTGTGTGTGTGTGTGTGTGTGTGTGTGTGTGTGTGTGTGTGTGTGTGTGTGTGTGTGTGTGTGTGTGTGTGTGTGTGTGTGTGTGTGTGTGTGTGTGTGTGTGTGTGTGTGTGTGTGTGTGTGTGTGTGTGTGTGTGTGTGTGTGTGTGTGTGTGTGTGTGTGTGTGTGTGTGTGTGTGTGTGTGTGTGTGTGTGTGTGTGTGTGTGTGTGTGTGTGTGTGTGTGTGTGTGTGTGTGTGTGTGTGTGTGTGTGTGTGTGTGTGTGTGTGTGTGTGTGTGTGTGTGTGTGTGTGTGTGTGTGTGTGTGTGTGTGTGTGTGTGTGTGTGTGTGTGTGTGTGTGTGTGTGTGTGTGTGTGTGTGTGTGTGTGTGTGTGTGTGTGTGTGTGTGTGTGTGTGTGTGTGTGTGTGTGTGTGTGTGTGTGTGTGTGTGTGTGTGTGTGTGTGTGTGTGTGTGTGTGTGTGTGTGTGTGTGTGTGTGTGTGTGTGTGTGTGTGTGTGTGTGTGTGTGTGTGTGTGTGTGTGTGTGTGTGTGTGTGTGTGTGTGTGTGTGTGTGTGTGTGTGTGTGTGTGTGTGTGTGTGTGTGTGTGTGTGTGTGTGTGTGTGTGTGTGTGTGTGTGTGTGTGTGTGTGTGTGTGTGTGTGTGTCATTCATTTAAAGTCTTTTAACTTTATTGCTTAGTGATGAAGAAACCTAAAATTTGGTGATGGAGAAGATGAAAAATATTAAAAAAATTTATATTTATTATACCATAATACAATGTGAATATGATTAATAAAAATAATATTGAGTTTGATTATTAATTTTAACTATTACCTATATATAATAGGAGTCATTTATTTATATTCTTTTAACTTTGTTTCTTAGTGATAATGAAACCTAAAATTTAGTGATGGAATAGAAGAAAACTATTGAATTTTTTACATTTATTATACCATAATATAATGTGAATATCGTGAATAAAAAATAACATTGATCTTAATCATTTAATTTTAATTATTGACTATATATAATATGGGACAAATATTTAAAGTCTTTTCACTTTGCTGCTTAGTGATGAAGAAACCTAAATTTTAATGATGGAGTAGAAGAAAAATATTGAAATTTTTTACATTTATTATACCATAATAAAATGTTAAAATAGTGAATACCAAATTATATTGAGCGGAAACATTTAATCTTACTTATTAACTATATATGTAATATGGACCATTCAATTATAGTATTTTAACTTTGTTGCTTGGTGATGAAGAAATCTAAAATTTGGTGATGGTGAAAAAGAAAAATGTTGAATTTTTTTAAATCTATTCTACCATAATATAAAGTGAATATGCTGAATAAAAATATTTTTGGTTTTGATTATTTTATTTTTATTATTACCTCTCTATATATAATATGTGTCATTCATTTATAATCTTTTAACTTTGTTGCTTAGTGATGAAGAAATCTAAAATTTGGTGATGGGGAAGAAGAAAAATGTTGAAATTTTTTACATCTATTCTACCATGATACAATGTGAATATGGTTTAAAAAAATAATTATTGGGTTTGATTATTAATTTTAACTATTATCTATATATAATACGGTTTATTTATTTATATTCTTTTAACTTTGTTACTTAGTGATAAAGAAACCTCAAATTTAGTGATGAAATACAAGAAAACTATGAATTTTTTACATCTATTATACCATAATATAATCTGAATATCGTGAATAAAAAATAATGTTGATCTTAACCACTTAATTTTAATTATCGACTATATATCATATTGGACAATCATTTAAAGTATTTTCACTTTGTTGCTTAGTGATGAAGAAATCTAAAATTTAATGGTGGAGTAGAAGAAAAATATTAAATATTTTTACATTTATACCATATTAAAACGTTAAAATGGTGAATACCAAATCATATTGAGCTGGAACATTTAATCTTACTTGTTAACTATATATGCAATATATGCCATTCAATTATAGTCTTTTAACTTTGTTGATTGGTGATGAAGAAATCTAAAATTTGGTGATGGTGAAAAAGAAAAATATTGAAACTTTATACATCTATTCAACTATAATACAATGTGAATGTCGTGAATAAAAAATAAAGTTGATCTTAATCATTTGATTCTAATTATTGACTATATATAATATGGGGCAATCATTTGAAGTCTTTTCACTATGTTGCGTAGTGATGAAGAAACCTAAAATTTAATGATGGAGTAAAAGAAAAATATCAAAATTGTTTACATTTATTATACCATAATAAAATATTTAAAATGGTGAATAACAAATCATATTGAGCTGAAACATTTAATTTTACTTATTAAGTATATATATAATATGAGTCATTCACTTATAGTCTTTTAACTTTGTTGATTGGTGATGAAAAATTCAAAATTTTTGTGATGATGAAAAAGAAAAATATTTAAATGCTTTACATCTATTCTACCATAATATAATATAAATATGGTGAATAAAAATATTATTGGGTTTGATTATTTTATTTTTATTAGTACCTTTATATACATAATATGTGTCATTCATTTATAATCTTTTAACTTTGTTGATTAGTTATGAAGAAATCTAAAATTTGGTGACGGCGAAGAAGAAAAATATTGAAATTTTTTACATCTATTCTACCATAATACAATATGAATATGGGTAATAAAATAAGTATTGAGTTTGATTATTATTTTTAATTATTACCTATATATAATACATGTCATTTATTTATAGTCTTTTAACTTTGTTACTTAGTGATGAAGTAACCTAAAATTTAGTGATGGAATAGAAGAAAACCACACACACACATGTATATATATATATATATATATATATATATATATATATATATATATATATATATATATATATATATATATATATATATATATATATATATATATATATATATATAACTATTACATAATTATTTTTTAAAAAAATTACACAATTAATACATAAATGGTTTAAATAAATACTATTACATATATTACAACATTTAAATTAACACTATTACATAAATACTATTTTAAGATTAATTATGTATAAATGTTTTACATAAAATGATATAAATGGTACCTCATAAATTATAATACATAAATGATATAAAATCATATGAAATGATAACACATAAATTATAATACATTAGCGTTAATATAAAATGATATAAGTGTTACAATACATGAATTAATTCTTAAATTAACACATTTACATATTTATATAATATAAATGGTTTATAAAAATATTATTTATAGAAAATGATGTAATTGAAAAATTATTTATATATATTATGTATTAAATAATTATGTAATAAATATTAATCAAATCTAAAATAAATATTTATGAAATAAAAATGTAAATGATGTAATTGTGTTTTTTTAATTAATTATGTAATAGTATTTTTCAAATAAATATTTCATTATAATTATGTAATTGTGTGAAATAATTATGTAATAGTATTAATTGAAATGTTGTAATATATATTTGATGTAACCATTTAACAAACAGAAGCATGCAGTCAAGTGGAAGGGGCGCCCTTTGCATAGTAAGAAATTTATCTCAATTCCAAATAGAATTGGAGGGAGACGTAGCCATAATGAGGACTGTAGCGGTAGAAATGTTGAGACTAAGCTATTAGATTGACGTAACTCGTAGAAATCAAATAAAAATCGCCACCACGCTTTATTGTTTCCAAAGGAAATGGGGAAATAGCGAATAAACCCAAAAGAGGGGGATAGAATCTAGGTACGAGGTTGGTTATGCAAATGAGAGGTATTAACACCCTAAACATTTACGGTACTCCGCATGAAGGTTTTGGTTTCTCATCCTATCAACACCCAAGATCCAATAAGGTTGAGAAACTTGTCCCCAAAAAAAAATATTAAACTGTCTCCAAATCAGGACCAATAAAAAATATAATAAAATATATTTAATATAAAACAAAATTTAAATGATTTAAAAAGGAGATAATTGGTAAAATACACAACATGTATTAAAACATCAAATAAAAATCCTAAAAAAAAATATCAGAAGTCAAACATGAGTCAATAAGTGTTAACAAAATTTTCAAAAATTTTTAAAGTCGGAAACTATTTTTTTTTAATTTAAAGAAATAAGCAAAATAAACAAAAAAATTTGAAACATAGTAAAATTAAAAATAAAAATAAAATGAGGTCACCAATATTTGTCCAGAGGTTATTGGGTCCTTCTATAATTTGTTTAGAATTTTAAAATCAAGAAAAGTATTTTTAAACAATTAAAACAAGTTAAGTAAAGTCAAAAATCATAAAAATACCAAATCAGAAAATCAAATTGTGAAAAAATAAAAATCAGAGAGAAAAAAATCAAAAGTATTTTTGATAATGTTTTCACAATTTTAGAAGTTGAAATAAATTTTTTATGAATTTTTGAAGTTTAAAACAATTAAAACAAAAATCAGAAAATAAAAATAATATCAAAGTATTGTGGACCGTTGGATCAATGTCAAAAGATATTAGTAAGCTAATCCAAAGAATCAGACGCGGTGTGCATGATATGGACATTAGTGAATAAACCACTGAATCATTTATTTAAAATAGATTTTGAAAAAAATGTGTGGCAGCATGTCATTGGTTGAGAGATGACATGTCATCATCTTCAACCTCCAGCCACGCGCAAATTGCAGGTCTTTTAATCTGTAAAATTAATAGCTCAGACCGGTGTCATTCGCTTCGTCTCTTTAAGACGATTCCAATGGTACCCTCACAAAAAAGTTATATTAAACACAGCTTAGTCGATTTGAAAAAAACAGAAGGAAAGAATTGAAAAGAGATTTGAAAATTCATGATCAAAACTCACTTCTAGTTAAAAACCAACAATGCTATGAGTATTAGAGTGATGAGAGCTTCAATGTAATAACAAGTTTGGAGAGAACTGATGGATGAATCTACCCGTTGAAGCTCAACTTCAGGACTCTGAAACTTGACTTGGCTAGCATGATTTTGGGCACTTCAATACTTGGTTCTTTTTCTGTTAGCTTCAGTGAAGTTCAAGGATGAAGAATGAACAAAGAAATTGGATTGAAAAATAAGGAAAGAGTGAATTCAAAAACTCAGAATTGTGAGCTATGGAGAGAGTTTGGCAGGGTCATTCTGACTCTCTAAAGCTTGGGAAATGAATGAAATATCATCCTCTATTTATAGGAAAGTGAATGATGATGAGAAATGAGAGGAATTGTGAGCAAATCGTGCAAACCAAGTCAATTGTGATCATGCCAAACGTGTGACTTGAAATGCATCAAAATGACCTCATACCAAGTGCAATTCTTATAAAAATGCATCTGGGCAATTAGTTAAACATGTTTAGCAACTAAACTTTAAGTAATTCCACCTGTAATCCAAGTTTACTCATGGTAAAAATTCTGACGAGGAAAAAATAGATTACATGGAGCCAACTTCAACAATGTATAGCTCACTACTCAGGAACCTTTATGGGATGATTCTTAAAGCATTTGAAATATCTCATAACAAACTTCACGATATGCTAAGAAAGGTAGCATTTGGATGCTTGATAAAAAATTTATGATCAATTGAAATCGTGAAAAACAAACTGATTTTTGTACTTAAAAATATTTCTAAGTGTTGAACTTCAAAATGACCTATAATGTTCTTCAAAATTACATGACCTTCCACTAAAAATTAGCTCTTTAACCTTGAAGATGAAGTGAATTAGACCTATTGAATTGAATTTTTAAATTGAGATCACTCAAAAATCATAAAATTGAAAGAGCTGTAGTCTTTGGAAGATGATGAACAAATTTGGGGAAATTCACAAAAGACCTATAATCTTTTCATTTCTTAAACAACTTTCCAAGCATTTTCAAGTCTTGCATATTGAATCAGAGTTATAGTAGACATCCCAAAGATTATTATGGAAAAATAATAATCTCAAAGAGACAAAAATTTACCAAGTTATAATCATTTGAATTCAAACCCTAAGATTCAAAGGCTTTTCAAAGAGACTTGAAACTTAAATGGTCTTCCAGGCTAAATTAGCCTTTGATCCTTGAAGATAACTTGTTAAGGACCCTTTAAAGAGAATAATGGCTTTGGAATCAATCAAAAATATAATAAAAAAAAAGAGCAAGATATGGTCCTTGGAAGTCAACAAACCTTAACTCAGTGTTACAATGACTTGAAACCCCTTTCAACTTTTGATGATTTTCCTTGAACAATTAGATCTTGTCATATGAAGAGAAGTTGTTGTGGATGATGATAAGATCCCATAGAAAAATGAACCAACTAAAAATATTGAAAATTGAGAGAGTTGTGCACTTGTGTTCACTGAATCAAGCACTTGCTCAATTAGGTTAAACTTGTTGAATCAACCTTGAATCTTTTGAACTCTCTTTGCAAAATAGAGCATGATGGATCACATTAGTCCTTGAAATGACGTTGTCTTGAAGCACACTCAAAGATGGAGATTAAGTCACAATGAAACTTGTTGAAGAAGGCATGGAAATAAACACATGAACCTACGAATCTTATTGATGAATACCACCACCATCCTTGAGGAAAAATTGACCTAAATAAAGTGAGAGAGCCCTTTGAACAAAAAACTTTGATATTATAGACATATCCTTGAAGCTTAAGCTCTTGCAATCCATTGAAGAACCAATTGACTGAGGACCATCCATCAAAACCCTAGGTTAGATGGTGAGATGGGTGTAGTTTCCACCACCTACAATATGAACATTCAAAGAAACATATATACACATTTTGATGTTAGTTAATCCACCTAAAAACACATGTATAAGATACACAATTCAAGGTTTTTGGTGATACCTCAAGAGCAAACTTAAAGATAGGATGAAATAGAAGGGAGAACCAACCCTAATGGGTGATCTTGATGTATTGATAAAATGAGATAATGAGAGATCTTGGGGGGGGGGGGATTTAGGGTATAACAGTTGCCCTTATTAAGTGTCTTACATATGAAGATACGAAGGTTAAAATCTTTGTCTCGACGCGATTGAAGATACTTAAATACAAAAAAAAAACTATTTTTGGCCCTAAGATGCCATGCAATGCTTATGATTATAAATGAAAACGACCAACTCCATAGGTGACACAAGACACCATTGGGGAATCAGAAAATAAAACCAACAGACCAAAAAGAGAGTTCGACCAGAAAAATAAATCATTGGGGAATACCACGACTTTGGGGATGGCTATAAACAGGTAAAGTCAAAATCATGATTAAAGAAACCAAATACATAGTAAGATTTCAATAATGGAAACTCTTAACAATGCAAGCAATGAACTATCAAGGAGGTAACCATTAAGAAAGGATTATTAGCTCGACTGGAGGAAAGAAACTCAACTCTATTGGAGGAAAATCAACTTCGCTGTGGAAAAGAAGACTTAACTCTACTGGGGTAAAGCCTAAAAAGGAGATAAAGTATCATCAACTCAATAAATGAGGTAAAAATCAATGGACAACAACAACCAATAGATAATTGTGAACTACCCATTCATAGGAGAGAAAGCAAAAAGAGAGTAACATCGACCCATAGGGGATCAGAAAGTACCAACCCGGAGGATGCGAATGGAAATGGTAAGATAATACTGACTCAGAGATGGCGGTAAACACCAATATTGAGGTAGGTAACGAATGGTTGACATCAGCACTTATGACTGAAAATAAAGGATTGACATCAGTGCTTATGACTTGGAACAAATGGTTTGACATCATCACTTATGGCTAGGAACAAAGAGTTGACATTAGCACTTACGACTGGGAACAAGGGATTGACATAAGCACTTATGGCTGAGAACAAAGGGTTAACATCAGCACTTATGATTAGGAAAAAAGGCTTGACATCAGTACTTGAAGCTATCGGCAAAAAAATACAGAACCACCACCGAACTTTATTTATCCCGAAGGAAGGGGAAATATCGAGAAAACCCCAAGAGGAATGGATAAGATGGTCTTGCAGCCAAAAGAGATGGTACGAAAGTCGATTATGCGAGGGGAAGGTATTAACACTCCTTACATATGTTGTACTCAACGGGATCCATTTTGATTTTTTTTTCTTCTAAGGGTGTGTCTATCTATAACTATACTTGTTGAGGGGAATGAAATGGTTTTTTTATTAGTGTGTACGTAAGGGTCTCGCAACCCTTTGCCTACATATCTCGTGAAGGAATCAGAACACCGTAGTTCTTCTAGAAAATGTTGGTTTGTTGGTGGTTTTAGTTGGCGATGTTAACACACACATTCTAGCAATAGGCACGGCCGGTATCGCGGTAGAATGGAGATAACATGCCCTTTTAAAGGAATCTTTAATTTGTTGAGTGCTTTTGTTAAGTGCGAATGAGTTTGAATAATAATTAAGTGTTTTTGGATTTTTTTATTAAGGAGAGAAAGTTTTGTTTTAATTTACAAAAAAAGAAAAAGTCTAAGGAGGAGACTAAAAAACCTAATTGTTGTCATACAAAGATGGACCTAATGTTGAGTGTAAAAGGGAAATTATATCCTAAAGTTATCATACATAGTTTGATCCTAATGTCTAATTGAACATGAAAATATCAACATGAATTTAATCGATTTGGGGAATCACTTAAGGGAACATGTAATCAAGATTAACCAAGTAATCAAACAAAAACAAAGAAATTAAGTTCTTAACATTTTTTATGATTTTTATCAAGTAAATAAAAGGAAATAATTCTATAATAGTCTTATGATTTTTTTGTGAAAATAAATATTAAAACCTAATTCTAAATTATTATGAATTGCGAAATTGAGGAATTCTTAAAAAGGGGAAATCAAAATTCTAATACTACTCTATTCTAATATATTTTTATTTTTTAGTAAAGAAATAATCAAAAGAAAATTAAAATTCTAATCTAATATTTTTGGTATTTTTCTTGTGAATTTTTTGGTGAAATAAGAATAAATAAACTTAAAGCTAAAAAGGATAAGGGCCGGGGATTGAACTCAGTTCCCCTAGGTTGCAACAGATCAGCCTTACCACTAAACCATATTTTTTTGCTGTTGTATATATACCTTAACTAAAATATAATAAAACAGAGATGGCTTAAAAAGGAAAAAAAGCAGAATAATGGTAAAAGTGTCACAGGGGGTCTCGAACCCAGGACCTCACGCATGCAGAACTAACACTCTAACCACTACACCAAGTTGTTTATTCTATTTTATTTACGCTTCAATTAAGATAAGAGGATAAGAATGATTAAGTTGGGCTTACAACTTAAGCCCAACCCAGATCTGTTAGGGAAGATAAGGGGTTTTTGAAACCCTAATTGAGAAAGGAGGCGTCACTGCACCTTGTTGGGGACTTGGTCCATATTAATTTCATTAATCAATTATTTATTATTTACAATAAAACATAATTAAAACCAGATGAAACCCATCCTCTCTATTTCACGCTTCCTATTTTCCTCTCATCACCGATTTCTCATCATCTTCAATCAACCTTTCTCCAAAAATCAACATCTTTGCTTTCTCACGGGTAAATAAACGACAACAACTTTCTCGATTCTTTCTCAATTGATCCCCCAAATCAACCGATTTGTCAATTTTTAATCTCAAAATTCCTACTCTCTATTTTCTGTCATTAGAAAACAGCAACAACGATTTCATTTTTTGGGTTCACTCGGTTTTGTTTTCGGATAAAAAACAACTAGTTAACAAAATATCAAAATTTAACACCACAATTTGTGGAACATAGATGCAAGATTAAGGCTGAAAGTTACTGGACTGAATATTATCAGATGAAGAAATCCCAGGTAAAGTGTTGTTGTTCTACTGTTGTTCTGCTTGTATCCACTTTTCTGGATCGGCTGTAACGGTTGTACCTGTTGCAGTTTGTGAATGATGTCTTGCGTGTGTGTAATATCGCGTGAGGTCGAGTGTGCTTGATGCTTGAGTTTGTGCAGAGCCAATCTGGTGCGTATTATCATCGTACGCTGTAGCCGCTGCTTTTGAAACGTGTATGATATTGAGTTTGAAGAATTGGTAAGGGTGCGATGCAAGGTCAATTTCTGAAGAGGTAGTAATCTGTGAGGTTTTTTTAGTGGTTCTGTGTAATTTCCTCTGCTGTTTTATGTGTGTTATAAGCAAAATTTTGAGTGAATTTGGAATGACAGGCTTGGTGAGTATTTGGAAGGAGGTGGAACAAATTTTTCCAGAGTTTTTCTTAACACTTCTCCCCCCTTTTGCTTGCTATTTGAAACCTCTATTTATAGAGGAGAATGATAAAATTTGGGAGGGAATTTGTTGAATTTGAACAAAACAGAGTGCTCTGTTGTAATGCTTTTTCTATGTAGTCTATGCTTTACTCTTTTTTGTATAATGCTTGGACTGTTTTGACAGTTTTTCTTCTGGTTTGTGCAAGTTGTTTTGGATGCAGGTTGTTTGGACTGGTGTGGACTATTTTTTATGTCGGTTTTTGTGTATTGGACAACAACTTTGTATGTTGGTGCAGGGCTGTTGCAGGACTGTTATGACAGGCTTAGAAATTTTTTAGAGTGTAGCATTTGGACCGGTATAGAAGGGAAGCAGCAAGTTGGAGGGTTATAGTATGTCATTGGAATGTCATTTTCCTCTTGTACTTTCTGGTTTTGTTACATGTATTTTCCCTCTCTTTTCCTTTTGAAATTCGACTGATTTTGTATTCATGTGGCTTATTGTCTACTTTGTGGACAACTTTTCATTATAGCATTTTTTTGACAAATTGATGCAAAGAAATAAATGGCCTTGAGATTGATTGCAAGCTTGGCATGAATGTTGAAATAAAGTTTGGAGATGAATGAAGATGAGTATAATTTATCATAGGCTTAGGATTTGCAATGATCTATGTAAATTTAAACTATTCTTGAATGTATTTGTACATGTATCTTGAAACTTGAATCATGAATGAATTTGGAGAGATTTGAATATGGATTTTTAGAACTTGACGAGTCTTGCATTGATTCTTATGACATGGAAGCAAAAGTCTTGAATTGTTTGATCTCGTGATCTTGAAAAAATGGACTTGGAATGATGAATGTTTTGAATGAATTTTGAATGACAAATGGACGTCTTGTATTTGCTCCTAGAATTCCAAACAAATTACATGAATTAATCTTCTAAGTCGAGCAAACTTGCATCACAAAAAAATTGTTCCTTCTGAATATCTTTAACCGAAAGCAAATTCATTTGAATGAATTGCGCCTCACGCACTTGAATTGATTTGGAATCAAAGGCATCATTTGATTGAATCCTCAAACCTTCTTTTCTAAAACCATAAATCACATCTTCACCTCATACTAATTTTCAATACAAACCAATAGATCTTGAAAGAACAATAAGGCCTTGAGAAATCCACTTTCATTCAATGATCACCAAATGCTCAAGCACAAGTGATCTGAATTGCGAATAATAAAACGATCAATGAATTTAAAACTCCACTTCTTGTTTTCATGAATAATCTCCACGTAAGAATCAAGTGTCTTGAGAAAATAATTATGACAAGGATTGAACCTAGGAGTTAAGAACATTCTAAGTCAAGAAATGACCTATGATAATTTAATAACTTTCAAGGTATTCTAAGCATAGTTTATCCTCGATCTTTGAAGAAAATTCGTAGGCGAAATCATCTATAATAGTGTGCAAAAATAACCATCCAAAAATCTTGAAAATTGAAATATGTACGATCCTTTTAAAGTTGGGCGACAGTTACCTGAGATTAGGTCAAATTTGCAAAATCACCTCTAAGATATTCGAATATTCGATGATCCTTTGCACATAATCAGATCTTGACTGGTAAAGAGAAGTTGGATATGACCTCAAGGAGAGTCATACACAAAAAGAACCACTCAAAAATATTGAATAATGAAGAAGTTACAATCGTTTGAACTTGATCTTGAAAATATTGGCTTTTTGGTCAAAGTGCTATGAATCAACTTGAAAACTTGATCATTCCTTGCATTCCCAGACACATTGATGCACATAGACATATTGACGCACATGTGAACCAATAATGATGAAATATTGACTATGCTTTTGAGATTATAGGTCAAACTTTGATGAAGTAGCCTTTGAGAGTCGATGATTCACCATACTTGAACACTTGAGGGATCCAAAACCCTAATTGTGGCGCAACTCCTGATGCTCTTAATTTTTAGTCACGCATAGGGAAATAAACCCTAATCCAATATCTTGGTGAATTTGAATGAGAAAAGGCCTTGTACATGGATGAATAAGAAACTCATGATAACCATACATCAAAACCTAATTCCACTGTCCACTGCTCAAGGAGGAACCAGAAAAATCGACTTTATTGGATAAAGAAGCCTCAAACCAAAATTAAACCCTAGTTAGCACAACCATTGATGCTTTGAACCACTTCCTTATTGAATGAAGGAATGGTGTGTGAACGACCTAATGAAAATGATGCAAATGAAATGCAAAGCCTAAGCCAAATAAAAGTGAAAAGGTAGGACAAATTTGGGGTATGACAACTACCCCTATTTAATCGTCTTAAGCCTAAAAGTGAGATTGACGTCAGCCTTTAGATCATTTAAGGTAGAAGAAGATTAAATACCAAGACCTGAAATTTGTCCTGGAGAGATGGTGTAAGTTTTGTTATTCGTTATGTCTGTTGGGGATAGAAAATTCGTTTTCTGGTGAACTGGTTATGGTGGATAAATGTGGTTGAGTAGTGATAGCTTGTAACGGGATAACGGTGCCAATACAAGGTTCTCGGGGAAGTGGGTGTTAAAGTGATTGAAAGGATATGGCTGATGATGACGTGGTGCTTAAAAATAGGATCAATGACAACATGCTAACTTAAAGACAATGGGTAAACTCGACGACAACGGAGAATCTATCGTGTAGGATTCACGACCCAAAAAGAAAGGTAAAGACAATGGATAAAATCAACAACAGTGGAGGATCTATCATTCAGGATTCATGACCCAAAAAGAAAGGTAAAGACAACAGGTAAAATCAACGATAACGGAGGACCTATCGTGTAGGATTCACGACCCAAAAATAAAGGTAAAGACAATGGGTAAAATCGATGACATCAGAGAATCTATTGTGCAGGATTCACGACCCAAAAAGAAAGGTAAAGAAAAAGGGTAAAATTGACGACAGTGGAGTATCTATCGTGTAGGATTCACGGCCCAAAAAGAAAGGTAAAGACAACGGGTAAAATCGAAGATAGCGGAGGATCTATCGTGTAGAATTCACGACCCAAAAATAAAGGTAAAAGGTAAAGATCAGCGTATGATCTATGACCCAAGAGAAAATAACATGAGGGTAATATATGTGGACGACCTACGACCTAAGAAAAGATAACATGAGGGTAAGATCTATGGACGACCTATGACCTAAGAAAAGATAACATGAGGGTAAGACCTATGGAAGACCTACGACCCAAGAAAAGATAACATATGGGTAAGATATATGGACGACCTATGACCCAAAAAAAAGATAGCACGAGGGTAAGATCTATAGATGACCTACGACCCAAGAAAAGATAATATGTGGGTAAGATCTATGGACGACCTACGACCCAAGAAAAGATAACATGAGGGTAAGATCTATGGACGAACTACGACCCAAAAAATATAACATGAGAGTAAGATCTATAGACGAACTACAACCCAAGAAAAGATAACATGAGGGTAAGATCTATGGACAACCTACGACCCAAGAAGAGATAACATGGTGTATTGAGAGTTAGGAGCACAATGTACTGGCACCGTGGCTATTTTTGGTTTGTAGTGTAAAGACATGTGTCAACTGTGAATTATGAGGATGGAAATCTTTATGGGGATGTTTTACTGTTTGAAGATTGTTTTTTGCTTTCGTGCAAGGTACCAAATCTGGCTTATGCTTTGTATGCATTTTGAAGTGTGTGGTGTAATGATCCGTTTCAATGGATATGCTACGCGTTTGAGGGTGTAATGTAATATGCAATGATGATTACTATATGCAGAATGCCAAATGTTTGGTTTATTAGGGTATGTTTCCCATTGTCTTGAGATAGCAATACAGATTGGTGCTTGAAAACTCGAGAATTGAGTTATAGGCTTGTTGGGGATTGAATGGCAGTCTTGCTGGGGAGGAGTAGCTTGATCTGACTTTCCCTACATCCTGGACTTATTGCTGATGTCTATGTAGAGAAATGGATCTATTCAACTTCCCCAAGTTTTCTTTGTTAGAGAATCGAATGCTCAACCTTCTGTAGGGGGTGACGATGACAAAAGCTAGGTCGAGGTGACTGTTACGACTTGCTACCTGCATAGAAAAACAACATTTGAATTCCATGACATTCCCTTGGGATGCCTTCATGTCTATGTAACGTCGTATTTCACATCTTATCTTGTGATTATTATTGCATTATTGTTTTCAATGCAATGCTTAATAAAGAATTTAAATCACAATTCGCATACGAAAAGTAAAGTAAAAAGGACATAACAAAGAACATTTTTGGTGGAAAGGAAAATTTTCATTAATGAGATTGGCCTATGAATAGGCATTCGTACATGGAAACAACTCCTAAATGAGGAAGTTTCAAATAAAAGACAAAATACAACAGGTAAAATGGCAATAAGAAAATATCAAACTTCCATTAAAACTGATATTGCTATAGTTCCCATATCCTTGATCGTCTTAGTGTTTTGCTTCCAAAGGATAATAGTTGAATTGATTTATCCAGTGTTAGGAGGGTATACTTGTTATTCGTGAAGAATTTTCAGACTGAAGTCTTTCACTTTTAGTCCCTAATTTTTGCTTGGATCGCTCTTTCGGGTTTTCAATCCACCGGGACAACCATTTTTGCCTAAGCCTCCCTTTCGGGTTTTTGACTTAGCGGGTTATACTTTTTTTTTCTTTCCTTTTTTTAGCCCTAACTTTTGCCTAAGCCTCCCTTTCAGGTTTTCGACTTAGCGGGTCTTTTTCATGTGTAGTATTTTTTAGCTAAGTCTGAATTGACTGGAAGTGGAACGTCTTCTCCATCCATGTCTGTTAGGATTAGAGCACCTCCTGAGAAAGCTTTATTCACGATGTATGGCCCCTCATAGTTGGGAGTCCACTTTCCTCTTGGATCAGAGTGAATTGGGACAATCTTCCTTAAGGCCAGGTCACCTGTGTGTAACTCCCGAGGTCGAATCTTCTTGTAAAATGCTCTCTTGAGACGCTGTTAATATAACTGACCATGACAAATGGATGCTAGGCGCTTCTCTTCAATGAGATTGATTTGGTCGAGCCTTGTTTGAATCCATTCAGCTTAATCAGGCTTAGTATCCACCAAAACCCTTAACGAAGAAATTTCCACTTCGACTGGGAGCACTGTATCCATACCATAGACTAGCGAAAAAGGAGTTTCCCTAGTGGAAGTACGCGCCGAAGTTCGATAGCCGTGTAGAGCAAAGGGCAACATCTCATGCCAATCCTTGTATGTTCTCACCATTTTCTGGACGATCTTCTTTATGTTCTTGTTAGCTGCTTCGACTGTGCCATTCTTCTTTGGTCGATAGGTGACAAATTATGGTGCTCAATCTTGAATTCTTCACATATTTCCTTCATAATTGTTTTGTTAAGATTCGACCCGTTATCAGTGATGATCTTGTTAGGAGTTCCATAACGGCATATGATTTCTTTCTTGATGAAGCGAGTGACGACTTTCCTGGTCACATTCTTGTACGAAGCCGCTTCCACCCACTTGGTGAAGTAGTCAATAGAAACAAGAATGAACATGTGTCCAATTGAAGCGCTTGGCTCAATCCGTCCAATCATATCAATTCCCCATATTGCAAAAGGCCATGGTGAAGTCATCACATTCAAAGGAGTGGGAGGAATATGTATCATGTATGCATAAACTTGACATTTATGGCACATCTTCGCATACACACAACAATCACTTTCCATCGTCATCCAGAAATAACCTGCTCGTAGGATTTTCTTGGCCATAGCATGTCCACTGGCATGAGTCCCAAAAGAGCCCTCGTGAATTTCTTGTATGATGGATTTTGCTTCGTGGCTATCCATGCATCTGAGCAGGACCGAATCATAGTTTCTTTTATACAGGACGTATCCTGACAATAAAAACTTGGATGCTAATCTTCTAAGATTCCGCTTATCACAAATTATAACACCCTCTGGATACTCTTTCTTCTCAAGATATCTTTTGATGTCGAAATACCATAACTTTTCATCCGACACGTCTTCAGTTATGAGACAATGATCATGGAAAACATGTGATGGCTCCTTATAACAAAGGACTCTTATATTGGGCACATGATTCAGATAACTGACTTTGAACATTGCCGCTAAAGTAGCTAGAGCATCTGCCAACTGATTTACTTCTCTAGGAATGTGCTCAAAGGTGATCTCATCAAAAGCGGGCAACAACTCTAATATGTAATCCCGGTATGGAACTAAATTGGGGTGTCGTGTATCCCAATCACCTCGTACCTGGTATATTACTAAGGAATAATTCCCATAAACTTCAATAATCTTGATCTTCAAATCAATGGCTGCTTCAAGGCCCATTACACATGCTTCGTATTCTGTGACATTATTTATACAATCAAAACATAGCCTGGTCGTGAAAGGTATGTGAGTATTTCACGGAGAAGTCAGAACTTCCCCAATACCATGGCACATGGAATTTGATGCACCGTCGAACGTGAGAGTCCATCGCTCCCCTGGTTCGGGTCCTTCTTTATCATCAAGTTTCATCACATCCTCATCTGGAAAATCAAACTTCATTGACTGATACTCCTCCAATGGCTGGTGGGCAAGATGATCTGCAAGAATGCTACCTTTGATAGCCTTTTGTGTGATGTACTTATGGCTAGGAACAAAGGTTAACATCATCACTTATGGTTGTGAACAACTCAACTCTATTAGGGTAAAGTCCAATGAGGAGAAAGAGATAGATGCCCACTACGAACGATGGTGAACTACCAACTCAGGGGTAAAGGTAGAAAAAACACAGAACAATCACAAGTTTCCCAAAATTCTGGTATTTTACCTAGAACGGGTCTTAACTTCTTCTTTAATCAAGATATCACTTGAAAAGGGTAAGAACAACTATAAGAATCTTTCAACAAACTGTCTTTATCATCGGAGTACAACCAACCTCAACAACAAACTATCTCTCATAATGAAGAGACTACCATCCACCGGAGTAAAACCTTAACAATGAAATATCTCCCATAATGAAGATACTACCATCCATCAGAGTAGAAACATCTTCTCGGGCATTAACATACTTAACAGGGAAGTAAATGTTGCTCAAATAAAGAGACCGCCACTTGCTGTTACGAAAAGGATTGCAATAACACTGATGGGAAATGATACTTGACTTCTTGGGGAAATACCAACACATTCCTGCTGAGGAGATAAAGTCTTCACGTGCAAAATAAATGCACATTCTCAATCCAGGGCTCACAACCTATATGGATCAAAATAACATTGTTGTCGAGACCAAAAATTCAAACCAGGAACAAATTGGAGTGAAACGGTCAACCAAGACGCCATCCAATGAGGAATAAACTCAAATAGGGACCAAATTCCATCCAGATAATTAGCTGGGTAGGAAGGCTAAAGAAAAATTCTTCCACGAGGGATAACTCAGTGGGGAAATTGAAAGGATATACACTTTCTTCTTAAGGTTGACACTCTATTGGAGAGAAGATAACATAACTTTGCAAAGAGGATAATATGCCAACAAAAACATCAATGAATGCAAATGAGCAATGAATTTTAATTCAGCTATGTATGATGTGTATGAATCTATGAATGTTATCATGTATATGCTGACGAAACAATCATAATGTACTGAGGATAACCAGAAAAAACCAACTCGGGTAAGGATAACACTCGGCTAAATCACATCCAGGATGAAAAATTCCATAAGAGAGTAAGTACCAATTGAGGAAACAAAGTCCTACTTCAAGGCTTAACTTCACTGGGAAGAAACATGACTTAAATAAATAATTAAAGAAAAAATCGGATAGCAATAATAAACCAATTCAGTTGCAAGGATATAACACCCTCCTCCAGGCTTCACCGGGGAATATCATATAAACTTCGCTAGGGAAGACAATGCCACATCGTCTAGACTTCAACTAGGGATACCGTACTGACTTCACTAGGGGAAATGAAACCACACACCCCGAGGGAGTCCAAATACATTCTTCAATATCAAGGGTAATGGTTGCACAAACTTCTCTGGGGAAAATCTATGAAACTCCACAGGGACAACAACTTGAGAGGGAAGCATCATCTTCGGTTAATCTGGGGAATTAAGAAGTTAACACCATAACAAGAAGTCAAAGTTATGGGGATTTTAAATCAAACTCAACACATGACGAGAGAAAACCCAAAAAGTTGACAGTTATCTCAACATTTCTTAGAAAATGATACTGCTTTTGTCTGGCTACCTGGGGAGCACACAACAACAACAATGTCATAACTGGAGAGAATAATTCTTTGCAAGATATTCTACATTAATTATGAATACACAAAGGGAGAAAGAGTCCAACAAATGAGAAAAGACTTCATAACTTTACAATCCCCGCTTGATCACAAACCAACCGGGGAAAGAATCACACTCAGTTAGAGAAATCCGCAACAAGACCTAACTGGGGAATATGGGACAGAAGTACCAAACCACCCAAACCAACACCATATAACAACTTGGAGAAAATCTGAACCAAGCCTTAATTGGGGAAAATGGGATCAAAAACCCAACACCACACCATATATCAATTGGTATGAACTTCAACTATCCATGAAACAGTGACATGTGGACCATGCATATATCAGCAAGAGTAACCCGGGAATACTTCTTGGGGAATCTTTTCAAATCTTCATAGTTTGTCCATCCTTAGAACTACTACTTTTGTCCCGCTTGAATCACATAATTAAAGTAAAAAGTAATTTTCAAATTCTTTTCAAAAACATGTTTTTATTATTAAGTCTTTTTATTTTGAAAATTACTATGAATAATAAATGAAATATTTGTAAACAGAATAAAATAAGAACTACAAAGAATTGGATAAAGGCTTAAACTTTATTAGTAGAATGGTAGTCTACAAATGGCATGACTCCATGGATGATTACAAAGTTTTGGAAAATGGTAAATACATGGAAAAGATACATTAAAACATAATGAACACTATTCTCCCTAACAACTTTGAACTCCTAAGCAGAGGCTTCAGTTGAAGTGTGATGAGAATTCGAGAAGATTGTTTCTTCAACGATCAAGTCATGTTTGACACAGTTACATTCCAAGAAATCTTTAACTTTTTCCTAGGTTGCCCTTGCGGGTTTTCAACCTACCGGGAAAATTTATTCTGTTTATGTCTCTAACTTTTTCCTAGATCGCCCTTTCGGGTTTTCAGTCTATCGAGACACTCTTTTTTGTCTAAGCCTCCCTTTCGGGTTTTCAGCCTACCGGGACGCTCTTATTTAGGCGAAGTATTTCTTGACTGCATCACCATTCATAGGACGTGGGAACTCCTCACCATCCATAGTTTCAAGAATCAATGGGCCTTCATAATTGGGAGTCCACTTATCCCTAGAATCAGCGTTAAAAGACATGGTCTTTCTGAGCACGAGGTCGCCTTCTCTAAATTCAAGAGGCTTGACTTTCTTATCAAAAGCTTTCTTCATTCTTTTTTGATATAACTGACCGTGACACAAGGCCGACATTCTCTTTTCTTTAATTAAATTCAACTGGTCAAACCTGTTTTGGACCCATTCAGCCTCTGACAACTTGGTTTCCATTATTACACACAAAGAGGGAATCTCAACCTCAATAGGGAGCAGTTCTTCCATACCATACACAAGAAATAACGGGGTTGCCCCTATTGAAGTATAGGTAACAACCATCTTCTGGATAATCTTCTTAATGTTTTTATTAGTAGCTTCGACAACCTCATTCATCTTGGGCCTATAAGGAGACGAATTATGATGGACAATCTTGAATTCTTCACAAAGTTCCGTCATCATCTTATTATTCAAATTTTAGTACTTACCAGTGATAATCCTAATTGGAACACCATACCGACATATAAGATTGTTCTTGACAAAGCGTACTACCACCTGCTTGGTGATATTAGCATATGAAGCTGCTTCCACCCACTTGGTGAAGTAGTCAATTGTCACTAAGATGAATCGATGTCCATTAGACGCCTTGGATTCAATCATTCCAATCATACCAATACCCTACATAGAAAAAGGTCATTGGGAAGAAATGATATTGAGAAGCATTTGAGGCACATGAGTGTTGTCAGCATAAATCTGACATTTATGGCACTTCTTCGCAAATTTGTAATAGTAAGATTTCATTGTCAGCCAATAGTAACCTGCCATAAGCATCTTCTTTGCCATCGAATGTCCATTGGCATGGCTACCAAAGGAACCTTCATGGGTCTCATGCATTAACATGTCTACTTCGTATCTATCCACGCATCTGAGCAAGACCATGTCATAATTTCTCTTGTATAACACATATTCATTGAGGAAAAAGCTACCTGACAGCCTTCTCAATATGTTTCTATCTTTGTTCGATGTACCAACCAGATATTCTTGAGTCTGAAGGTAGTGCTTGATATCATAATACTAAGGTTTTTCATCTAACGTCCCCTCTGTAGCAAACACATGAGTTGGTCTATCAAGATGTGGAACTGTAATCTGAGGTACATCATTCCAAGCATTCACTTGATACATGTAAGCCAAAGTGGTTAAAACATCTATCATATGATTCTCATCTCTGGGAATATGATGGAATTCAACTTTATTGAAGAAAGATAATAATCTTATTGCATAATCTTTATAAGGAGTCAAGCCAATGTGACGAGTCTCCCATTCTCCCTTGATCTGATTTATTACCAAAGCTGAGTCACCATATACATCAAGAATTTTGATTCTGAGATCTATAGTTTCTTAAAGACCCATAAAACAAACTTCATACTCCGCCTTGTTATTGGTACAATCAAATGCCAACCTTGTAGTAAAAGGGATATGTGACCCATGGGGAGTGATAATCACAGCACCAATTCCTTTTCCATAAGAACTTACAACTCCATCATACACCATACCCATTGGGATTCAGGATCTAGACCTTCCTCAGGAAAAAGGTTCATCATAATATTTCACTTTCAAATTCATCACATCCTCATCATGGAAATAATACTTAACAGACTGATAATTGCCAATTGGTTGGTGAGCGAGGTACTCTACCAACACATTTTCTTTAATAGCCTTTTGAGTACGATATTCAATATCATATTATGACAAAAACACCCGCCAACGAGCAATTCTTCCAGTAGGAGTAGGCTTTTCAAAAATATACTTAATTGGATCCATTTTGGAAATCAACCAAGTAGTATGATTCAACATATATTGTCGTAATCTATTAGCCTCCAGGCCAAAGCACAATTTTCTTTTTATAGCATAGAATACCGTGACTCACAATCAGTGAACTTCTTGCTCAAATAATAAATGGCATATTCTTTTCTTCATGTCTCATCTTGGTGTCCCAAAATACAACCCATGGAGTTATCCAATACAGTCGGATACAAAATCAATGGTCTTCTTTCAACAGGAGGGAGCAAGATAGGAGGCTCAAGCAGATACTCTTTAATGCTTTTAAATTCCCTTTAGCAATCATTCGTCCACACACAACCTTGATCTTTCTTTAACAGCTTGAAGATTGGTTCACATGTTGCAGTCATATGGGAAATAAATCTGGAAATGTAATTCAAACGTCCAAAGAAGCCTCTAACTTTCTTTTTCAGTTCTTGGTGCATGCATTTCTTGAATTGCCTTAACTTTATCAGGATCAACTTCAATTCCTTTTTGGCTGACAATGAAACCTAATAACTTTCCTGAATGAACACCAAAAGTACACTTATTTGGATTCAAACGTAGACAATAATTCCTTAATCATTGAAACAATTTCAACAAGTCTTCTATATGTCCTTCTTCAGTCTGAGATTTGGCGATCATACCACCAACATATACTTCAATTTCCTTATGCATCAGATCATTGAATAGGGTTGTCATAGCCCTCTGGTATGTTGCACCAGCGTTCTTCAACCCGAAGGGCATCACTCTGTAACAGAATGTTCCCCATGGTGTGATAAACATTGTTTTTTCCATGTCCTCAAGAGCCATCTTAATTTGATTGTATCCAAAAAATCAGTCCATGAATGAGAACACTTTTAATTTGTATATGCTATCAACCAACATCAATATGGGGTAATGGGAAATCATCTTTTGGAATTGCTTTATTTAAATCTCTATAATCAACACACATGCAGACTTTTTGTCTTTCTTTGGTATCAGAACAATATTGGTAATCCACTGAGGATACACTGATGTCATAAGAAAACCAACACCAGTTTACTTCAAAACCTCTTCTTTAATCTTCACTTCTATGTCAGGATGAGTTCTTCACAACTTCTGCTGATTGGTGGACATTCTGGCTTTAGTGGCAAATAATGTTCCATAATATCGGTATCCAAATCAGGCATGTCTTGGTAAGACCAAGAAAATATATCCACATACTCTTTCAGCAACTCAATCAACCCGCTCTTCACATTCGGATGAAGTAATGCCCCAATCTTGACTTTTTTTGGGATCTTCCTCTGAACCAAAGTTAATCATCTCCAACAACTCTTTATACGGCTGAATGGTATTTTCCTCACGCTCGAGCAACCATGAAACCTCTTATGGGATTTCATCATATTCTTCTTCTTCAGCCACATACACAGGATATTCAAAGTCGGGAGAGGGTGCAGGGCCATTGCACTCAACGGGTTTTTTAATTAATTTGCACATATGATTTATGATTGATTTTAGAAACTGACACATGTAACATGTGATTATGTAGATTTATTTACAATTATTATTTATTTTGAAAGGTTTATTTATTACCATTTTCCAAGAAAAAACAAAAAATAAAGACACAATTTAGAAATCAAAAACAACTTTTATTAATGATCTTAAAAATCAAAACAAAAGATGTAACACCCGTAATTTAATTAAATTATTTTTGGAATATTTGTGAAGATGTGTTATAATTAATTGGATTTATTTTATTAACTGGAGAAATAATATATTAGAGGTATTATATTATTATTTGGTGAAATAATATTAGCAGTATAATATTATTAAGGTGGGCTTATTTTGAGAGATTATGAGTAATAAGGGGGTGTAGGTTTTGAGCCTAATAAGAAATAAGGAATAATAAAATAATAGGGTTATTTTATTATTTGTTGGAATAGAGAGAAAAAGGCAATGGAAGGAAATAAGGATTTGAGAAGAACGTGAAGCTGCTGGAAAAAGTGGAAAACGGCAAGAACGAAGATTCAACCCGGAAATTGTAGAGCGACCTTCAATCCAAGGTAAGGGTGGGGTTCTGGCTTTATAATTGGGTTCATGATGTTTGATATGTGGGGTTAGAGGATTGTTGTTTTGTTCTTGAATTGGATATGTATGATGATGTATAATGAAGATTTGATGAATTCTTGAGGAATAATGATGTTATTATGTTGTTTGATCGATGTAGTAATAGAGTATAATGTTAGGAGATGAAATATCATGTTTATAATAAGGTTTGTAGGGCTGTAATATGAATTCCCGTAGTGAAAATATAGAGAAAAATCGCAAAATTATGCAGGAAGGGTCAGTATGTGTCGACCTCAAGCTTGATGGGTCGATACATGGGCGATGTTAGACTGAAGATGAGTCGATACAAAAAGGGCTTGCATCGATACATGATAGTTGTAAGAATCAGGATGAGTCGATCAGTGAGATGCATGTGTCGATACATGCTGTGTATGAGACCAGGATGATTCGATCCATAAGGAGGATGTGTCGACTCATAGTATACAGATGAAGTAGTACGCGTCGATCCATAGGGTTATGCATCGACCCATGATGTTTGATTTTTGACAGATTCAGTTTTAAATTGTTGTAACTTGAGTTTTAGGATGCTGTTGAGATGCCGTTCGAAACGTTGAATAATTAACGCGATAAACTTTATTCTAGACGATTAAAATGATGAATAAGAAGTGTAATCCTAGTATCCAATTTAGGATTTAGAAGTAATTCCCGTGTTGGCCGTTGAGCTGATTTCTGGACAGAATGACGAATAGTAGATGTTTAGAGGCTGCTGTTTGAATTATGATAGTAGGATTAGTGACAGTAACGAAGTAAAATTGCAGAGTAACAGTATGGAGTACTGTAGTATTAATATACAGCTGAGTTATTAGTGAGATGTTATTAATGAAGTTGTGTTGATAATTTATAATTAATATATGACGTTTGATGAATAAATGATGTCTAATGAATTATTTTGATGATATGAGATGATGATGACGAGACGTTGAGATGTTTTAAGATGTTGTTATTTTGAGATGTATTTTGAGATGTTAATTGAGATGTTTTGAGATGATTTAGATGTTGTTATTTTGAGATGTTAATTGAGATGTTTTGAGATGATTTGAGATGTTGTTAACTTGGGTGTTGTTAATACATTCATGGTTGTGTCGCATACATTGCATTTTTGAGATGGAGCTTATGCTCGTTGAGATGGCATGTATTGGCGAATTTTGAGATGAAGGCTATGCCTTGTTGATGCCTCTATTAATTGGCAGATTTTTGAGATGGGAGTTTTGCTCCAATGGTATCACGTGCATTTGCATTGTATTGAGTCGCATTATATGATTGAATAATTAGGTGTATTTTGATGTTGGTGAATGAGTATATATGTTGTAATTGTTGTTGATTATGAGATGAGAAGTGGTGATGCTATTGATCTAATTTAATATATTAATTATCATGCGCTTTATTATATTGTTAGATATCTCACCCCTTATGTTTGAATGTTGCCCTTATGTTGGTAACGTGCAGGTAATCGAGAGTGAAGGCTGTGTACCTTCAGTACTTCGAGTCGGTGTCATTGCTCTAATATGTAACACTCGGGAGGATGAACGTTTGCTGATTTTTTATTGTTAATTTTCAGTTGTTGAATTTTAAATTGATCATTATTAAATATGAGATGTTTCGAAGTTGCTGTTTTGATTAAAGATGTTATTGAGAATTCTGCTGCGTAGTTGTTGAATTAATCGATTAAAGATGTTTTGATGATGGTTCATCTGACGTTTAAAAATTGTTATATATCCATGATGAATGCAATGAATTTTGTCAGAAGAATTTGTGACGTCCCGATTTGTTTGCATGATTGAATTTTTTAACTCTGATTTATTTGTATAATTGCTTGGGGTAGAATTGGGGTGTTACAAAGGTTGTATTAGAGAAAAAGGTTGGTCCGACCTTGTCGTCGAGTCGTAGTTGTCTAACAATCGAGTATTGTTAATTTGAGTTCTAACCGTTGTTTGTGTTGTAGTGAGAAGTTGAGATGGCTGGAAGGAATGATGTTGCACTTGCTGCTGCTTTAGAAGCAATGGCTCATGTGATGGAAAATCAGCCAAATGCTGACGGGAATGCTGGATCTCGTAGCTTGGTGACTTTTCAGCGAGTGAATCCACCTACGTTGAAGGGAAAGTATGATCCTGATGGAGCATTGGAGTGGTTGAAAGAGATTGAGAGAATCTTTCGCGTGATGGACTGCACTCTAGTGCAGAAGGTTCGTTATGGGACTCATATGCTAGCAGTCGAGGCTGATGACTGGTGGCTTGAGATTTGTCAGAAGTTAGAAGCTGTAGGTGAGCATGTCACTTGGGCTGTGTTCCGTAGAGAATTCCTGAGAAAGTATTTTCCTGAAGATGTCAGGGGTAAGAAGGAAATTGAGTTCCTTGAGCTGAAACAAGGAAGTATGTTTGTTGTTGAGTATGCTGCCAAGTTTGCTGAGTTGGATAAGTTTTATCCGCATTATGTTGAGGAAAATGCTGAGTTTTTGAAGTGTATTAAATTTGAGAACGGGTTGCGCCAGGAGATTAAGAAGGCAGTTGGATACCAGAAGATTCGTGTCTTTGCTGACTTGGTTGATAGCTGCAGAATTTATGAGGAGGATAATAATGCACATTACAAGATTATCAGTGAGAAGAGGGGTAAGCACCAACAGAATCATGGTAAGCCTTATGATACCCCAGCTGGTAAAGGTAAGCAGAAAGTTTCTCATGGACAGAGGACTAGTGGGGGAGATGCTCCTGCTGGTGTGATTTGCTTTAAGTGCGGGAAACCTGGGCACAAGAGTAATGTGTGCAATGCTGAAGTGAAGAGGTGTTACTGTTGTGGTAAGAACAGACATGTTGTATCTGAGTGTGAACACAAGAATGTGATTTGTTTCAACTGTAGAGAAAATGGCATATTGGTAGTTAGTGTCAGAAACCGAAGAGGGCTCAGTCAAGTGGTAAAGTGTTTGCTTTAGTGGAGGATCAGACAGCTGCTGAGGACAGACTTATTAGAGGTACATGTTTCATTAATAGTACTCCTTTAATTACTATAATTGATACTGGTGCTACGCATTATTTTATTGCTGCTGATTGTGTTGAAAGATTGGGTCTTATGTTGTCTTCTTTGAATGGAGAAATGGTCGTCGATACTCCAGCCAAGGGGTCGGTGACTACTTCTTTTGTGTGTTTGAAGTGTCCCTTGTCGATCTTCGATAGAGACTTTGTTGTTGATTTGGTTTGTTTACCGTTAAGAGGTTTGGATGTAATTTTGGGTATGAACTAGTTAGAGCATAATTGTGTTCATATTAACTGTTATGACAAGTCGGTAAAGTTTTCTACTCTTGAAGAGGAGGAAGATGGTCTGTTGTCTGCTAAACAGTTGAGGAAGTTGATGCAAGAGGAAGCACAGATGTTTTCGTTGATGGCGTCGCTATCTATAGAGACTCAAGCTCTAGTTGAGGAATTACAGGTGGTGTGTGAATTTCCTAAAGTTTTCCCTGATGAGATTCCGGATGTATTGCCGGAGAGGGAAGTTGAATTTGCAATTGATCTTGTACCTGGTACCAGACCTGTGTCTATGGCACCATACAGGATGTCTGTATCTGAATTGTCAGAGTTGAAGAAGCAATTGGAAGAGTTACTTAAGAAGAAGTTTGTAAGACCAAGTGTATCACTGTGGGGAGCTCCAGTGTTGTTAGTAAAGAATAAAGATGGAAGTATGAGGCTTTGTGTTGATTATAGACAGTTGACTAAGGTGACGGTTAAGAACAAGTATCTGCTTCCAAGAATATATGACTTGATGGACCAATTGGTAGATGCTCGTGTGTTTAGTAATATTGATTTGAGGTCGGGTAACCATCAGATTAAAGTGAAGGATGAAGATATTCAGAAGACGGCTTTCAGAACACGTTATGGACATTATAAGTATTCGGTGATGCCTTTCGGTGTTACTAATGCGCCGGGAGTATTCATGGAATATATGAATCGTGTCTTTCATACTTATTTGGATCGGTTTGTAGTGGTGTTCATTGATGATATTTTGATTTACTCGAAGTCAGAGGAAGAGCATACTGAACATTTAAGAGTAGTATTGCAAGTTTTGAAGGAGAAGAAGTTATATGCAAAGCTGTCCAAGTGTGAGTTTTGGTTGAAGGAGGTTAGTTTTCTTGGTCATGTGATTTCAGGTAGTGGCATAGCTGTAGATCCATCAAAGGTTGATGCTGTGTTGCAATGGGAAACTCCAAAGTCAGCTACTGAGATTAGAAGCTTCTTGGGATTAGCTGGTTATTATAGAAGGTTTATTGAAGGGTTTTCTAAGTTGTCACTTTCGTTGACTAGGTTGACTTGTAAAGGTAGAGCGTTCGTATGGGATGTTCAGTGCGAAGAAAGTTTTACAAAATTGAAGAAGAGGTTGACGTCGGCTCTAATTTTTGACGTTGCCTAATCCCGGAGAGCCTTTTGTGGTGTATTTGATGCTTCTAACATGGGATTAGGGGGTGTGCTTATGCATAATGGTAAGGTAGTTGCTTATGCGTCAAGGTAGTTGAGGACTCATGAGAAGAACTATCCTACACATGATTTAGAGCTTGCTGCAGTTGTTTTTGTGTTGAAGATTTGGAGGCATTATCTTTATGGTTCTAGATTTGAAGTTTTTAGTGACCATAAGAGTTTGAAGTATTTGTTTGATCATAAAGAGTTGAATATGAGGCAACGAAGATGGCTAGAATTGTTAAAGGATTATGATTTCAATTTGAATTATCATCCAGGAAAGGCGAATGTGGTAGCTGATGCGTTGAGTCGAAAGACTTTACATATGTCAGCAATGATGATTAAAGAGTTAGAATTGATTGAGCAGTTTAGATATATGAGCTTAGTTTGCGAGGTTACTCCGTAGAGTGTCATGTTGGGTATGTTGAAGATTAATAATGAATTTTTAGACAGTATCAGAGAAGCTCAGAAGTTGGATGTGAAATTGGTAGATTTGATGGTTGGGACTGATCAATCTGAGAATAGTGATTTTAAGCTAGATGCGCAAGGTGTGTTGAGGTTTCGTAATTGGATTTGTGTTCCTGATGATGCTGGGATGAAGAAAGTGATACTTGAAGAGAGTCATATAAGTAAGTTGAGTATTCATCCAGGAGCTACAAAGATGTATCAAGATTTGAAAGGTTTATTTTGATGGCCTGGAATGAAGAGCGATGTGGCTCGGTTTGTGTATGCATGTTTGACTTGTCAGAAGTCGAAAGTTGAACATCAGAAGCCTGCAGGATTGATGTAACCATTGGAAGTTCCAGAATGGAAATGGGATAGCATTTCAATGGACTTTGTGTCGGGGTTGCCTAATACTTTAAGAGGACATGATTCGATTTGGGTGATTGTTGATAGGCTTACGAAGTCAGCTCATTTTATTCCTATTAACATCAGTTTTCCAGTGCCGAAGTTGGCTGAGATTTATATTAGTGTGATTATGAAGTTGCATGGTGTTCCTTTGTGCATTGTGTCAGATAGAGATCCAAGATTTACTTCTGATTTTTGGAAATGTTTGCAAGAAGAGTTGGGTTCTAAGTTGCGGTTGAGTTCAGCGTATCATCCTCAGATAGATGGTCAGACTGAACGGACGATTCAATCGTTGGAAGATTTGTTAAGGGCATGTGTTCTCGAGCAGGGAGGTTCGTGGGATACTTATCTTCCGTTGATAGAGTTCACTTATAATAACAGTCACCATTCTAGTATTGGGATGGCACCTTTTGAAGCGTTGTATGGTCGAAGATGTAGAACTTCGTTATGTTGGCATGAATCTGGAGAAAGTGTAGTACTTGGACCAAAACTTGTTCGTGAGACTACTGAGAAGGTGAAGTTGATTCGAGAAAAGATGAAAGCTGCCCAAAGTAGACAGAAGAGTTATCATGACAAGCGAAGGAAGGATTTAGAATTTCAAGCTGGTGATCATGTGTTTTTGAGAGTTACACCTGTGACTGGTGTTGGGCGAGCATTGAAGTTTAAGAAGCTCACTTCTCGTTTTATTGGACCGTATCAGATTTTAGAGAGAGTGGGGAATGTTGCTTACAAAGTGGCTTTACCACCTAATCTTTCGAATTTGCATGATGTGTTCCATGTGTCGCAACTTCGGAAGTATATTTCAGATCTATCCCATGTGATTCATATGGACGATGTGCAAGTACGGGATAATCTTACGGTGGAGACGATGCCTGTACGGATCGCGGGTCGTGAAATGAAGACTCTGAGGGGCAAAGAGATTGCCTTGGTTAAAGTGGTTTGTCTAGAAGCTGCTGGTGAAAGCGTGACTTGGGAGTTGGAGAGCAAGATGTGAGACTCCTATCCTGAATTGTTTGATTGAGGTAAATTTTCGTGGACAAAAATATTCTAAGTGGGGGAGAGTTGTAACGCCCGTAATTTAATTAATTATTTAATTAAATTATTTTTGGAATATTTGTGAAGATGTGTTATAATTAATTGGATTTATTTTATTAAGTGGAGAAATAATATATTAGAGGTATTATATTATTATTTGGTGAAATAATATTAGAAGTGTAATATTATTAAGGTGGGATTATTTTGAGAGAGTATGAGTAATAAGGGGGTGTAGGTTTTGAGCCCAATAAGAAATAAGGAATAATAAAATAATAGGGTTATTTTATTATTTGTTGGAATAGAGAGAAAGAGGCAGTAGAAGGAAATAAGGATTTGAGAAGAACATGAAGCTGCTAGAAAAAGTGGAAAACGGCAAGAATGAAGATTCAACTCAAAAATTATAGAGCGAACTTCAATCCAAGGTAAGGGTGGGGTTCTGGCTTTATAATTGGGTTCATGATGTTTGATATGTGGGGTTAGAGGATTGTTGTTTTGTTCTTGAATTGGATATGTATGATGATGTATGATGAAGATTTGATGAATTCTTGATGAATAATGATGTTATTATGTTGTTTGATCGATGTAGTAATAGAGTATAATGTTAGGAGATGAAAGATCATGTTTATAATAAGGTTTGTAGGGCTTTAATATGAATTCCCGTAGTGAAAATACACAGAAAAATCGCAGAATTATGCAGGAAGGGTCAGTATGTGTCGACCTCAAGCTTGATGCGTCGATACAAGGGCGATGTTAGACTGAAGATGAGTCGATACAAAAAGGGCTTGCATCGATAAATGATAGTTGCAAGACTCGAGATGAGTCGATCGGTGAGATGCATGTGTCGATACATGTTGTGTATGAGACTAGGATGAGTCGATCCATAAGGAGGATGTGTCGACTCATAGTGTACAGATGAAGTAGTACGCGTCGATCCATACGGTTATGCGTCGACCCATGATGTTTGATTTTTGACAGATTCAGTTTTAAATTGTTGTAACTTGAGTTTTAGGATGTTGTTGAGATGTCGTTCGAAACATTGAATAATTAGCGCGATGAACTTTATTCTAGATGATTAAAACGATGAATAAGAAGTGTAATCCTAGTAGCCAATTTAGGATTTAGAAGTAATTCTCGTGTTGGCTGTTGAGCTAATTTTTGGACAGAATGACGAATAGTAGATGTTTAGAGGCTGCTGTTTGAATTATGATAGTAGGATTAGTGACAGTAACGAAGTAAAATTGCAGAATAACAGTATGGAGTACTGTAGTATTAATATACAGCTGAGTTATTAGTGAGATGTTATTAATGAAGTTGTGTTGATAATTTATAATGAATATATGACGTTTGATGAATAAATGATGTCTAATGAATTATTTTGATGATATGAGATGATGATGACGAGACGTTGAGATGTTTTGAGATGTTGTTATTTTGAGATGTATTTTGAGATGTTAATTGAGATGTTTTGAGATGTTGTTATTTTGAGATGTTAATTGAGATGATTTGAGATGTTGTTAACTTGGGTGTTGTTATTACATTCATGGTTGTGTCGCATACATTGCATTTTTGAGATGGAGCTTATGCTCGTTGAGATGGCTTGTATTGGCGAATTTTTAGATGAAGGCTATGCCTTGTTGATGCCTCTATTAATTGACAGATTTTTGAGATGGGAGTTCTGCTCCAATGGTATCACATGCATTTGCATTGTATTGAGTCGCATTATATGATTGAATAATGAGGTGTATTTTGATGTTGGTGAATGAGTATATATGTTATAATTGTTGTTGATTATGAGATGAGAAGTGGTGATGCTATTGATCTAATTTAATATATTAATTATCATGCGCTTTATTATATTGTTAGACATCTCACCTCTTCTGTTTGAATGTTGCCCTTATGTTGGTAACATGCAGGTAATCGAGAGTGAAGGCTGTGTACCTTCAGTAGTTCGAGTCAGTGTCATTGCTCTGATATGTAACACTCGGGGGGATGAACGTTTGCTGATTTTTTATTGTTTATTTTCAGTTGTTGAATTTTAAATTGATTATTATTAAATATGAGATGTTTCAAAGTTGCTGTTTTGATTAAAGATGTTATTGAGAATTCCGCTGCGTAGTTGTTGAATTAATCAATTAAAGATGTTTTGATGATGGTTCATCTGACGTTTTAAAAGTGTTATATATCCACGATGAATGCAATGAATTTTGTCAGAAGAATTTGTGACGTCCCGATTCATTTGCATGATTGAATTTTTTTTAACTCTGATTTATTTGTATAATTGCTTGGGGTAGAATTGGGGTGTTACAAAAGACATGCCCATACATCATTACTTTCACCTTGGGCAGAGTGAAAGAATTTTTGAAAAGAAAAACAAAAAAATTACTTTGAAATTTGAATGCAAGAAGGAACATCAACAGTGATCCAATTCTGAATTCTGACTCCATGTGTCACAATGTTCGACATCTCTTGCTCTGACTCATATTTGAGAATAACATTGATCTTTGGAGTAGTCGGATGGAGATATCCTACACAGTGAAAGATATATTGATATTTACTTAAAGCAGACTTTGGCTTCACAACTTCACGCTTCATGGAGAAACCAGAACCAGTCCCATTCTTGTCCACATGTGGATTAATAACATGCCTTCACACCTTATCACTACCTGTTGCGCATCCTTAAATGAGGTGATAGAATCTTCATTCTTCCTTATATTATCAATAGAAAAAGCTCGGAATTGAGTTACAATAGTGGATTCGTTAGCTTCTATAATGCTAAAGGAAGACAAATGAGATATCAACAAAGCTTGATCACCATTCACAATGAATACCTTTCCTTCACGACAAATTTCAGCTTCTGATGCAAAGTTGAAGTAATAGCTCCTACTTCATGGATCCAGGGTCATCCCAATAAACAACTATAGGCTGGGAAAATATCCATAACCTGAAAGTTGATTTGGAATAAGTGTGGACCTATGTGAATAGGTAAATCCACCTCTCCAATGACAAATTTTCTCAAACCATCAAAAGCTTTTACTATAATGCCACTAGGGTGCATAAGAGTTCCCTAGTACTTAAGCTTCATGAGAGTGCTTCTTGGTATGACATTCAAAGCAGATCCATTGTCTATCAGCACAATGGACAAAGAGTCATTCTTACAATTCATAGATACATGCAGAGCCAGGTTATGGTTTCTCCCTTCATCAGGCAATTCGTCATCACAAAAGCTCAGTTTGTTACAAGACGTAATATTCCCCACAACACTGTTGAACTGATCCAAAGTCAGTTCCCTTTCAACATAAGCCTAATCCAACACCCTCATCAGAGATTCCCGATGAGCAGAAGAGTTCATCAATAGGAAAACTAATGTTAATAGGAATAAAATGAGCTGACTTCATAAGCCTATCAACAATCACCCAAATCGAATCATGTCTTCTTAAAGTATTAGGTAACCCCATCACAAGGTCCATCGAAATGCTATCCCATATCCATTCTGGAACTTCTAACGGTTGCATCAACCCTGCAGGCTTCTGATGTTCAACTTTCGACTTCTGGCAAGTCAAACATGCATACACAAACCGAGCCACATCACTCTTCATTCCAGGCCACCAAAACAAACCTTTCAAATCTTGATACATCTTTGTAGCTCCTGGATGAATACTCAACTTACTTCTATGACTCTCTTCAACTATCACTTTCTTCATCTCAGTATCATCAGGAATACAAATCCAATTACGAAATCTCAACACACCTTGTGTGTGATACGGTGGGAAGAACTGACTGTTTTTTGGAATGCTGGTTTGCGTTTTGCGTTTATTTATGCAAAATTTCGCGGTAAGCAATAGTCGCCACCGACTTTTATTTTATCCAACAAGGAAAGGAAAAAAGCACAGAAAAATTCCTTTTTTCGAGATATTTATCGGGTTCGGGGGGTAGATTATAGAAAGGGAAGGTGTTAGCACCCTTTCTATCCGTGGTTATCCACGGGCTCTTAGGTACTTTCTCAATTGTTTTCAAAATTGTTTTCTTTGTGCTTGTGGGTTTGAAAAATTTTTTGTTTTAAAACTTCGATTTAACTCTTGCTTCTGTCCTTAAGAGTGTAATGAAGTATTTTGAAAACTTTGTTCGAAAAGGAGTGTAAGTGTGAAAAACTTTTGTTTTTGAAAGAGAAAGTATCTAAGAACCATCTACCTACTCGAAAAAGGAATTGTTCTATGCTAATTTCCTTTAGACAATGCTATCCCACTATTAATGAGTAGGTAGCACCGTCGTTGGAGTTTGAGGGTCAATTCGAATGAGGGACATACAGTCACTAAAGCAATGTTAGGATGCCTTAGCGGTAAACCTAATGTATTAGATCATTTTTTTGAGGCAACAATATCCGAGGTAACCATTTTGAGGTGACTATGATCTTTTAGACAAGAGGACGACCTCTAAAACGACCTATACTCAATGACCGTGTACGAAGGAAACCAAGTGGGGTGTACCCTAGGAGTGTGCATGTGTGAGTGTGTTGTTTTCAGTTATTTTTATCTTTGCACATATAAGGGTGATCTAATTTGATTTTAAGGTTAAATATTCAGTCTTGTCATGCAAACCCTATTATCAAACATCTAGCAGTTATAATTTGCGGAATTAAAATGCGGAAATTTAAATTACAAGGCGTCGGGTATTTACATCGCCAAAAGCAACCCTTTGAAAATAAAATAAAATAAAGAGGTAAAAAATTAAATGTCCTATTTAACTATTACAATCCGTAAGCAGATACATAATTGGACAAAAATAAATAAAGCGCGCGGGAAACTGAATCGAGTGCGAATTAGGGTTTTGACCCTTTGTTTAAAGAAAATGCTTTTTTTTGTTGTTTTTTATTTAAGAAAAGAAATTAAATCCTAAATTAAATGTTAAATTAAATTAATAAGTTAATTAATGAAAAATAATTTATGACATATTTTTGGTTTTTTTATTATTTTAAGAAAGAAAATAAAATAATTAAATTAGTAGTTAAAACCTAATTAAGTCTAATTAATTTTATTTATTTACAAAAATAAGTTAGAGTTTTCTAGAATTAAAAAAAACCTAAATTAATTACTAGTATTTATTAAAATAAAATCCTGAATTAAAAAAAAGTATTTTTGTGATTTTTGATGAAAAAAAATTAAATTAATCTATTGGTTAGAAAATTAGTTTAAAAAAATAAAACCATTAAATTAAATAAACAAAAATAAATAAAATAAAATAAAAAGTAGAAGAATTGGGCCTGATTGGAGGGTGTAGGTAGCAACTTTCTGGGCCCATTAGCAGTTGGTCCGTTTAACCTTTGGAATCTGGTACACCCGCGTTGACTAGCGTTATCATGTACCCTCAAGGCCTGGCCACCAGATCTGGTCATCTGGCCATCTGGCGTGTGGATTGATGAGGGAGTATGGTGTGGATCTAGACCTTGTGCGCATGTGATAACCTGAAAAGAAATAATATTGAGAAAGAGGGGGACCTGGGATTCGAACCCAGGTCCTGAAGGGAAATCCAACGCCCAGCTTACCACTACACCATGCTGCTTTGTTTATTAATATAATATGTATTAATGATAATATAATAAAACAAAATCAAATGGTCAGAAAAATAAAAAAAGTGCCAAGATTTGAATGGCCCAATGGATGGATGCCACGCATCATCCCTGACCTCTCAACCGTGGCTAAAACACAGAGGACCTATACCAACGGACCAAGCTCCATCACTACAACCTTGTTCATCTCCAAAATCCTGCACAGGCCACAAAAATGGACTCTAGGACCATGGTTGGATTCGTGACAAACTCCTGATCACGACCATGTCCATTATGTGAACCAATTGCACCTGAAATGAAAATGCCCAAAAACACGAACCAAACCCTAACAATGGTGGTTCTCCATATAAGCCAGATAAATGCAATTGAATATTATGAAAAGCTTGCAAATGATGTGAGGGTTAAGGATATGCAATTATTTCATGAAAACGATGTCTAATTCCAGAGATACGAAATCAAAAATAGGGGGAACTCACGTGAGACTTACAGTATGTATGGGAGCATGAGAATGCTTGGTTTGGATTGGGATAACTTGTGTGCGTTGCCAGGAATCGATTGGGACCAATATCAAGCTCTAAAAATGCCTCTAGGGTTGATTTTGTTCTCCCACTTTTTTGTGATTTTTTTAGTTTTTGCTCTGCCTCCACAAGTGTTCTCTAACCCTGATTTTCGTGTCCTTGGCTTGCTTATGTATGGTACATAAGATTAGGGTGAAAAACTTGGTCCAAATCTCTCTCCATTAAAGCTTTGATATTTGATTTGATTTGCTTTTACAAGCTTGCCAAATTTGATCCAAATCATATCTTCTTGTGCATAATGACTTTGACACGAATTTTATTGCAATGCTAGCTGTGATCAAAGCTTACAACAACCATAAAATCATGAGTTATCAATGCCTTGGATTTTATATGATTTTATTTGATTTAAAATGAATAAATTCAAATGAAATTCAAATTAAATAATAAAAATTAGATATGGGCACATGGATGAAGCTAGGGCACGTGGGAAATAATTCAAACTCAAATCAAGTGAAAAATAATGGGCCCATTTGGCAAAATTTGAAGTTTTGGGGATAGTTGACTTTTGGCAATTTTGCAAAAAAGTCCAACTTCAACAATGCATAACTTCTTCAATTTTGAACTTTTGGAGATGTTCTTGGACTTTATAAAAATCTTGAGATGTCCTATAATCAACCCTTTTGGTATCATCTCATTTTGATATTCCATGCTCAAGTTAGAATCTTTGGCAAAAAAGGTGTTTTTGTTGACTTTCAAAAATGACCTATAATGTCCAAATTCATAACTTCTTGTGAGTGCATTTTTTGATTTTGGGGTATGAAGATGTGTTGTACCCCAAAATTTTCCCTGCCATATTCTTCAAAGATTTGTCAAGATCAATCTCTAAATGATTCAAAATCTCTCAAGGGTTGCACAGTCCAATGGCCTCCTAACACAGTCAAAATTAGGGTTTTGGTTCTTGCAAAGAAATTGAGGTTTTCAAGGGTCCAATCAAGTCCCATATGCCTATATACATTTTCAATCATCCATATGTCAAGTTTCAAGACTCACAGCATTAAATTGCACAGTCAAAAACCCTAGTTGCTCCACAGTCAATTGCAGGGGCAAAATGGTCATTTGACAGTCAAAAGTCAAAAAATTTGGTCAACATCTTATTTTGAAGCCACAAACATCATTTGATCAATTCTTGATCATGATTCTCAAAGCATGGCTCAAAAAGTCTCAAGATGCAAAAGTTTCTATTTTTGGACAGCTGAAAAGTCAACTGCAAACTGACCATGGCATAACTTCTTCATGGTTTATCAGAAAAATCCCATCCAAAGCTCATTTTGAAGAGGATAACATTTCCTACAACTCATCTTCACACTTCAAGTCCAATAAATGCTCTCACAAAAAGTTATCAATTTCAACATTATAGGTCATTTTCAAAAGTCAACAAAAAGGCACTTTAAGTCAAAGACCATAACTTGAGATTGGTAAATCAAAATGACATGGTACCAAAGGCATTGGTTAGAGGACTTCAAGACCTTTCCAAAATGTCCAAGAACATGATCATAGCTTCAAAATTGAGCAAGATATGCATTGGAGAAGTTGGGAAATTTTTAGGAATTTTCAAAAGTCAACTTTGCCTAAAACACTTCAAAATTGCTAATGGGCCTCAAATTCTTCCTTGAATCATTACCCAAAGCCTATGCACGACCCATTAAGCTCAAAATGATTTATTTTCTTATTTTTAATTAATTAATTGAATTTTTATTCTTATTAATTCATTTAATTAGATTTAATTATGAGAAAATATCAAATCATGCTTTTTCAAATCTTTTGTGCAGCAAATATGTTCCAAATATGCTAAAGATTTCGTGCATCATATCAAGGGGACAAGATCTTCCATAATTGGCAAAGTTTCCATGAAAAAAGATTGGAAAATATATGATTGGCAATCAAAGATTCAAGTCATCAATTCATGGACTTTTGGGCTTTGTTTTGACCTAGAATCATTCACATACTTATGCAAGACCTAACCTAATTCATACATACACGAAAAAGCTGCTAAAGCCATAGAACAAAGTTACAACTTTTCATCAAAAACTTGGAAACTGATTTCGTATTTGCAGGGCGATTCAAGACCTAAAAGCTTTTCCATTGCATTACTGACGTTGCTAGGAGTCTATTGCAATCAAGAACCAGCTTCCATACTCAAAGAAACGGTAGAACAGCATCACGTTTTTTACAAAAATGTCCATAATCGAATTTTAATTTCCACGCATCATTCATGTGTTTTGATTATTGATTTATGCTACTAACATCTTTCTGAAGCGATTGGTAACATTTAATTGGACTAACACTGCCTGCAGCCAAATCCACCATTGATGAAACCTAGGGTTTCAGAAGCTTCAAAATAGGGCTTTCCTTGTATGGAAAAATTGGACCTTGAGACCTATGCAGTTGAATTCAGGAGCTCCATACGAATTGAATGATGACATCGCGCTCAATTTATGTTAATGCATCTTTTATTCGCTATTTTTCGTGGATATGCTTAGTGGGGGTTTAAAACCCCCGCTACTTGTTTTGTATTTTACAGGAAGATGAAGAAGAAGGCTAGCGTGTCAGCACATGGTTGGATAATTCAAACCTTGGCGCGGTTTTTCAACGTTTCAGCATAATTATCTTTTTTCATATATTTTGATTCTTTGTTATATTATTTACAAACGCGCACAACAGCTCACTTGGCAAGGGACACGCTTGGTAAACGCTGGGACCTGGGTTCGATTCCCAGGTCCCCCCACTTAATTCTTAATTTTTGTTTCAATGTATTCACATGCAGCACATTCTCAATGGTTCACCATACGTCCTCATACATTGGCTTGCCAAATGGCCTGGACCCACAATCTGAAGGCCACTAAAGGAGGTTTATCATGTACCTCAGTCAACCAAGGCACACACAAGCGTGGAAAGTCAAACAAGGCTCTATGCTAATGGGCCAAAATTACTTCAAAAAAAACCTCCATTATGGGCCTGATACCCCCTTGGTTTGCATCTTCTTTTTATTTTCTCTTCTTTTCTATTTCTTTTTAATTCTTTTATTTGCTTTAATTATTTTTATTTAATTCAGAAACCAAAAAATGTTTTATATTTAATTATTATTAATTTCACCATTAAAATATTTTTGTAAATAAATTCTAACAATTAACTTAGTTAATTTAGGTTTTAAACTTTAAACTTTTCCTTAATAAATAAAAAATGCATAGAATTAGGGTTTTTGACATTTTCATCTTTTTCTTAATTAAATCATTTTTCTCATTATTTATTATTATTGTTAATTACTATTTATTTTTGTAAATAAACATGTAAATTAATTAATTAGCGTAAATTAGGTTAACTTGGATATTTTCTTTAATAACTAAAAATAATCTACAATTAGGGTTCCCATTTAATTTTAATTTTCTTTATTTCATAAATACAAAAAACATAAAAAAACAATTCTTTTTTTTCTTTAAATAATTAAGTAGACTTTAATTTCATTTAATTTCAAGCAAAGGGTCAAAACCCTCGGACGTTCGATTTTATTTCTTTTTTTCGCGCATTATTTTCTTTTGAATATTATGTAACTGCTCAAGGATTGTAATAGTAATTAGGTTTACCGCATTTATTTACTTTCCGCATTTTTTACCAAACGGGTCTTTGTATTTTGGCGATGTATAGACCCGCGCCTTGTAATAGCGTAGCTTTATATTTCCGCTTTTAACTTTCCGCACTCTTAAATTCTAAATTGCATGAAAGAATGTATGGCTAATTAAAAACAAGCATAGCTCACAATACCATGATCAAAGATAAATATTAAGCTGAAAATAACACACAAGTCCACACACCACTTCTAGGGTACGCCTCACCCGTTGCCTTCGAAACGTGGTCGTCAAGTATAGGACGTTTTAGTAAGTCCTTATGTCCATGATCCGGTTGCCTCGGAACAAGTTGCCTCAAATCAGTTGCCTCGAAATAGTTGCCTCGAAATGGTTGCCTCGGAATAAAAAAAGGATCAAGGACATAAGGGTAGCTTCTAAGGTGTCCTACTGTTGCTTCGGTGACTACACTGTTCCTACACTCGAATTGACCCGAACACCTCCAATGGTGGTGCTACCTACCTATCAATGGTGGGATGGCACTACCTTAAGGACATTTACACAGCCTAATTCCTTAGGGTAGGTAGATGATTCATAGATACTTGCTCTCTTCTAAACAAAACAAAAACCTTTTCACACCGACACTTTCAAAAAGCTTTCAAAATAATTTTTCAAACACTCTTGAGGACTGATACAAGAGTTATTCAGAAATCTTTGAACGAAACTTTTTCAAACTCACTCACAATTGAAAAGTGAACATTTTGAAAACATAGTGAGCAAGTATCTAAGAGCCCGTGGATAACCACGGATAGAAAGGGTGCTAACACCTTCCCTTTCTATAAATCTACCTCCCGAACCGAGAAACAATCTCATCAGGAATTTTGCTGTGCTTTTGTCCTGTCCATGTTGGAGAAAATAAAAGACGGTGGCGACTCTTGCTTCCGCGACATTTCGCGATCCAGCGTTAAACAGTCAGTTCTAAATCCATCGATCACAGAACTGGCGACTCTGCTGGGGATAACTTAAAGTGAGGTGTACCTTAGGATAGCTCATACTTGTGTTTTCAATTGTCTGAATTGTTTGCTTTATTATTGTGGGTACTGTCTTGGGAGTTCTATAGATCCTAACCCGGATCTGGGGGATACCTTCTTAGAAAGTAGCAACAAGACTGTGAGGGAACTGTGCGGGGTATACCGACACGGTTGAAGCAGTCTGCTACGTTGATGTGGCACTTTGGTGAGTACCGGTAACCCTTGAGTCCAGTCAAGGAGAGTACGGGGCCGCCGCGTGGTGTCGTGAAGCATCAACTGACCTTAGGAACCTTAATTGAACCATCTTGGCCTCTTTAGGGTAGTGAGATAACTGACTTTGGTGCAGTCCGTGGTTGGTTGATACTCGATACTATACTCAGTTGAGGGTTGTTTTCTTGGAATATTTCGGTCGCCAGTTCAGTGGCTAAATCGAAACGATGAACACAGAAAACAATCCAATGATATTGGGACCCTTAGAACCCGGTTACTTCTGATAGGACAGGTTTTGAGCCCACCAACCTCAAGAGGGTAATACCTAGACCCCATGCTGGCCTGAACTCTAAGGGATGTCTTGTGTGACTTGTGTGCCTTACCATGTTTGCTTTTTGTGAATACTTGTGGTGTGTTTAATCATAGCATCATAACATCATACGGCATCATATGCATTGACTAACCGTTTTAGGGGTTCGAATCTTCATCTTTGTTCTTGTTTTGTAGGACATGGAAACTATCCGCAGAAAGACAATTCAGATCAGCCTTATAAGTATCCCTCCTCAGCTTAAGGAACTTATATCCAGGATTCCCGAGAGCTCTTCTTTCAGTGAAAGGCATGGAAGACTCATCAGCTTGGTCAACACCAACATTGAGGAAGATATGATAAAGGTCCTCTTCCAGTTCTTTGACCCTCTGCACCACTGCTTTACTTTCTTGGATTATCAACTGGTTCCTACATTGGAAGAGTTCTCCCGGCTTCTGAAGATCCCTATTCTTAGTCAACTACCCTACAACGGTACGGAAAGGGAACCCCAACTTGAAGAGATTGCTAAAGCATTATGCCTGCAACCATCTGACATCAAGGGACATTGGGAAGTTAGAAGTGGTATCAAAGGGTCCTTGGCCAGGTTTCTGTTTGAGAAGGCCCAAGAATGTTGGAATTCCCTTGACCTACAAGCCTTTGAAGAAGTTGTGGCCCTCCTTGTCTATGGATTGGTTTTGTTCCCGAATCCAGACCAGCTTATAGATATCAATGATGTCAAGATCTTCATGTCCAGGAATCCTATACCTACGTTGCTTGGGGACATCCTTCACTCGTGTTACACTCGAACCATGAGAAAGAGAGGTGTTCCTATGTGTTGCACTCCCCTCCTGGGAAGGTGGTTTATTTCGCACCTTCCACAATCAGTTTTGAAGAATGAGCGGGGTTTGAGATGGTCACAATGATTGATGACTCTTACGCATGCTGATATACATTGGTGTTCTCGGTCCAGAGAAGACGTCACTATCATTGATCGTTGCGGGGAGTACCCTAATGTTCCTTTACTTGGAATCAGAGGAGGTATTACTTACAACCCGTGTCTGGCTTGGAGACAGTTTGGTTATGCTCGGAGGGACGGCCCTCATGACATGTTAATTCCTGACATAGTTTTTGACTTCGACAACGATGCACAAGGACTTCGCCAGAGGTTTATCAGAGCTTGGAGGATGCCCAGCAAGGTAGACAGCAAGACACTGGGGCACAGGAACTCCATCCCGTTGGAGCCTTACCTCAAGTGGGTACGAGCCCGCTCCCAGAAGTTAGTGATGCCATATCCTCATGTTCTCCCTGTGATCAAAGAGCCAGTTTTGGAAGGAGAAGTCTCATACACCATTCAACATCCTGACATGCCTACATCCTGGGAAGAAATGCAGAAGAGCTGGATCCAGCTTAAGGAAGAACGGAATTCTCTTGAAGCCAGCCTGCATGATAGTGAGAAGAAAGTCTTGGAGCTCACTCGTCTACTGCACGAGGAAAAGACTCTCAACACTTACATAGCTCCAAAGAGGATGTGCAGTGTCTTTTGGGATTGATTCACTTTTGTAATGTTTGCCCACGAGGCTTTGATGTACTGAACAATTATTTCTTAATGATAATGTGTGTTCCTTTTTGTCTACAACAAATTTGAACTTTCGAACCCTTGAATGCATTGCATAAACAACATATCATGCATCATGTGCATAGCAGGAACTCTTCTTTTCAGGTTGCTTAATGTTCTTCGTTGTTTATTTCAGCAATCTCATCATGAATCCTGAATCATCTACTGAGCAATCCATCAAGGCCCTCCAGGCTCAAAACGCCCAGTTCCAAGAGCTGATCATGAGTTTAGCCCAAGGTCAAGAGGAATTGAAGGCTCTGCTGGTAAAGAAGAAGAAGAAGAGAACTGTACTATTCAACACTGGCCGGAGGTTTGGCAACACACTGCAGAATGAGGTTGATCAAGCTGGTTCTTCTGTAGGGAAAGGCATTCCCCAAGGGGGAGGGGTTCCTAGTCCTGTGGTCTCTGACAACGAGACTGATTTCAATGAAGAGCAGTACCCTCCAACTGAAGACAAGTACAAGCAATTAGAAGATCGCCTGAATGCCATGGAAATTCAACAAGTGCCTGGGTTGGATTTTGGAGACTTGGGTCTACCTTCTGGTGTGGTGATCCCACACAAGTTCGAAGCACCATCTTTCGCAAAGTATGACGGGGCGTCCTGCCCTAAGCTACATATCAGATCTTATGTGCGGAAGATCCAGCCGTATACTGTGGACAAGAACTTATGGATCCATTTCTTCCAGGAGAGTCTTTCAGGGACTCATCTCGAATGGTTCTATCAGTTGGATGGAACCAAGGTTCGTAACTGGGAGGAATTGGCTACTGCTTTTTACAAGCAGTATCAGTATAATGCCGACCTCGCTCCTACACGTACCCAACTCCAGGGTATGTCGCTAGGATCGGGAGAAGGTTTTAAAGAGTATGCGCAGAAGTGGAGGGACCTGGCTGGCAGGGTGCAGCCACCATTAACTGACCGTGAACTTGTGGACATGTTCTTGGGGACCCTATCTGGGCCGTTCTTCAATCATCTCATTGGCAATTCGTCTGCAGGGTTCACAGACCTCATTCTGACTGGGGAAAGGATAGAGGCTGGTTTGAAATTAGGGAAGATACAGAAAGGTGCGTCCTCAAGTTCTGAGAAGAAGCCCTTCAAGAAGGAAGCCAGTGTTGTGTATGGGCCTAGAAGGCAAAACAAACCAGAACGCCGCCAAGCTGTCAACGCGGTGGTGATTGCAAAGCCTGCTGCCGCTCCTCGGCAACCTAACCAACCAAGGGGTGAGAGACCCAGAAGAGAATATACTCGGCTTACTATGACCTTGTCTCAAATCTTGCCTCAATTGTTATCGACCAATTTGGTAACCATCAGAGAAGCTCCGAAGGTGGTAAACACAACCTCTCCGAAGTATAATCCCAACGCCCGCTGTGCTTATCACTCTGATAGCCCGGGGCATTCTACTGATGATTGCTGGGCCCTAAGGAATAAGGTTCAAGACCTCATCGACACGAAGGAAGTACAGTTCGAGGCGCCTGAGAAGCCTAATGTGGTGACAGCTCCTCTACCTGACCATGGGGTAAATGCTATCAGGGATGGTGACGAAGTGGAAGAATCTGAGTTCAACAGTTGGATCTGCCCAACGGCCGACGGTGAACTAAACAATTGGACTGCAAAAGACCACATACCTGTTACTTTTGTTACTCAGTAATGAATTCCCTTGTTTTTTAAATTTGTAATGAACAATAAATTGCAACTTTATGGCCCGGTGTCTTACCCGGGGCACCGTTGGCTTCATTTGTGAGGGCTTATTACTTGTCATTTCCATATATCATGAATAAAGACATTGGACGTTTTTCGCATTTCAATTCTTGTGCTCCCTTTCTTTCTTTCTTTGTATATTGCAAAACAGCTATATTTACACACACTCACCTATACAGGTTTCAATCCACTCTGGATCTCATTGATAACGACTCTGCTACTGCCAGTTATGACTTCGAAAATCCGATCAACTTAGCCGAAGACGAAGGTGAAGATGATTGTGAAGTGCCTGGCGAGCTTGCAAGACTGTTACTCCAGGAAGAGAGGGCCATTCAGCCACATGAAGAGCCAGTGGAAACGGTAAATCTGGGTACTGAGACAGATAAAAAGGAGGTTAAGATTGGTGCCAATCTGGAGCTCAGCGTGAAACAACGGTTGATTCAGATGTTGCATGATTATATGGAAATCTTCGCCTGGTCCTACGAAGACATGCCTGGGTTGGATACCGACATCGTGGTCCATCACTTGCCTACCAAGGAAGACTGCCCTCCGGTAAAACAAAAGGTCCGCCGTATGCGTCCAGAGATGTCCGAGAAGATCAAAGCTAAGGTTATGAAACAGTTTGATGTCGGGTTTCTAGCAGTGACTTCTTACCCTCAGTGGGTTGCCAACGTGGTGCCGGTACCGAAGAAAGATGGTAAGGTCAGAATATGTGTTGACTACAGGGATCTGAATAGGGCCAGCCCCAAGGATGACTTCCCCCTACCTCACATTGATGTTCTGGTTGACAATACTGCCCAGCATAAGGTGTTCTCCTTCATGGACGGCTTTTCAGGGTATAATCAGATCAAGATGGCTCCTGAAGATATGGAAAAGACTACCTTTGTTACTCAGTGAGGCACCTTCTGCTACAAGGTCATGCCATTCGGGTTGAAAAATGTTGGGGCAACCTACCAACGTGCCATGGTTGCTTTACTTCATGACATGATCCATCATGAGATAGAAGTATATGTTAACGATATGATCGCAAGGTCCCAAACTGAGGAGGAACACCTTGAACATCTGCAGAAGTTGTTTGACCGTCTGAAATTGTACAAACTGAGATTAAACCCGAACAAGTGCACCTTTGGGGTAAGATCTGGAAAGTTACTAGGCTTCGTCGTGAGCGACAAGGGTATTCAAGTGGACCCTGCCAAGGTTAAAGCCATACAAGAGATGCCAGTTCCCAAGACAGAGAAAGAAGTCAGAGGCTTTCTGGGACGTCTGAATTACATTGCCCGGTTCATCTCGCATCTAACTGCTACCTGTGAACCGATCTTCAAGCTGCTGAAGAAAGATCAAGTAGTACGTTGGAATGATGAATGCCAGGCCACTTTTGACAGAATCAAAGAGTATCTCCAAGAACCACCCATTCTTATGCCACCGGTTGAAGGGAGACCTCTAATATTATACTTGACAGTACTTGACAGCTCAATGGGGTGTGTGTTGGGGCAGCATGACGAGTCTGGCCGAAAAGAGCACGCCATTTATTACCTTAGCAAAAAGTTTACCGACTGTGAGACCCGATACTCACTGCTCGAGAAAACTTGCTGCGCTTTGGTATGGGCTGCTCGCCGGCTGAGACAGTATATGCTGACTCACACTACTCTGTTGATTTCAAAGATGGATCCAATAAAGTACATATTCGAAAAGCCTGCTCTGTTTGGAAGAATAGCAAGATGGTAGATGATCTTGATAGAATACGATATCCAGTACGCGACTCAGAAAGCTATCAAGGGAAGTGTATTGGCAGACCATTTGGCACACCAAGCAGTGGACGACTACCAATCTATGAACTTTGAATTTCCTGACGAGAGCACCATGGTAGTGACTGATTGTGAAGTACCTGGACCGGATGAAGGACCTGAGGAAGGATCTCGATGGTCTATGCATTTTGACGGAGCCTCCAACGCTTTGGGTAACGGTATTGGCGCTGTGATCATATCCCCCAAAGGCACTCATACTCCACTTACTGCCTGGTTATGTTTCAACTGCACCAACAACATGGCGGAGTATGAGGCATGCATCATGGGTCTTCAAGCTGCGATCGACTTAAGGATCAAGTTTCTAAGTGTCTTCGGCGATTCCGCTCTCGTGATCAATCAGATCAAAGGCGAGTGGGATACAAAACACCCAAACCTTATTCCTTATAAAGAGTGTGTGTTGACATTGATCCCCCATTTCACAGAGATAACTTTTGAACACTTCCCAAGAGAGGAGAATCAGTTGGCGGATGCGTTAGCTACGATGTCTTCCATGTTCAAAGTCAAATTGGACAATGAGGCTCCCCGGATCATTATTTGGAAACTGGACGAACCTGCATATTGTTGTGATCTTGAGGCTGAGATAGTAACTGAAAAACCCTGGTATCATGAGGTGAAGAGGTACTTGGAAGCTCAAGAATACCCCGAGGGTGCATCTGTCAATGACAAAAAGTTTCTGAGAAGGTTCGCGGCAAAGTTCTTCCTTAGCAACGGCATTCTCTACAAGCGAAACCATGATTCAACCTTACTGCGTTGTGTGGATAAGACTGAAGCAGAAAGAATCATGGCAGAACTGCATGAAGGTACCTTCGGAACGCATTCCAGTGGACACACCATAGCAAACAAAATCCTTCGGGCAGGATATTTCTGGTCCATAATGGAAGCTGACTGTTACCAACATTCCCGGACATGTCATAAGTGCCAGATTTATGCAGATAAGGTGCATGTTCCTCCAGTTCCTCTGAATGTCTTGACTGCACCTTGGCCTTTTGCAATGTGGGGCATTGATATGATCGGCGAGATTAAACCTACGGCATCCAATGGGCATCGCTTCATCCTGGTAGCGATTGATTACTTTACAAAGTGGGTTGAGGCAGCTTCTTATGCCACTGTAACCAAGAACGTCGTAGCACGGTTCATTCGACACAACCTGATCTGTCGATACGGTGTCCCGAAAAGGATCATTATGGACAATGGTACCAATCTTAACAACAAGATGATCACTGAGCTCTGCGAGCAATTCAAGATACAGCACCATAACTCTTCTCCTTACCGACCGAAGATGAATGGGGATGTGGAAGCAGTCAATAAGAATATCAAAAAGATTGTGCAGAAGATGACAGTGACCTATAAAGATTGGCACGAGATGTTACCGTTTGCTCTTCACGGATACCGTACTTCAGCAAGGACGTCAACCGGGGCAACTCCCTTTTCTTTGGTCTATGGTATGGAGGAAGCCTTGCCGATTGAAGTCCAGATACCCTCTCTCCGGTTAATGAAGGATGCAGATCTGAGCGAAGATGACTGGATCCAGACTCGACTTGATCAATTAAACCTAATTGACGAAAAGAGACTCACTGCTATTTGTCATGGTCAAACGTATCAGAAATGGATGATCAGGGCATTTAACAAGAAGTTCAGACCACAAGAGTATCAAGTTGGGGACCTGGTAATCAAACGCATCATTCTTCCTCAAAGTGATCCCAGGGGCAAATGGACCCCCACATACGAAGGGCCATTTGTGGTTAAACATGTGTTCTCAGGAGGAGCCATGATCCTAACCACCATGGATGGTGACGACCTTCCTCACCCCGCCAATGCAGACATAGTAAAAAGATACTACGCATGATAAAAGACCCGCTAGGTTGACATACCTAGGCAAAAATTAGGGCTTCCCGGCGAACCAAAAGGGTTCGGGCAAAATGAGGGACGAAATGGAAAAAATCTGTACACCCGGCAAGTCGAAAACCTGAAAAGGCGGCTTGGGCAAAATGGGTATCCCGGTGGACTGAAAACCCGAAAGGGCGGTCCAGGCAAAAGTTAGGGATTAAAGCGTAATACTATGTCTCATTGGATCACCTTGCATTCAGAATCCGGTATCAACATAAAATTCAGACGGCATCGATCAATCAGCTTCATCGTCAACTGAGCAGCGAAGTGATGAGACGCTCGAAGATATAACGGCGATAGCAGAGTTGGAACCCAGTGGGATTATCTTTCTTCACATAGCTGTTTTGTTTTTTCACAAAATTGTATAAACTCTGTTGTTCGGCGGCGTTCTCTTACTAGGACGTCAGCCTCTTGTACATAAACGCCTATTTACAGGCAAATTCAAAATCAATACAAATTCACTTTTCAGACCAATTACCAAATGTTTTTCCTTTTTTCTGTTTTGTTTTGCGAAGAACGTCCAATGTTCAATTGTGATATATGCATTTGACACTAATTGCTAACTCATAAATATTTACATGCAAAACAAAGGATTAATTACAGGTAACCTCAGAAACAGGGGCAATAATGAGTTGTCCAAGCAGTCTAATTGCTCTGTCTACCGAGGTACCAAGGTAAGTTCGGCTGAAGAATGTAACCAAGATGCCTTAATTCCCCAGAGAATAAGACAGGTTCAGCAATACTCCCCCAAGCAGAGTGGGCCTCCCATCAACCCTAACAAGGAACAATATCTCCAGCAAGTCAGTAACGCTCTCCCCGAGCAGAGTTATACTCAGTCAGCCTTAAGGAAGTTGGGTTATTCCCCGAAGATCTCAACATTCCCCAACGGAGTATACAAACATTCCTAACAAGCGTCCCCGGAAATCTTGATCTAAGATTGTTCCCCGGCGGTATACCAGACGTCTAGTGGAGCCACTTCCCCAATACAGTTCAAAAAGCCTCCCCAGGAAAGTTGAATCAATCTCCCCAGTAGGAAGCTTATCCCCAGTAGATTCTGGAAGCTTATCACCTACAGAGCACGAACGCTCCCCCGGTTTTATTTAGAAGGTTATTTTCCCACCAGGATATAACTGGGTTATCCTCAGCCAATAGCCACGGAAAGATCGTCCCCGGCGAAGTCTTCCTATCCCCAACGAAGTTCATCAAATCTTCCAACAGAACTTATCAATGGTATCCCCAGCGGAGTTGTCATCAACCTCAGCAAAGTACCTCTCTTTCCCCACGGAGTTCACTCCCCACAGAGTAATCTATTCGCCAAGTTTATTCCCCAACGGAGTCATCTTCTCCTACCGGTATTCTCGCAACCATCATCCCCAGCGGAAACAAAGAGCTCTACTCTTCAAATTCAGCCCAGGATTCAAGCTCCCGGCATTCGTCAAGGATTTATTTTCCTAGACAAAAACATACATTCATAAACATCGCATCTTTATACATTATAGCATGCACATACGCATCATGAACATACAATCTCATTTATTCTGAGAACGTCATGCATGTCATACATCATGACATCGCATACAACTAACGTTTTGTCTTTTCAGGACAAAGGTCAATACAAAGATAATTACTATCGACTGTCGTGATTCCAGATCCGATTCCTGTATCTCACCAGGGTGTATCTGTTGACGACTAATTCCAGACCCGATTCCTGTATCCTACCAGGGCACGTCTGAAGAGTTCAAAGATCCGATTCCTGTATCTCGCCAGGGTGTATCTGTTGACGACTAATTCCAGACTCGATTCCTGTATCCTGCCAGGGCACGTCTAAAGAGTTCGAAGATCCGATTCCTGTATCTCGCCAGGGTGTATCTGTTGACGACTAATTCCAGACTCGATTCCTGTATCCAGCCAGGGCACATCTGAAGAGTTCGAAGATCCGATTCCTGTATCTCGCCAGGGTGTATCTGTTGACGACTAATTCCAGACCCGATTCCTGTATCCTTCCAGGGCACGTCTGAAGAGTTCGAAGATCCGATTCCTGTATCTTGCCAGGGTGTATCTGTTGATGACTAATTCCAGACTCGATTCCTGTATCTTGCCAGGGCACGTCTGAAGAGTTTGAAGATCTGATTCATGTATCTTGCCAGGGTGTATCTGTTGACAACTAATTCCAGATCCGATTCTTGTATCTTGCCAGGGTGTATCTGTTGACAACTAATTCCAAATTCGATTCCTGTATCTTGCCAGGGTGTATCTATTTACGACTATTTCCAGACTCGATTCATGTACCTTGCCAGGGCACGTCTGAAGAGTTTGAAGATCCGATTCCTGTATCTTGCCAGGGTGTATCTGTTGACGACTATATTCCAGACTCGATTCCTGGATCCTGCCAGGGCACGTCTAAAGAGTTCGAAGATCTGATTCCTGTATCTTGCCAGGGTGTATCTGTTGACGACTATATTCCAGACTCGATTCCTGTATCCTACCAGGGCACGTCTGAAGAGTTCGAAGATCCGATTCCTGTATCTTGCCAGGGTGTATCTGTTGACGACTATGTTCCGGACTCGATTCCTGTATCCAGCCAGGGCACGTCTACATAAAGAGTTTGAAGACCAACCCCTGTAACAGGCCAGGTAATTATCTTTCTTTTTCAGGTACGCAAGTTCTCGCTAAGGAATCTCTTACGCGATCGACAACCTAAATGGCATCTATAAGCCCATCCACATACCAACAGTCTCCAAATGGCGTCTATAAGCACATTCCCGACAAAGTTCTGTCACATCTCCAGGTGGCATCTATAAGCCCATCCTCCTATCCATCAGTCTTCAAATGGCATCTGTAAGCCCATTCCCACCATCACACTGCTAACATGTGAGCGCAAATTTCTGGGCACTCTAGTGTTCAATCATCTTCCACCTTCGGATTACGAAAGGCACGCCAGCCAATCTACATCCTCAGGTCTAAGAAGATTGAACAGGGGAAACTGTTGTACCCCAAAATTTTCCCTCCCATATTCTTCAAAGATTTGTCAAGATCAATCTCTAAATGATTCAAAATCTCTCAAGGGTTGCACAGTCCAATGGCCTCCTAACACAGTCAAAATTAGGGTTTTTGTTCTTGCAAAGAAATTGAGGTTTTCAAGGGTCCAATCAAGTCCCATATGCCTATATACATTGTCAAGCATCCATATGTCAAGTTTCAAGACTCACAGCATTAAATTGCACAGTCAAAAACCCTAGTTGCTCCACAGTCAACTGCAGGGGCAAAATGGTCATTTGACAGTCAAAAGTCAAAAAAATTGGTCAACATCTTATTTTGAAGCCACAAACATCATTTGATCAATTCTTGATCATGATTCTCAAAGCATGGCTCAAAAAGTCTCAAGATGCAAAAGTTTCTATTTTTGGACAGTTGAAAAGTCAACTGCAAATTGACCAAGGCATAACTTCTTCATGGTTTATCAGTAAAATCCCATCCAAAGCTCATTTTGAAGAGGATAACATTTCCTACAACTCATCTTCACAGTTCAAGTCCAAGAAATGCTCTCACAAAAAGTTATCAATTTCAACATTATAGGTCATTTTCAAAAGTCAACAAAAAGGCACTTTAAGTCAAAGACCATAACTTGAGATTGGTAAATCAAAATGACATGGTACCAAAGGCATTGGTTAGAGGACTTCAAGACCTTTCCAAAATGTCCAAGAACATGATCATAGCTTCAAAATTGAGCAAGATATGCATTGGAGAAGTTGGGAAATTTTTAGGAATTTTCAAAAGTCAACTTTGCCTAAAACACTTCAAAATTGCTAATGGGCCTCAAATTCTTCCTTGAATCATTACCCAAAGCCTATGCACGACCCATTAAGATCAAAATGATTTATTTTCTTATTTTTAATTAATTAATTGAATTTTTATTCTTATTAATTCATTTAATTAGATTTAATTATGAGAAAATATCAAATCATGCTTTTTCAAATCTTTTGTGCAGCAAATATGTTCCAAATATGCTAAAGATTTCGTGCATCATATCAAGGGGACAAGATCTTCCATAATTGGCAAAGTTTCCATGAAAAAAGATTGGAAAATATATGATTGGCAATCAAAGATTCAAGTCATCAATTCATGGACTTTTGGGCTTTGTTTTGACCTAGAATCATTCACATACTTATGCAAGACCTAACCTAATTCATACATACACGAAAAAGCTGCTAAAGCCATAGAACAAAGTTGCAACTTTTCATCAAAAACTTGGAAACTGATTTCGTATTTGCAGGGCGATTCAAGACCTAAAAGCTTTTCCATTGCATTACTGACGTTGCTAGGAGTCTATTGCAATCAAGAACCAGCTTCCATACTCAAAGAAACGGTAGAACAACATCGCGTTTTTTACAAAAATGTCCATAATCGAATTTTAATTTCCATGCATCATTCATGTGTTTTGATTATTGATTTATGCTACTAACATCTTTCTGAAGCGATTGGTAACATTTAATTGGACTAACACTGCCTGCAGCCAAATCCACCATTGATGAAACCTAGGGTTTCAGAAGCTTCAAAATAGGGCTTTCCTTGTATGGAAAAATTGGACCTTGAGACCTATGCAGTTGAATTCAGGAGCTCCATATGAATTGAATGATGACCTCGCGCTTAATTTATGTTAACGCGTCTTCTATTCTCTATTTTTCGTGGATATGCTTAGTGGGGGTTTAAAACCCCCGCTACTTGTTTTGTATTTTACAGGAAGATGAAGAAGAAGGCTAGCGTGTCAGCACATGGTTGGATAATTCAAACCTTGGCGCGGTTTTTCAACGTTTCAGCATAATTATCTTTTTTCATATATTTTGATTCTTTGTTATATTATTTACAAACGCGCACAACAGCTCACTTGGCAAGGGACACGCTTGGTAAACGCTGGGACCTGGGTTCGATTCCCAGGTCCCCCCACTTAATTCTTAATTTTTGTTTCAATGTATTCACATGCAGCACATTCTCAATGGTTCACCATACGTCCTCATACATTGGCTTGCCAGATGGCCTGGACCCACAATCTGAAGGCCACTAAAGGAGGTCTATCATGTACCTCAGTCAACCAAGGCACACACAAGCGTGGAAAGTCAAACAAGGCTTTATGCTAATGGGCCAAAATTACTTCAAAAAAAACCTCCATTCTGGGCCTGATACCCCCTTGGTTTGCATCTTCTTTTTATTTTCTCTTCTTTTCTATTTATTTTTAATTCTTTTATTTGCTTTAATTATTTTTATTTAATTCAGAAACCAAAAAATGTTTTATATTTAATTATTATTAATTTCACCATTAAAATATTTTTGTAAATAAATTCTAACAATTAACTTAGTTAATTTAGGTTTTAAACTTTAAACTTTTCCTTAATAAATAAAAAATGCATAGAATTAGGGTTTTTGACATTTTCATCTTTTTCTTAATTAAATCATTTTTCTCATTATTTATTATTATTGTTAATTACTATTTATTTTTGTAAATAAACATGTAAATTAATTAATTAGCGTAAATTAGGTTAACTTGGATATTTTCTTTAATAACTAAAAATAATCTACAATTAGGGTTCCCATTTAATTTTAATTTTCTTTATTTCATAAATACAAAAAACATAAAAAAAACATTTCTTTTTTTTCTTTAAATAATTAAGTAGACTTTAATTTCATTTAATTTCAAGCAAAGGGTCAAAACCCTCGGACGTTCGATTTTATTTCTTTTTTTCGCGCATTATTTTCTTTTGAATATTATGTAACTGCTCAAGGATTGTAATAGTAATTAGGTTTACCACATTTATTTACTTTCCGCATTTTTTACCAAACGGGTCTTTGTATTTTGGCGATGTATAGACCCGCGCCTTGTAATAGCGTAGCTTTATATTTCCGCTTTTAACTTTCCGCACTCTTAAATTCTAAATTGCATGAAAGAATGTATGGCTAATTAAAAACAAGCGTAGCTCACAATGCCATGATCAAAGATAAATATTAAGCTGAAAATAACACACAAGTCCACACACCACTTCTAGGGTACGCCTCACCTGTTGCCTTCGAAACGTGGTCATCAAGTATAGGACGTTTTAGTAAGTCCTTATGTCCATGATCCGGTTGCCTCGGAACAAGTTGCCTCGAATCAATTGCCTCGAAATAGTTGCCTCGAAATGGTTGCCTCGGAATAAAAAAAGGATCAAGGACATAAGGGTAGCTTCTAAGGTGTCCTACTGTTGCTTCGGTGACTACACTGTCCCTACACTCGAATTGACCCGAACACCTCCAATGGTGGTGCTACCTACCTATCAATGGTGGGATGGCACTACCTTAAGGACATTTACACAACCTAATTCCTTAGGGTAGGTAGATGATTCATAGATACTTGTTCTCTTCTAAACAAAACAAAAACCTTTTCACACCGACACTTTCAAAAAGCTTTCAAAACAATTTTTCAAACACTCTTGAGGACTGATACAAGAGTTATTCAGAAATCTTTAAACGAAACTTTTTCAAACCCACTCACAATTGAAAAGCGAACATTTTGAAAACATAGTGAGCAAGTATCTAAGAGCTCGTGGATAACCACGGATAAAAAGGGTGCTAACACCTTCCCTTTCTATAAATCTACCTCCCGAACCGAGAAACAATCTCATCAGGAATTTTGCTGTGCTTTTGTCCTGTCCATGTTGGAGAAAATAAAAGACGGTGGCGACTCTTGCTTCCGCGACATTTCGCGATCCAGCGTTAAACAGTCAGTTCTAAATCCACCGATCACAAGATGGATTGTATGAAATTTTATCCTCTTCAAAATGAGATTTGAATGGGTCATTTCTCATAAAGTATGAGAAAGTTATGCTTGGTCAACGTTGAGTTTACTTTTCCTGCAAAACCCTAATTTAGCAACTTTTGAGTCTTGATGAATTTTGAGCAATCCTTGATGAATCATGATCAACCCTTGATCAAATGATTAAATATCCTTAAAAATGAGAATATGGACAAAAAATCTTGAAGTTTGACTGTTTGTAGGTCACAATTGACTTTTGCCCTAGCATAGTCGATTTTTGAACCTTTTGAGAAATTGGCTGGGCAAACTTCCTCTGCAAGGCTTGAAACTTGACATGGATGATCTTGAGAACATATTAGGACAATGGGGGAGAACTTTAGGTCATTTGGACTCAAGGATCTTGATGCAATGTGAAACCCTAATTTGGGGTAGACTGCCTTAGGAGAGAGCTTGTCTGGTCAACCCTTGAGCAACCTTGAGCAACTTGGAGATTTTTCTTGCAATGTTTTGAGAAATATGGGAGGGCAAATTTTAGGGTACAACAGCTGCCCTTGTTTAATCTTCTTAAACCTGAGGATGTAGATTGGCTTTCATGCCTTTCGTGATCCGAAGGTGGAAGATGATTGAACACTAGAGTGCCCAGAAATTTGCACTCGCATGAAGTGGTATCAGCCTTGTGATGTTGGGAATGGGCTTACAGATGCCATTTGGAGAAGTGTCGATCGCATAAGAGATTCCTTAGAGAGAGCTTGTATACCTGTTGTTGTGGAAGATTCCGCTTGGGAAGTCTGATCTTTGTTGAGATTTAGGAACTTGCCTGTACTTCAACTGAGAGAACATCTCTGCTGAGATTTAGGAACTTGTCTGTAATTCAACTCGGGGGAAACATATTCATCGAGATTTAAGAACTTGCCTGTAATTCAACTGAGAAAACTCTGCTGAGATTTAGGAACTCATCTGTAATTCGACGGAGGAACTTTGTCGAGATTTAGGACCTTGTCTGTAATTCAACTGAGGATAACACTGTTGAGATTTAAGAACTTGTCAGTAATTCGACTTTGGGGAAACATCTTCATCAAGATTTAAGAACTTGTCCGTAATTCAACTGAGAAAACTCTGTTGAGATTTAGGAACTCGTCTGTAATTCGACGGAGGAACTTTGTCGAGATTTGGGACCTTGTCTGTAATTCAACCGAGGATAATTCTGTTGTGATTTAAGACTGGTCAGTAATTCGACTGAGAGAAACATCTTCATCAAGATTTAAGAACTTGCCCGTAATTCAACTGAGAAAACTCTGCTGAGATTTAGGAACTCGTCTGTAATTTGACGGAGGACTTTGTCGAGATTTAGGACTTTGTCTGTAATTCAACTAAGGATAATTTTGTTGAGATTTAAGACTGGTCAGTAATTCGACTGAGGGAAACATCTTCATCAAGATTTAAGAACTTGCCCGTAATTCAACTGAGAAAAATCTGCTGAGATTTAGGAACTCGTCTGTAATTCGACGGAGGAACTTTGTCGAGATTTAGGACCTTGTCTGTAATTCAACTGAAGATAACTCAGTTGAGATTTAAGAACTTGTCAGTAATTCGACTTTAGGTAAACATCTTCATCAAGATTTAAGAACTCGCCCGTAATTCAATTGAGAAAACTTTGTTGAGATTTAGGAACTCGTCTGTAATTCGACGGAGGAATTTTGTCGAGATTTAGGACCTTGTCTGTAATTCAACTGAGGATAATTCTATTGAGATTTAAGAACTGGTCAGTAATTCGACTGAGGGAAACATCTTCATCGAGATTTAAGAACTCGCCCGTAATTCAACTGAGAAAACTCTGCTGAGATTTAGGAACTCGTCTGTAATTCGACGGAGGAAAATTGTCGAGATTTGGGACCTTGTCTGTAATTCAACCGAGGATAATTCAGTTGAGATTTAAGACTGGTCAGTAATTCGACTGAGATAAAAGCTTCATAGCTTTGAATTTTGTGAGAATTTAACTGCATCCTTCCTGAAAGGTAAAGGTTAGTTGTATGTAATGCATGATATGTATCAGGAAATGATGTTCTCAAAATAAATGAGATTGTGTTGTATGATGCGTATATACATGTGTCATGATGTATAGAAATGTAATGTTTTTAGCTGGGGGAAATAAATCCCGGATTGCTGCTGGAGAAAAGAGTTGAACTCTTTCTTTTCGCCAGGGATAGCGAATGAAGATGCTTGTGAGAATAAACCTGCAGGACAGGACAGCTCCGTTGGGGAATAAACTGATGAGGAGATTACTCTGTGGGGAAGAGATGTTCTGTAGAGGATTCCACTGATAAATTCCGCTGGGGATGAATTACCGTTGCTGGTGATACTGAATCCTGTTGGGGATTGAATTTCTTGTTTGTGAGAGGAAAGAACTCCGCTGGGGATGATCTTTCAGTTGCGACTTCACTGTGGATAACCTTTTAGGCTCTACTGGGGATAATCCTTTGAGCTCTGCTGGGGACAATCTTCCAGAGTCTATTGGGGATGATCTTCCAAACTCCACTGGGGAAGATTTTTCAGACTACGCTGGGAAAAATTTCAAACTCCACTGGGGATGTTTTGTATTCTGCCGGGGAATATTCTTATACTCCACTGGGGAATATTCTTATACTCGGCTGGGGAATATTAAGGCCTTTCGGTGCTGATGGTAAATAAGCTCTGCTTGGGGAGAATATTACCGATTCATTTACAGTTGCAAGTCTCAACTGGGGAGAGCTAACATTACTGTATTTTTCTTACTCTGCGGGGAGTGAAAGTACCTCAGTCATGTTCTTTGGCTAAATCTACCTTTATGCCTGGTGGACAGAGCAATTGTACAGTTTGGACAATTTTCTCATCTGCCCCTGTTTCTGATATTACGAGTAATTGTCTTTTGTTTCGCATGTAAATATTCATGAGCAGCAATTAATGTCAAATGCATATATCAAAAATGAACAATGGACGTTCTTTGCAAAACAAAACAGATAAAGGAAAAACAGTTTGAAATTTCTCTAAAAATGAATTGTATTGATTTTGAAGTTTGGCCTATAAATAGGCGTTTTTGTACAAGAGGCTGACGTCCTAGTAAGAGAATGCCGCCGAATAATAGAATTTACACAATTTGTGAAAAACTAAACAAAACAGCTATGTGAATAATCCCACTGGGTTCCAACTCTGCTATTGCCTTTATATCCTCGAGCATCTCATCACTTTGCTACTTGGTTGAAGGTAAATCAGATCGATTAGTGTCGTCCGATCTTGATAGTCGATACCGAAGTCTGGTTGCAAGGTGATCCAACGAGACATAGTGTTACGCTTTGATCCCTAATTTTTGCCTGGACCGCCCTTTCGGGTTTTCAGTCCACCGGGATACCCTTTTTTTCCCAAGCCGCCTTTTCAGGTTTTCGACTTGTCGGGTGTACAGATTTTTTTCATTTTCATCCCTTATTTTTGCCCGAACCCTTTTGGTTCGCCGGGAAGCCCAATATAGTTCAAAGGTCCCAGAAAGCCTCTGACTTCTTTTTCTGTTCAGGGAGCTGGCGTCTCCTGTATAGCCTTCACCTTTGCAGGGTCCACTTGAATACCTTTATCACTAACGACGAAACCCAACAGCTTACCAGATCTCACCCCGAAGGTGCACTTGTTCGGGTTTAACCTCAGCTTGTACAACTTCAATATGTCAAATAACTTCTGAAGGTGGTCCAGATGTTCTTCCTCAGTCTGGGATCTCGCAATCATGTCATCAACGTATACTTCAATCTCATGATGGATCATGTCCGGGAACAGAGCGGCCATGGCGCGCTGATATGTTGCCCCAGCATTCTTCAATCCGAAGGGCATGACCTTGTAGCAAAAGGTACCCCACTGAGTAACAAAGGTTTTCTTCTCCATGTCTTCGGGATCCATTTTAATCTGATTATAACCGGAGAAACCATCCATGAAGGAGAAGACCTTATGCTGAGCAGTGTTGTCAACCAGAACGTCGATATGAGGTAGAGGAAAGTCATATTTGGGACTGGCCCTGTTCAGATCCCTATAATCAACACACATTCGAACTTTACCATCCTTCTTCGGCACTGGAACCACGTTGGCCACCCACTGTGGGTAAGAAGCAACTGCTAGAAAACCGGCGTCAAACTGTTTCATCACTTCAGCTTTGATTTTCTCAGACATCTCCGGGCGCATTCGGCGGACCTTCTGTTTTACTGGAGGAAAGTCTTCCTTGGTAGGTAGACGGTGAACCACAATATTGGTATCCAACCCAGGCATATCTTCATAAGACCAGGCAAAGATCTCAACATAGTCACGCAGCATCTGAATCAACCGTTGCTTAACACTAGCTTCCAAATTTGCACCGACCTTGACCTCTTTCTTGTCTATCTCTGTACCCATATTTATTGTTTCTATTGGCTCTTCATGCGGCTGTATAACCCTCTCTTCCTGGAGTAGCAGTCTAGCAAGTTCACTAGGCACTTCGCAATCATCTTCACCTTCGTCTTCGGCTAAGTTGATCGGACTTTCGAAGTCATAACTGGCAGTAGCAGAGTCGTTACCAGTGAGATCCAGAGTGGATGTAGACCTGTATATGTGAGTGTGTGTAAAATAGTTATTTTGCAATATATAATAAAAGAAAAACAAGGAGCGCAAAATTTGAAATGCAAGAAACGTCCAATGCTTTTATTAATGATATATGTAGATGACACACATAAAGCCCTCACAAATGAAGCCACGGTGCCCCGGGTAAGGCACCGGGCCGTAAATTTTAAAACATTGCCTGTTACAAATTCAAAACAAAAGTCGCATTACTGGGTAATAAAAGAAATTGGGACGAAGTTCTTTGTTGTCCAATTGCTTAATCCACCATCGGTAGTGGGGTAGATCCAACTGTCAAACTCAGACTCTTCAACATCGTCTTCAATGGCATTTACTCCTGAATTGCTGATAAGCAGGGGAGGTCTTCCGATCCGTGCACTCCGAATAGCCCTTTGAGCTTCTGCAGTGAAACCCAAACCAAACTTGTTAGTCTTATGTGCAAAATCAAGGAGTTGGCCCCAATTTGCACACCCACCTTTCTCAACAACAGCCCGGGCGTCCTTGAAGGAAGCCATCTTCATTGGAAGATCTTCAACAACAGTCTCAGTTGATGCCAGCGTCTGGGGAACCTCTTCAAAATGCTGAAACGGGGTCTCAATGAACTCCCCATCCATCTCTATATATCGAAAAGAGTTGAGGTGGCTCACCATGTACTCCTCCTCTCCTTGTACTGTCACAATTTTCCCTTTCACCAGGTACTTTAGCTTCTGGTGGAGCGTAGACGTTACTGCCCCAACTTTATGGATCCACGGGCGACCCAGCAAACAAGAATAAGATGGCCGAATGTCTATCACATAGAATGTAGATGCGAAAATCTGAGAACCAACCTTCACTGGAATATCCACTTCTCCGTGTACCATCCTCTTGGACCCATCGAAGGCCCTAACCACAATGTTGCTTGGTTTCAGCTCCAACCCTTCATAGTCTAACCGGTCTAGTGCTTTCTTGGGTAAAACGTTCAACGAGGACCCAGTATCTACCAGCACATGAGCTAAGGTAGTGCCCCTGCATTCAATGGAGACATGCAGAGCATCATTGTGATTCTTCCCCTTAGCAGTCAAGTCGGCGTTGGAGAAACCCAACCCATTATTTGTTGTCATACTAGCCACGCAATCTTTAAACTGATCAGCTGATGTCCCCTACGGCACGTGTGCAGTCTTCAGGAAGGAAATCAGAGCCTTGGCATGGGCTTCTGAGCATAGCAACAGTGACAACATAGAGATTTTGGATGGGATTTTCCCCAGCTGCTCGACTACATTGTAGTCGCTCTTTTTGATGATCTTCAAAATTTCCTCCATCTCTTGTCTAGAGGCTTCAACAGTAATCGTTTTCGGTGCCTCCGTCTGGGCAGGCTCACTGGTGGTATCTTTGCACCAAGTATCAGATGACTCGGCAACAGGGGTAAGAATTGGAACTTGAACAGGGACAGTAGCAGGTGTACGGGCAGTTGTGATAACAACAGGCTTCCGAACAACTGGTGGAGAGATCTCAGGGGAGAAAAGTCTTCCGCTGCGGGAGACTTTGGCAGGTCCAACAATATTGTTGACGTCAGTATCAGCCACTTCAGCATTCAAGTCTTGCTTAACTCCGTGATAATACACGTCAGCCCCGTAGTGCCAAGGGACAGCTTTATCTGACGTATAGGGTATATGCCCAGGAATGGTGATGATCAACGGTGCAATTCTTGGAACGGATGTAATTCTAACAGGCTTTCTCGAGGAAGCCTTGGAAGAATTGTCCAAAATGGTGATTATAGCAACTTCTTCAGTAGGAACCAAAGGAACAAAAGTCTTCTCAAACTGAATTTCTTTATTATCCATCAGGCGTTGGACACCTGACTTCAAAAGATGGCAACCGGTAGGTAGGACGGCACACAGATGGAAACCTTCGCCATAGCCCGGAAATAAACCGGATAACAGAAGGTTCTTCTTCACAGTCATCATGGGAGTAACAATGTCTTTTACAGAAACCACAAACGAGTCTTCATCTATAGCATTCACCCCATGCTTGGGCATAGGAGCAGTCACAACATTAGGTCTTTCAGGTGCTTCGAACTCAATCTCCTTCGCATCAATCAAGTCCTGTACTTTGTTCTTCAAAACCCAGTAGTTATACGTATCATGCCCCAGGCTATCAGAAAGAAAAGCACAGCGGGTATTCGGATCGTACATCGGTGATGTTGTATTTGGATTCTTCGGTGCCTCCCTTGGAATCACCAGATTGGTCTTTAATAACTGTGGCAGAATCTGAGATAACGTCATGTTGAGCTGAGTGAATTGTCTTCGCGGCCTTTCGGCCCTTGGTTGATTGTTGCGCTGAGGAGCAACAGCAGGTCTTGATATAACCACCGCATTGACTGCTTGGCGGCGTTCAGGTTTATTATGGCTTTTTGAACTATAAACAGCACTGGACTCCTTCTTAAAAGGTTTCTTCTTGGTGCTTGAAGAAGCACCCTTCTGTATTTTACCAGATTTGATCCCAGACTCAATTCTTTCCCCGGTCATGATCAGCTCTGTAAACCCGGACGAAGAACTCCCAATCAGATGGTTGAAATACGGACCAGACAAGGTCCCCAGAAACATATCCACTAGCTCCCTATCAGCCAAGGGTGGTTGCACTCTTCCAGCAAGGTCCCTCCACTTCTGAGCGTAATCTTTGAAACCTTCGCTCGCACCCATAGACATACCCTGGAGTTGGGTACGCGTGGGAGCAAGGTCGGCATTTTATTGGTACTGCTTGTAGAAAGCAGCGGCCAAATCTTCCCAATTACGGATACTAGCTCCTTCCAGCTGGTAAAACCATTCAAGCTGAGTCCCTGAGAGACTGTCTTGAAAGAAGTGGATCCAGAGGTTCTTGTCAACGGTGTATGGCTGAATCTTCCTAACATATGACCGGAGGTGCAGTTTCGGGCAAGAAACCCCGTCTTATTTAGCAAAGATCGGTGCTTTGAACTTGTGGGGAATTACCACCCTAGATGACAGACCCAAATCACCAAAGTCCAGACTAGGCACTTTCTGAACTTCCATCGCGCTCAACAGGTCTTCCAGTTTCTTATATCTATCCTCAGCCGAAGGATACTGGTCTTCGTCAAAGTTGGTCTCGTTGTCTGAAACCACAGGGCTAGGAACCCTCCTTTCTTCCAGATTATCTCCCCCTCCATATGAGTGGGTCAAATCAACCTCTTCTCGCAAATCGTTTCCGAATCTGCGACCCATATTAAATAGGACCGTCTTCTTCTTCTTCTTCTCTTTCAAGATAAGGGCCTTCAGATCTTGCTGACCCTTAGCCAGGTTCATGAACAACTCCTGGAACTGGGCGTTTTGAGCTCGCAGAGACTCGATTGCTTGTTCAGTTGATGGTTCAGAAGACATGATGAGTGTTGAAATAAACAGCGAAGAAGATGAGAAAACCTGTAAGGGTACCTGTTATGAGGTGCATGGGAATGAAATGTGTATGATATGATTTCAAAGACGTCGAGAGATTCAAAGTCGTAAACCAAAATGAAACACACTTTTATTAGATAAACTTTGAATTCAATTGTTCAACAAATACCCTTAAGGAGTTACAAGAAAGAAAAACTGAAAAGTAAATCAAAACTAGAAATAATCAAAAAGACAATCGGTGCTCCCATGGTCGTTTCTTGTCGGTGCAGACATAGTCATTAAGGATCTGCTCGTTCTCCAATTGTCTTGTCAACTTTTGAATCTTCTGCTCTTGCTCGTGATACTTTTCTCTGTAAGTATCCCGCTCTTCTATCAGTTGCATCCACGATCTCTTTAATGCCCCAATGTCAGTAGGAATTTATGGGTGGAGGATGGTAGGAGGAATCCCTCCTTCATCGGCAACTTCAACAATTATAGGCAAGACGGCTTCGTACGGAATTCCAAGCTTTTGGGCACGGATTCGAACCCATCTGAGACATGGCTCCATCGGAAGAGAAGTCTTTGCACCTAGCTCGTGCGGATCAGACCTGTGCACTCTATCCCAAGCTCGTATGAACCTGCAGCGTTGCTCGTCACTATCCCCTTGGAAGTCAAAGACAAAGCTTTGCATCAGCAACTCATGAGGTGCTTCCCTCCAAACTCGCCCAAACTGACGTAAGGCTAAACACGAATTATAAGTGATCCCTCCATTGGTTCCTAGAAGTGGGACATTGGGTATTCCCCACAGCGATCAATAATAGCCACATCTTCCATGCCCTTAATAGTCCAGATGATGTCATTATGAGAGAGAGACATAATCCTATAGGCCCAACCCATGCCTTCCTTGTTCTTCAAAACTGATTTGGGGAGGTGAGAAATAAACCACCTTGCCAGCAATGGTGCACAGCACATAAGGGTTCCCCGTTTCCGAGCGGTATGGGCATAAAGAGAGTGCAAAATATCACCCAAGAGAGTGGGCACAGGATTACCGGACATGAAAATCTTCACTATATTCATGTCGACGGAAGAATCTGAGTTTGGAAACAGAACCAGACCATAAATAAGAAGAGTCAAGATGTCCTCGAATGCCTGAAAGTCTAAACTGTCCCAGAACTGATTAGCCTTACCAACCAAGAACTTAGTCAAGAAGCCCTTTGTCCCACTTCTAGTCTCCCAATTAGACATTACCTCAGCCTTTGTCAGATGGAGGGCTGAAGCAATCTCTTCCGGCCTAAGGACTTTCTCCCAACCTGTGAGTGGGGTTTGCTCCAGAACAGAGATACCAAGTAAATCAGAGAACTCTTCCAAGGTAGGGACCAACTGGTAGTCCGGAAAAGTAAAGCAGTGGTACAGTGGATCAGAGAACTGGACTAAGACACTCATCATTTGTTCATACATCTTAGAAGTGACCAAACCAAGGAGGTGCCCATGTCTTCTGATAAAATAAGAAGTATCTAAAATCTTTGCAACCAATTCCTTAAGTTGAGTGGGAACCTGGACAAAGTTGATCCGAATAGTGTTTCTACGCATGGGTGCCATGACCTACAAAACAGAACAAAGATGAATCCCTCCTGTCTTTGAAATAGGTTAGTCCAATGCAATATGCATGCAATGTCATGATGTCATGATGTCATGATAGAAAACACACCACAAGTATCCACAAATAGCAAACATGGTAAGGGAAAACAAGTCACACGGATAGCCCTTAGATTTCAGGCTGGCGAGGAGTCTAGGTACTACCCTCTTTCAGTTCAGTTGGTTCAAACCTATCCTAGAAATAGTAACCGGGTTCTAGAGGATCTCAATATCACTGACCACCCTCGATCGATCATAATTCCAGTTTAGCAACCTTTTCTTGTGGCCGGAATCATCGCGAGAGTTTGGTCTCAATGAGTGTAGCATACTGCTACTGTCCTATGGCCAAGTTGGTCAATTATAGGTTATAAGGTCAGTTGGTGCTTAATGACCCCTTAGTAGACCCATATTCTCCTCGTTGCGCCACAAGGGATATCGGTACAAACTAAAGTGCCACACCAACGTAGCTACTGCTTCAACTGTATCAGTCTACGCCGTACAGTTCCCTCATAGTTTATTGCTACTTACCTAAAGGGTATCCCCCAGATCCGGGTTAGGATCTATAGTAACTCCGATTCAAGCCCACAAAGATAAATCATACAAATCAAGCAATTGAAAACATTATGAACTAATCCTAAGGTACACCCCACTTATTAGGTCCCCAGCAGAGTCGCCAGTTCTGTGATACGGTGGGAAGAACTGATTGTTTTTGGAATGCTGGTTTGCATTTTGCGTTTGTTTTCGCAAAATGTCGCAGTAAGCAAGAGTTGCCACCGTCTTTTATTTATCCAACAAGGAAAGGAAAAAAGCACAGAAAAATTCCTTTTTTGAGATATTTCTGAGTACGGGGGGAGGTGTTAGCACCCTTTCTATCTGTGGTTATCCACGGCCTCTTAGGTACTTGCTCAATTGTTTTCAAAATTGTTTTCTTTGTGCTTGTGGGTTTGAAAAAAAGTTTTTGTTTTGAAACTTCGATTTAACTCTTGCTTCTGTCCTCAAGAGTGTAATGAAGTGTTTTGAAAACTTTGTTCGAAAAGTGTAAGTGTGGAAAAGATTTTTTTTTTAAGAGAAAGTATTTAAGAACCATCTACCTACTCGAAAAAGGAATCGTTCTATGCTATTTTCCTTTAGACAACGCTATCCCACTATTGATGAGTAGGTAGAATCATCGTTGGAGTTTGAGAGTCAATTCGAAAGAGGGACATACAGTCACTAAAGCAATGTTAGGATGCCTTAGTGGTAACCCTAATGTCTTAGATCATTTGTTTGAGGCAACAATATTCGAGGCAACTATTTCGAGGCGACTATGATCTTTTAGACAAGAGGACGACCTCTAAAACGACCTATACTCAATGACCGTGTACGAAGGCAACCAAGTGGGGTGTACCTTAAGAGTGCGCATGTGCGAGTGTTTCGTTTTTCAGTTATTTTTATCTTTGCACATGTTAAGGGTGATCTAATTTTGATTTTAGATTAAAACATTCAGTCTTGTCATGCAAACCCTATTATCAAACATCTAGCAATTATAATTTGCGGAATTAAAATGCGGAATTTAAATTACAAGGCGTCGGGTATTTACATCGCCAAAGACAAACCCTTTGAAAAATAAAATAAAGCAATAAAAAATTAAAAGTCCTATTTAATCATTACAATCCATAAGCAGGTACATTATTGGATAAGGAAAAGTAAATCGCGGTGCAAAATTAAATCGGGCGCATGATTAGGATTTTGACCCTTTGGTTAAAGAAAATATCTTTTTGTTGTTTTTATTTTAAGAAAGAAATAAATTCTAAATTAAATACTAAATTAAATTAAATAAATTAATTAATAAAGATAAATTATTTTTGGAGTTTTGTTATTTTAAGAAATACATTATAATAATTAAATTAATGGTTAAAACTAGTTAAGTCTAATTAATTTTATTTATTTTTCCAAAAGGAACTAAAATTCTCTAATTAAAACCTAATTAATTAATAAATTTATTAAGAAAAATAAAAGTTTAAAATTTGATTTGAAATAAAAAAATATTTTTTGTGATTTTATTTAATAAAATAGAATTTTTAAATTGGTTAGAAATTAAATAAAACAATTAAAATAAATAAACAAAAAATAATAAGAGAGGAGTATTGGGCCTGAATTAAGGGGTGTGAGGGGCAATTCTGAGGCCCAATATTGCTGGCCTTTTTTGACTTCTCTGATCCAATATGCGTGCGTTGACTAGTGCCTTGGTGGTCCTTCAATCCCTAGCCATCAGATCTGGCCATTGGCCATCTGTCTCTTGGATGCATGAGGGAGTATGGTGTACTGCAAGCTGAAGCATGCATACAATCACCTGAAAAGAAAAAATATTGAGAAAGTGGGGGACCTGGGATTCGAACCCAGGTCCTGAAGGAATTTTTACTAACACGCTTGCCACCACGCTATACTGCTTTAGTTGTTATTATAATATAAACAAATAATATTATATGAAAATGAAATAATTGCCAGAAAAATAATTAAAACGCACTCTTGGTTTGAATGGCCTAATGATGGGACGCCACGCATCATCCCCAACCTCTCGTCTGTGGCTAAAACATCAAATACCTATACCAACGGACAAAAGTCCGTAGCTATAGGCATGTCCATCTCCCAAATCTTGTACAGGTCACAAAAATGAATTCCAAGGGCATGGTTGTGTTCGTCTCACCCTCCCGGTCACAACCATGTCCATTATGTGCTTCAATTGTTCTTGAAATAAAAACGCCCAAAAACTCCAAGCAAAACCTAGCTATGGCGAATTGCAATACAGACCATATAAATGAAATTAAATGATGCAAATAGCTTGGAAATGTTCTTAAGATTACAAATATGCCAATAGTTTTCTCAAATGATGCAAGAACAAGTCAAATCGATTTCAAGAACAGGTATGTGTTTCGTGATACTTACAGTGCTTGTAGAGGCCTGAAAATGCTTGCTTTTGATCCAGGTAGCTCGTGTGAATACCTAGGAAACGATTGGAACATGTCTCGTGTCCTGAAACTGCCTCTAACTTGGACTTTGATCTCTCACTTTTTTGTGAATTTTCCAATTCTTGTTCTGCCTCTCTCCACAGTTTCCAACCCTTATTTTAGTCCCTTATGCTTGCTTATGTATTGTGTACTAGATTAGGGTAACAAATTTGGTTCAAATCTTGCTCCAATAATGATTGCAAATTTGATTTGATTCTCCATGAAAAACCTTCCAAATTTGATTCATTTCAATATTTTTGAACATGATTTGGTTTGATTCGAATTTGATGATGATAATGATTGTAATCAAAGCCTGAAATAGCCAAAAAATCTTGTGTTATCAAAGTGTTGGATTTTATATGATTTTATTTTATTTAAAATGAATAAATTCAATTAAAAATCAAATTAAATAATAAAAATGAAATATGGGCTCATGGATGAAGCTAGGACGCTTGGGCAACTATGCAAGCTCAAATCAAGTGGAAAAGAATGGGCCCATTTGACAAAATTTGAAGTTTTGGGGATAGTTAACTTTTGGCAATTTTGCAAAAAAAGTCCAATTTCAACAATGCATAACTTCTTCAATTTTGAATTTTTTGATGTGTTCTTGGACTTCTTGAAAATCTTGGGATGTCCTCTAACCAACCCTTTTTGTATCATATCAATTTGATATTCCATGCTCAAGTTATAAGCTTTGGCAAAAAAGGTGTTTTTGTTGACTTTCAAAAATGACCTATAATATCCAAATTTATAACTTATTGTGAGTGCATTTTTTGAACTTGGGATATGAATATGGATTGTAGGAAATTGCATCCTATTAAAAATGAGCTTTGGATGGGTCATTTCTCATAAAGTATGATAAAGTTATGCTTGGTCAAAGTTGAGTTGACTTTTCCTGCAAAACCCTAATTTAGCAACTTTTAAGTCTTGATGAATTTTGAGCAATCCTTGATGAATCATGATCAACCCTTGATCAAATGATGAAATATCCTTCAAAATTAGAATTTTGACAAAAAATATTGAAGTTTGACTGTATTTGGGTCACAGTTGACTTTTGCCCTAGCACAGTCGATTTTTGGACCTTTTGAGCAATTGGCTGAGCAAACTTCCTCTGCAAGGCTTGAAACTTAACATGGATGATCTTGAGAACATATTAGTACATTGGGGAGCCTTTTAGGTCATTTGGACTCAATGATCTTGATGCAACACAAAACCCTAATTTGGGGTTGACTGCCTTAGGAGATAGCTTGTCTGTCCAACTCTTGAGCAAACTTGAGCAACTTGGAGATTTTTCTTGCAATGTTTTGAGGAATATGGGAGGGAAAATTTTGGGGTACAACAATAATTCAAACCGAAATCATAATTCTTTAACAATTCCAACCATCTTCGTTGCCTCATATTCAACTCCTTCTGATCGAATAAATACTTTAAGCTCTTATGGTCACTAAACACTTCAAATCTAGAACCATAAAGATAACGCCTCCAAATTTTTAACACAAAGACAACTGCAACAATCTCCAAATCATGCGTAGGATAGTTCTTCTCATGAGTCCTTAACTGCCTTGACACATAAGCAACTACCTTATCATTATGCATAATCACACCTCCTAAACCCATCTTAGAAGCATCACAGTATACCATAAAAGGCTCTCCTGAATTAGGCAACATCAAAATCATAGCTGACGTCAATCTCTTCTTCAATTCTGTAAAACTTTCTTTGCACTAAACATCCCATACAAAAGCTCTACCTTTACAAGTTAACTTAGTCAACAGAAGTGCCAACTTAGAAAAACCTTCGATAAACCTTCTATAAAAACTAGCTAATCCAAAAAAGCTCCTAATCTCAGTAGCTGACCTCGGAGTTTCCCATTGCAACACAGCATCAAACTTCGATGGATCTACAGCAATGCCACTACCTAAGATCACATGACCAAGAAAACTGACCTCCTTTAACCAAAATTCACACTTGGACAACTTTGCATACAACTTCTTCTCTTTCAAAACTTGTAATACTACTCTTAAGTGTTCTGCATGCTCTTCTTCTGACTTAGAGTAGATTAAAATATCATCAATAAACACCATCACGAACTGATCCAAATAAGTATGAAAGATACGATCCATATACTCCATGAATACTCCCGGCACATTAGTAACACCGAAAGGCATCACCGAATACTCATAATGTCCATAACGCGTTCTGGAAGTCGTCTTCTGGATATCTTCATCCTTCACTTTAATCTGATGGTAACCCGACCTCAAATCAATCTTACTAAACACACGGGCATCCACCAATTGATCCATCAAGTCATCTATTCTTGGAAGCGGATACTTGTTCTTAATTGTCACTTTATTCAGTTGTCTATAATCAACACGGAGCCTCATACTTCCATCTTTCTTATTTACTAACAAAACTGGAGCTCGCCACGGCGATACATTTGGTCTTACAAACTTCTTTTCAAGTAACTCTTCCAATTGCTTCTTTAACTCTAACAATTCAGATGCAGACATCGTGTATGGTGCCATCGACACAGGTCTGGTACCAGGTACAAGATCAATTGCAAATTCAACTTCCCTCTCTGGCGATACATTAGGAATCTCATCAGGGAAAACTTCAGGAAATTCACACACCACTTTCAATTCCTCAATTATAGCTTGAGTCTCTACAGATAGCGACGCCATCAATGAGAAAATTTGTGCTTCATCTTGAATCAACTTCCTCAACTGTCTAGCAGACAACATACTATCTTCCTCTTCTTCAGGAGTAGAAAACCTCACAGACTTGTCATAATAGTTAATATGAACATAGTATTGCTCTAACTAGTTCATACCTAAAATCACATCTAAACCTCTTAACGGTAAACAAACCAAATCAACAGCAAAGACTCAGTCGGAGGTCGACAAGGGAAACTTTAAACACACAAAAGAAGTAGTCATCGACCCCTTTGTTGGAGTATCGACGACCATTTCACCATTCATAGAAGACAACATAAGACCCAATCTTTCAACATAATCAACAGTAATAAAACAATGAGTAGCACCGATATCAATAATAATAATTAAAGGAGTACTATTAATGAAACATGTACCTCTGATAAGTCTGTCCTCAACAGCTGTCTGAATCTCAACCAAAGCGAACACCTTACCACTTGTCTGTGCCCTCTTTGGTTTCTGACACTGACTACAAATGTGCCCTTCTTCAATATAATTGAATCAAATCACATCCTTATGTTTGCACTCAGATACAACATGTCCGTTCTTACCACAACGGAAATACCTCTTTACTTCAATAGTACACACATTACTCTTATGCCCAGGTTTCCCACATTTAAAACAAACCACACCAGCAGGAGCATCTCCCCTACTAGTCCTCTGACCCTGAGCAACTTTCTGTTTACCTTTACCAGTTGGGGTATCATAAGGCTTACCACGATTCTGTTGGTGCTTACCCCTCTTCTCACTGATAATCTTGTAATGAGCATTATTATCCTCCTCATAAATCCTACAACTATCAATCAAATCAGCAAAGACACGGATCTTCTGGTATCCAACTGCCTTCTTGATCTCTGGGCGTAACCCGTTCTCAAACTTGATACACTTCGAAAACTCAGCATATGCCTCACCATAGTATGGATAAAACTTAGCCAACTTAGAAAACTTTGCAGCATGCTCAACAACCGACATATTCCCTTGCTTCAGCTCAAAGAATTCAATCTCCTTCTTACCACGAACATCTTCAGGAAAGTACTTCCTCATAAATTCCCTACGGAACATAGCCGAAGTGACATTTTCACCTGCAGCTTCCAATCTCTGACAAGTCTCTAGCCACAAGTCATCAGCCTCGACTGCTAGCATATGGGTACCATACCGAACCTTCTGCACTGGAGTGCAGTCCATCACACGGAAGATCCTCTCAATCTCTTTCAACCAGTCCAATGCTCCGTCAAGATCATACTTTCCCTTGAAGGTGGGCGAATTCTCTCTCTGGAAAGTCGCCAAACTACGAGATCCAGCATTCCCGTTAGCATTCGGCTGATTCTCCATCGCATGCGCCATTGCTTCTAAAGCAGCAGCAAGTGCAGCATCATTCCTTCCAACCATATCAACTTATCACTACAACATAAACAACGGTTATAACTCAAATTAACAACACTTAATTTTTAGACAACTATGACTCGACAACTGGGTCGGACAGACCAACCTTTTGCTCTGAAACCAACTTTGTAACACCCCAATTCTACCCGGCAATTATAAATGTAAATCAGAGTCATAAAATTCATGCAACTGAATCAGGATGCCACAAATTCAACTTTAAAAACACATTGCATTCAACGTGGATACATAACACTTTAAAACTTAGGATGAACTATTAGTATAATGATTTAATCTCTTAATTCAACAAGTTAAACATCTACGCAGTGGAATTCTTAATAACATTTTTGCCCATCGTTACAACAACTTCAAAACAATGCATACTTAGCAACAATCAAATTAAAGTTCAACAACTGAAATGATCAATAATTAAAAGCAACAAGCGTTCATCCCCCCGAGTGTTACGTATCAGAGCAATGACACCAACTCGAACTACTGTAGGTATACAACCTTCACTCTGGATTACCTGCACGTTACCAACGTAAGGGTGGCATTCAAACAGAAGGGGTGAGATATCTAAAAATATAATAAAATGTATTATAAATAATATATTAAATTAGATCACATAACATCACCACTTCTCATCATATAAACAACATGAATCGCAACAGAATGCCAACAATAATACACATTCACCGCATCAATACACGACTTCTTTATGCAATCATATAATGCGACTCAATATTATGCAAATGTATGTGGTACCATTGGAGCAGAACTCTCATCTCAAAATAATTTCCAATAAATAGAGGCATCAACAAGGCATAAGCCTTCATCTTAATATTCGCCAATACAGGCCATCTTAACGAGCATCAGCTCCATCTTGAAATGCAATGTATGTGACACAATCATGAATGTAATGACAACACCATAATTAACAACATCTCAACACAGCATCATCGTTGGCCAGAAGCCTACATCTTAATAGTTGCCAATTATTAGAGGCATCTCAACATCATTCATCAACATTATTTATCAACATAAATCATCAACATCATTTATCAACATCATTCATCAACGTCATGTATCAACATATTTCACAAAAACTCAGCCATACAACAATACAACGATAAATCTTCAATCCTTCAACGTTGGCCATTGGCCTACAACATGATATTGCCTACCATTAATTAATCATCTAAGGCTTACCTCTAAATTACCAAACTTCTACATATTATTATTTCTGTAATACTACATCATTATCATCATTAATCTTACTGTTATGAACCAAACAGTAGTCTATAATCATCTCATCCTCATCATTCTTCACAAAATCATCATAGTGATTAACGCAGGAAGATAACTCTATTCCTACATTGGGTTACTAGGATTATTCTTCTTATCCTTCATTTTAATCCTTAAGAATGAATTTCATCGCGTTAGCTATCCAACACTTCGAACGGCACCTCAAACGGAGTCCGGAAACTCAAGTTACAGCCTCTGGAAATGATTCTGTCAAAAACCAGACTACATGAATCGACGCGTAATGTCTTGAGTCGACGTGTACTGGGCTTAACACGCTACATGAGTCGACGCGTACTCCCTTTGTATCGACTCGTACTGAGTCTGCAACACTTCATGTATCGATACATGGCCCTATGTATCGACTCATCCTGAGTCTAAAAGCCTGCATGTATAGATGCATGGCTTCTTCGTACCGACTCATCCTGAGTCTAAAAGCCTGCATGCATCAACGCATGGATTTTGGGGTCGACACATACTGTTCTGTCGTGAATATTTTCTGCGATTTCACTATGTTTTCACTGCGGTTTCCATGCTTTAGGCCCTAAAAAATCCTCTAATCATAGGTAATCATCAATTATAATAATCCTATATTTCTACATCAATTATACAGCATTAGGGCATCATTATTCACCCTTAAATCATCGATTCTCATCAAACAACAATGTATATAATTCAATCATAAACCAAACAATCTTTCACATCAAATTCCACATGCTAATCATCATAAACCCTATTATAGAGTCAGAACCCCACCCTTTCATTCGATTGAAGGCTGCTCTATGATTCTTTTCCGATTGAATTCTGTTTTGCTCTTTTCCTTCTTTTCTGCAACTTTCACGTTCTCTTCCAACCCTTATTTCTTTCTCTTCTTACTGCTTCTTCTTTTCTTATTATTTATAAAAACTAATATAATAACCTTATAATTCTCATTATGCCTTAATGGGCTTAAGACTCCTACGCCCCCTTCTACTACTTCTATTCTTTAAAACAAGCTCACATCAAATAATATTATCATTCTAATATTATTCCACAACTTAATAAAATAATTAAATTCAATAACAACAACACATCAATTATTATCATAACACAACTTCACAAATAATCCAAAAATAATTTAATTAAATAATTAATTAAATTACGGGCGTTACACTATCTACTTGTACTCGAAAAGGTAGTTCTTTTCCTCTTATCCTTTAGACAATGCTATCCTACTATTAGTGAGTAAGTAGCTCTATCATTGGATGTATAAGGGAAATCGTAGGGACATTACGGTCACGAAAGTAAATTGGCAAGGAATTTTAGTAATTGTCCTAAAGTTCTAAGATCACTTTTAATCGAGGCAACATCGAGAGGGTCATCGAGGGACTTGTGATCTTTCAAACTAGAGGACAGCCACTAAAACTTCTCACGTTTCAAGAATTATGACCATTTTCCGAAGGCAACCGAAGTGGGGTACCCTAGAGGTGTATATGTGCAATGTGTGTTATGTTTAGTTATTTTTATCTTTTTGTGTTAGGTTTGCTAATGTTTTGTTATTAGTCTTTCCATGCAAGCCTAATTACTAACAATTAATATGTACAGTAATTTAAAGTGCAGAAATGTAAAGTGCGGGAATATAAATCCTATGCTATTACATGGCTTTATGAGAGGTACATTATAAAAATGCAAAAAGTAAAGACCTAGTTACTATTAAAAATTGGGAAGCAGTTACAATAAGATGAAAAATGCGAAAGTAAATAAATACGCGCGAATTGAGAATAACGTCTAAAAATCCTAAGGTAAGAGGAAATCTTTTTGTTTTGTTTTTATTTATAAAAGAAAATAAAACTTAAGTCTATTTAATTTTAGTTTCAAGAAAAGGTTAAAATAATTAATTAATTTGTTTACAAAATTAGTTTAATTAAAAAAATATTAACTTAATATTTTTTGTGATTTTGGTTTTAATGTTAATAAAACATGAGGCAAGAAAATAAGAGAAATAAGAAAAAACCATAAAAAGATAAGAAAATGATATAGAGGATTCTTTTTCGATCCAGAGGAAGGACTCCTTCGATTCACCCTCCTTTGGCCTTCTTTCGATTGGGCTTAAGAGTTGACGTGAACAAGCTTTGATTTTCACCTTTTCCTGCCTCTTTCGATTGAGCCAAGGAGTGGTATAGGCAACCTTCAATTTGTACCTTCTCTATTTCTTTCGATTGAGAATATGAAGTAACATGGACCTGTGGAGCAGCATGAGTGCATATCCTTCATTCACGCTCTTTTTGTCTTTCGTTTGAATCTGTACAGGTTAGTTCCAATAAGAAAAGCAAACAAACGAAGAGGGAAAAAACGAAGAACACAACTAAAGGGCTATCTACATATTATGATGAAACAAAAAGTAAGTACAAGGTTATTTACATGTCATGCTGAAACGAAACATGCAAGGTCAAGGAGACTTACCTTGTTCAAAACTGGAACTTGTGTGGGGGACTAGAGTTGTTGGACGCTATTGGATTCGAAAGGAGAGAGAACAAGTGTGGTGTGATCTTGTTGAGTTTTCAGAGTTTTTTATGTGCTTCTCTTAGGCTTTGTAACAATATGTGTTTATGGTTCCCCTGGGCTTATGTCTCTCCTCTGTGTGCGTATGTAGGTGGTCTCCTTATTTTTTTCCTCCTCGTTTTCTAAGCTTGCTAGAATGCTCCTTATATAGAGGGGATGGAGGGGACAAGAGGACAAAGGAATAAACAGCCATTAAGTTGGTGTTTTAAAGTCCATGAATATAATTTTGAAACTTTTCCAAAGATGTGGAATTCTTGTCTCTTTTTGAATTTGAAGGAATATGGACACAAATGACTTTTGAATGCTCTCCTTCAATGACTTTGATTGCCTCCTTCGAATGGCTCTGATTGCCTCCTTCAATTGGCTCTGATTTTCTCCTTCGAATGGCTCTGATTTCCTCCTTCGAATGGCTCTGATTGAGCTCCTTCAATGGAGTCCATCCACTTCAATTCGAACTGCTCATATTTTTTATGATTCTGAATTCAGAGTTTTCCCTTATCAGAGTTTCCTAGATTAAGTCAACTTCTGCATTAATTCGAATTGCTCAAATTTTTGATGACTCTGACTTTAGAGTTTTCCCTTATCATAGTTTCTTAGATTAAGTCAACTGCTGCATTGATTTGAATTTCTCATATTTTTGATGACTCTGACTTCCGAGTTTTCCCTTATCAGAGTTTCTTAGATTAAGTCAATTGTTGCATTGATTCAAATTGCCCAGAATTCTCTTTGTCAGAATATCTTTCCTTTTTGATGACTTTGGATTTGAATCTGTTCAGAGTTTCCTTCATCAGGGCTTCTTCGGTTGAGTCTACTTGCCCTAGCTGCTTGATTCAAACAACTCAAACGAAAACTTCAATCTGGCCAATCGAAAACCTCTTTTTTCACCATCTTCGAATGCTAATGCACAAAAGGCCTGGGCCTAGCCACATGTAGGACCAAGACCCAACATAAGATAAGCTTGTATTCAGTAACTATATGTCTCCTTCGAATGGCTCAATGTGTGTCCTTCGAATGGACCTTTGGAGTGCTCTTTCGAAGGGGTCATATTGTGTGTCATAGTGCAGAAACTATGTTGAGGGGTCTTGGCCCTGTGCATTGAAAGCAAGCACAGAGGAAGTCTTTGCCTTGTGCGTTGAAGGCAATTATAGAAGAAACCTTTGCCCTTGTGAATTCCAAACAAGTTTGAGGAAAGCCTTTGCCTTATGGATCAAAGGCCAATTGGGGGAAGCTTTTGACTTAGCGAATCTAAGGCAAGCATGAAGAGGCCTTTGGCCTAGTGAATCGAAGGGAACTTGAAGAGGCCTTTAACCTTGTGAATCGAAAGGAACTTGTAGAGGTCGTTAGCCTTGTGAATCGAAGGCAAGCCTTAAATAACCAATGCGCATTTGAAGCCTTGTGATTTGAACGTGATCGAAGAGGGACCCAACGCCCATTCGAAGCTTGTAAATCAGACCTACTGCGAAGAGTGCCAAATGCCTAATCGAAAACTTTGAAACCAAGCTTGATCGAAAGATCAAGATGCCCAATCGAAGCCTGTCAAAATTCCAATTGAAAGACACCTCATTCATCTTCAAAAATTTTATTTTTCTTTAATCAAGTGTTTGTGACCACCCATATAAGAAAAAATCTTAGAAAACATGAGAGGGCAAATTTTAGGGTACAACACTTGCGAATAATTCTGACAATATGGAATTATCCAAAGAAAGAATAAATTTAAAAGAATATAGAAGAATTATTTTAGATTTATAAAAAGAATTAGAATCCATTAATTCACTTATTAAAAATAGTAATAGGATTACATATTCTTCTTTCTTGAAATTTCAAAAAGACGTAGCTCTTCAATAAATCTCTACATTTTACACCATGATTATTATCATAAAAGATGACTTATCTACTTTATCAAGGGCTTAAAAAAAATTCTATAATATTAACACATTCATTATTACACCCATTACACCTATAGTATTTATTATTATTGTTACATATTATTATATCTACTTATACTATTACACTTACACATATATTTAAATATTATACTACATGACTTATCTACTTACCTCATTTATTATAGAATTTAAATACAATGTCGTCCACCACTCTCATATTCAAAACTCTAGTATTTAAATACTTTCATATCATTTTTTTATACACTCTCATATTATCTTATCACTATTATAATGGAAATAAATTATTTTATACATTTTCATATTATATTCTCACTATATTCTCACTATATTCTCATATTATCTTCTGTTTTCCCCAACAAACAAAATTTATTTACAAAAGAATCAAATCTTATATCTATTATAAAAGAAGACATTTTAGAAATAACTTCAGATATTTCAGACAACTCTGAAATTTGGAGTATTTGCTCTCTAGAAGGAATAGAAAATGAAGAAATTGAAATTCATCTCGAAGATGAAAATAATAATTATTATATTTTGTTAGAAAAATTGAAAAAATTCACTTTTAAATAAAATAATGGAGCCAAAAAATAAACCTTTAGATTGTAACCATAATTGGAACTACAAAGCTGGAAGTGACAAAATTAGGGAAGTAAGTATCAAGAGGGGAAAATAGTACTGCTAGGAGGAGATTCTTAGATCTTAGGTCATAAATACAGAGAAGTCTCTGGAAGAACTCTGTGATAGTAAGTGAGGGATGAAAAGGTGAGGTTCTATCTTAAACATGGACTATTCAATAATCATAAAAATAAGCTAAAATTATTAAGATAAAGAAACTAACAAATCATAATACTCGAAGAAACTAGCAATAAGAAGGAGGAATAAGATTTAAAATCAAATCTTTTCACAAAACATATTTTTAAATAATTTTAATATGGAACCAAACAAAAAAAATTCAAATTTCACAAGTCTGAGGTATTTTTCAAATTATTTTAGAATTGATTATTCATAACCTAATTCAGACAAAAAATTATCAGATTTAATTTTTATCCAAAATTTTGATACAAATATAACTTATTTACTCCTAAGATTTCCTTATCCTGATTTAATTAAGATTATATTGAAAAAATTAAAATTTTCTCATTTTCAAGAAAAAAATTATTTTGGAAGATTTACGGGCAACATTAGAAAAATATATGGAAGAACATGAATTAAGGTGCCTAATTAATGAATTAAATACATTTACCTCTAATTCTTATTACCTAGATAGTTTTGAAGGATATTTTTATAGAAATCATTCTCAGATTCATTATAGAATGAGAAATCACCAAAAAATTGACCATAGATGTATTATAAATTTTAGAAACTTTTATAATACACAAACAAATTCAGACAATGATATAAATTTCAATGATGATAGTTATGAATCAAATTAAAAATATTCTTCATAAATACTTCATTGCGAATAACTCTGACAATATGGACTTATCCAAAGAAAAACAAATTTAAAAGAATATAGAAGAATTATTTCAAATTTAAAAAAAATAAAATAGAATCCATTAATACACTTATTAAAAAAAGTAATAGGACTACATATTATTCTTTCTTGAAATTTCAAAAAGACTTAACTCTTCAACAAATTTCTACATTTTACGTCATGATTATTATCATAAAAGATGACTTATCTACTTTACCAAGGACTTAAAAATCTTTTATATATTATTAACACATTCCTTATTACACCAATTACACCTATACCATTTATTATTATTGTTACATATTATTATATCTATTTACACTATTACACTTATATATATATATATATATATATATATATATATATATATATATATATATATATATATATATATATATATATATATATATATATATATATATATATATATATATATATATATATATATATATATATATATATATATATATATATATATATATATATATATATATATATATATATCATTTACATTTTATTAGCAATTTGTTAAATTCTTTGATTGTGCAATTAATTTGTATAGACAAATAATTTGATTGTTAAATTGTTTTGTTGATTTTCTTACAATATATTAGATTGTAAGAGGTATTTATATCAACAAAGCTCAAAGGTAAATCTTAAAAATTAAGCGCACACCTAGTGTTCGATAAATTATTTCATTTAGTTTTATCAATTATTTCATTGTATATTGGTTGGCCTTGTAATTGTAAAACAATTACATGAGATTTTATTGTATTAAGATCTTATTATAATCATTCAATTGAGTATTGATTGTTCGTGTAACGCCCGTAATTTAATTAATTATTTAATTAAATTATTTTTGGAATATTTATGAAGATGTGTTGTAATTAATTGGATTTAATTATTTTATTAAGCGGTGAAATAATATTAGAAGTATAATATTATTTGATGTGGGCTTGTTTTTAAAAGAATAGAAGTAATAAGGGGGTGTATTAGTTTTAAGTCCAATAAGGAATAAAGAATAATAGGGTTATTTTATTGTTGTTAGAAAGAAAGAAGTAGTAGAAGAATAAGGATTGAGAGAAGAACGTGCAAGCTGCTGGAAAAAGTGGAAAAACGGCAAGAACGAGAATTCAATCGGAAAATTGTAGAGCGACCTTCAATCCAAGATAAGGGTGGGGTTCTGACTCTATAATTGAGTTCATGATGATTGGTATGTGGGGTTAGATGTGATTGATGTCTTGTTCTTGAATTGAAAATATATGATTGTTGTATAATGAGAATTGATGAATTTTAGATGAATAATGATGTCATGATGTTGTTTGATCGATGTAGTATTATAGGATGATTATAGGTGATGAATTATCATGAATATATTAAGTTTTAGGGCTTTAAGTATGAATCCTGTAGTGAGATGCAGGGAAGAAAAACGCAGAATTTTGCGTGAAGGATATCAGGTGTTGCTGTTTTAGAATAATGAATTAATTTGGGGATAGAGTTAGTCGTACTGTTCTTAGTTAGGTTGATATCATGCTAAGAATTAAAATAGTAGGATTAGTATAAAGTAGAAGTTCTGATGGTAGAAGCTGTGTTGGTTAGAAGTTGCGTTGGATTAGTAAGAAGTAGAAGTTATGATGGTAGAAGCTGTGTTGGTTAGAAGTTGCGTTGGATTAGTAAAAATTAGAAGTTCTGATGGTAGAAGTTGTGTTGGTTAGAATTTGTGTTGTCAGAAGTTGTGTTGTCAGAAGTTGTGTTGGTCAGAAGTTGTGTTGGTCAAAAGTTGTGTTGTCAGAAGTTGTGTTGTCAGAAGTTGTGTTGGTCAGAAGTTGTGTTGGTCAGAAGTTGTGTTGTCAGAAGTTATGTTGTCAGAAGTTGTGTTGTCAGAAGTTGTGTTGGTCAGAAGTTGTGTTGGTTAGAAGTTGTGTTGTCAGAAGTTGGGTTGGTCAGAAGTTGCGTTGGTCGTTGCGTTGGTTTTGTACAGAATGATGAAGGTTAGATGCTTAGAGGCTGCAGTTTGAACTATAACAGTAGGAATAGTGACGGTAATGACGTAAGAGTTACAGAATAGCAGTATGAATTACTGTGGAATTAATGTACAACTGAGTTGTTAGTGAGAAGTTATTAATGATGTTGTGTTGATGATTTATAATAAATAAATGATGTTTGATGAATTATAATGATGATATGAGATGTTGATGACGAGACGTTGAGATGCTTTTGAGATGTTGTTAATTTGAGATGCTTTCGAGATGTTGTTAATTTGAGATGTTGTTAACTTGGGTGTTGTTATTACATTCATGGTTGTGTCGCATATATTGCATTTTTGAGATGGAGCTTATGCTCGTTGAGATGGCATGTATTGGCGAATTTTGAGATGAAGGTTTATGCCTTGTTGATGCCTCTATTAATTGGCAAATTTTTGAGATGGGAGTTCTGCTCCAATGGTACCACATGCATTTGCGTAGTATTGAGTCGCATTATATGATTGCATAAAGAAGTGTACTTTAATGTTGATGAATGTGTATATACGTTGTAATTATTGTTGATTATGAGATGAGAAGTGGTGATGTTATTGATCTAATTTAATATATTAATTATCATGCGCTTTATTATATTGTTAGTTATCTCACCTCTTCTGTTTGAATGTTGCCCTTATGTTGGTAACATACAGGTAATCGAGAGTGAAGGCTGTATACCTTCGGTAGTTCGAGTCAGTGTCATTGCTCTGATATGTAACACTCGGGGGGATGAACGCTTGCTGTTTTAATTGTTGATTTTTCAGTTGTTGAACTTTAAGTTGATTATTATTAAATATGTGTTGTTTTGAAGTTGTTGTATTGTTGTTAAAGATGTTATTAAGAATTCCGCTGTGTAGATGTTGTGTTATTTAATTAAAGATGTTATGATGATGGTTCATCCGATGTGTTGAAAGTGTTATATATCTACGATGAATGCAATGAATTTTGATAGAAGAATTTGTGACGTCCCGATTCGTTTGCATGAATGATTTTTATAACTCTGATTTATTTATATAATTTCTTGGGGTAGAATTGGGGTGTTACAAAGTTGGTATCATAGCAAAAGGTTGGTCCGACCTTGTCGTTGAGTCGTAGTTGTCTAACAATCGAGTATTATTTTGAGTTCTAACTGTTGTTTATGTTGTAGTGATAAGTTGAGATGGCTGGAAGGAATGATGCTGCACTTGCTGCTGCCTTGGAAGAAATGGCTCGTGCGATGAAAAATCGGCCAAATACTGATGGGAACGTTGGATCTCGTAGCTTGGCGACCTTCCAGAGAGAGAATCCACCTATGTTCAAGGGAAAGTATGATCCTGACGGAGCATTGGAGTGGTTGAAATAGATTGAGATAATCTTTCGCGTGATGGACTGCACTCCAGCGCAAAAGGTCCGTTATGGTACTCATATGCTAGCAGTTGAGGCTGATGACTGGTGGCTATAGACTTGTCAGAAGTTAGAAGCTGCGGGTGAGAATGTTACTTGGGCCGTGTTCCGTAGGGAATTCCTGAGAAAGTATTTTCCTGAAGATGTCTGTGGTAAGAAGGAAATTGAGTTCCTTGAGCTGAAGCAAGGAAGTATGTCAGTTGTTGAGTATGCTGCCAAGTTTGCTGAGTTGGCTAAGTTTTATCCGCATTATACTGAGGCAGATGCTGAATTTTCAAAGAGTATTAAATTTGAGAACGGGTTACGCCCAGAGATTAAGAAGGCAGTTGGATACCAGAAGATCCGTGTCTTTGCTGATTTGGTTGATAGCTGCAGGATTTTTGAAGAGGATAATAATGCTCATTACAAGATTATCAGTGAGAAGAGGGGTAAGCACCAACAGAATCGTGGTAAGCCTTATGATGCCCCAGCTGGAAAAGGTAAACAGAAAGTTGCTCAGAGTCAGAGGACTAGTGGGGGAGATGCTCTTGCTGGTGTGGTTTGCTTTAAGTGTGGAAAACCTTGACACAAGAGTAATGTGTGTACTACTGAAGTGAAGAGGTGTTTCCGTTGTGGTAAGAATGGACATGTTGTATCCGAGTGTGAACGCAAGGATGTGATTTGTTTCAACTGTAGAGAAGAAGGGCACATTGGTAGTCAGTGTCTGAAATCGAAGAGGGCTCAATCAAGTGGTAAAGTGTTTACTTTAGTGGAGGATCAGACAACTGCTGAGGACAGACTTATCAGAGGTACATGTTTCATTAATAGTACTCCTTTAATTACTATTATTGATACCGGTGCTACGTATTATTTTAATTCTACTGATTATGTTGAAAGATTGGGTCTTATATTGTCTTCTTTGAATGGAGAAATGGTCGTCGATACTCCAGCCAAGGGTTCGGTGTGTTGGTGTAAGCCCTAGAGGCCAATACTTCTGGTACTTGTATCGAATTATTTATTAATAATAAAAGGCATTTCTTTATTATGTTTGCTTTCCAAAATAATAAAGTCCCTAGAATGGTTTATTTGTTTAATGAAATGTTAAGTGTGACTTAATCATGAGATCCCATTAAACATAAGACAATATTCTTAAAGTATCCGTAGTCAAGCTTTAATGTGAAGTGGGATAACATTAAAGCATTAAGATTATTATGAAGATAGATTGATGATCACATCTCATGGATCATAGATAAGGAGTTATCAAGTCTTGACATAGGTATGAATATTAGGAGTAATATTTATACTGGATTGACCCGCTATGAGAATACTACATAGAATGTTATGCAAAGTGTCATAAGTTATTCTCATGATGATAATGGTGTATACCACCCTTCGACCTGAAACCACTATGGACCCTAGATGTAGAGTCAAGTACTTTATTGCTGATCAAACGTCATCCGTAACTGGATGACTATAAAGACGGTTGATGGGTACTTCACAAAGCATGCTAAGGGACATGAGTGACCTAGATGGAATTTGCTCATCCTGCATAATAGGATAAATGTCTAAGGGCCCAATATTGAACTGGACAAGGGTGACACAGTGTATGCCTTGTGTTCAATATAGACATGAGGGCAAAAGGGTAATTGTACAACACAAATATTATCACGGAAAAGGTTTGGTCAGATCACATGACATTTTCGTGACTTGGGTAACAGTGATGTGTTGCTAGATACCGCTCACTGTTTATTATATTAAATGTGTGATTTAATATAATTGCCAACATCGCGAAAACCTACAGGGTCACACACATAAGGACAGGTTGATGAGAGATAGAATAAATAAGAAACACCGTAAGATATGGTGCACTTAATTGTAATACGGAAAGTGGTAAGGTACCACGTGGATAAGTGATATATGGTACATCATAAGGTATGATGTCCATAAGCTTAATTGGGTTTTTAGCTTATAGCCTTAATTGGGCTTTTAGCTTGTAGCCCACACGAGTGATTCTATAAATAGATCCCTTGTGATGAAGCAATTTCACTTGATGCAATTTCGTTTTTGATTCTCTCTCTCACTCAAGGTTTCCGTTCGTGATCAGCTAGCACTGTGACCGGAAGCGATCTGTTCGTGTGGACTGAGTAGAGGCGTTGTTCTTCATCAACGCTCGTGATCACAACATCAAAGGTCTGAATCGCCACAAGAGGTAAATATTTCTATCACTGACCATGTTCATTCGTAAGGATCGCTAAAGGAAAATTTTAAAATTCCGCTGCGCTTTTGATCGCAATTTTCCTTCAGTGGTATCAGAGCCACTTACGAAACCATGGATCTGATAGTTATTTATGTTCTATATTTTCTGTTTTGATTCGATTAAAACCAGAATGAATTGAATAATAAACGAGTAATTAAATTTGGCATCTGTTATGTACGATTTGGATGATTGATGTTGACTATGCTTCGGAATCCGACATTAGTATGGTGAAGCAGCGATACATCGATCGTCCATAGGTTACACAAATAAGATCGATCACTTTTATATATGATATAAGTAAATCTGATGCAACGATGGTATATGGGATATACTGTTTCTGTTTCGTTCATTCAAACACTTGATGATTGTTATTCCTTTGACCGATCACTGTTCATATGCTTTGGAATCCGACATTAGTATGGTGAAGCAATGGCATGTGATTAATCATACTGAATTATCAATCAAAATGTGTTTGACAGCATGAAACTGTTGCATTAGGGTTCATGACGGCACAAGGGTTGTGTTGTTGCAGAGTTATGCGATTAGGGTTGTGAATGCACAAGACTTGTGCGAAAATGACGCCGATTTCAAATGACCGGGCAGCGGAACCCCCGGCTAACTCTGCGTAGTGTGATCAATCGTCGAAATTTAATTTGCCTTTTTTTTAATTAACAAAATTTAAACTAATAATAAAAGTGTGTTTATTATTATTGTCTTGTGGTGATCAGTTATGGCCTTAGTTTTTTTTCCTTTATTTTGTTTTGGGATTGTAAAATACGGCCTGCGTGTCGTGCCTCTCTCTAAAATTCTTGATGTAACTTCTTTTCTCATCTCACTCCCTCGTATGTAAAACGAGTTTCTTTTATGTAATGTAATGTTATGAAGAAAGAGAAGAATACAATATCAAAGGAGGATAACCTTGGAGATCTTGCTTGGAGAAGTTTAGATCGTTATTAGGTTAGCTTAGGTTCTCTCATTGACTTGGGAGAACAATTGCGCTAGGGGCCATAATTGTATCCTTTTATGTATATTGATGCATGTGTTTGTATGTTGATGCATGAGAGAGACGAATTGCATGTTAAGCCGGTGAGATCAAACTAATAACAAAATCCCTCAAGTTAAATATTAAGTTCATGCTTTCCAAGTTTTAGCACTCATCAAGACTAGTATCGAACAATGTAGGTTTCGCCTACGCGAGGTGCATGTTCTATATTAGTAAGGTGCGATGGGATAATTGTAATATCCAACTACTAAAACAATGGGTCAAACTTAACTAAACACATTATAATAAGATTATACATGTTTAGAAGTAAGAGTTGGGAATGATTCATATGATGAATTAGAATAAGGAGTTATTCACCCAACTGAAAATATTCGAGAGTTGTATGAGATACAATTGGAAGGAGTTCCTACCTAAATAACCTAGTTTTGTGTAATCAGCCTAACGCTGACTTAGAACGAAGTGAAATATGGATCTCGACCCACTAGAAAGTCTTCCAACGGGATTTTCCGAATCAAATGATGAGGGTCATTTAGTTTGAGTAAAATAGTGGGAGCATATTTGATTAAAGGCCTAATTAAATATGTTGTTTTAATGATACTTATATTTTCATTTTTTTTGTAGATTACCATGACAACAAACAACCATATTTTGCGATCAATCCTAGATAAGGAAAAATTATCTGGGACAAATTTCCTGGATTGGCACCGAAATCTGAGGATTGTCCTCAAGCACGATAATAAGTTGTATGTATTGGAGACACCTGTTCCTGAAGAGGAACCGCCTAGTTCGGCACCTAAGGCAGAAAGAGATGCTTATAAGAAGCATTTTGATGATGCTAACGAAGCCGCTTGTCTCATGCTAGCTACTATGAACTCGGAGTTGCAAAAGCAACACGAGAACATGTCAGTGTTCGATATGATCGGACATCTGAAAATGCTCTATCAAGAGCAGGCAAGAAACGAGAGGTTTCAGGTTTCAAAGGCCCTTTTTAACAGCAAGTTATCTGAGGGAAACCATGTAGGTCCCCATGTACTCAAAATGATTGGGTATGTGGAGAACCTTGAAAGGTTAGGGTTTCCGCTTGGAAAGGAACTTGCAACTGATTTTATCTTGCAATCGTTGCCAGATAGCTTTAATCAGTTTGTCATGAATTTCAACATGAATGACATGGATAAGAGTCTTCCAGAATTGCTAAGCATGTTGAAAATTGCTGAGCAGAATATGAAGACAAAAGGGAAGTCCATTCTGATGGTCAGTAATGGAAAGAAGCTGAACAAGAGGCCTACCAAGCAGGTTGGTAAAGGGAAAGGCAAGGAAGTTACCAAGCCTAAACCTAGTGTTCCTGCTTTGAAGCCTAGTGGAGGCATAGAAAAGGAGGGCACTTGCTTCCATTGCGGTAAGACCGGACATTGGAAGAGAAACTACCCAAAGTACCTGGAAGATATGAACAATGGAGTAGGGACTTCAAATTCAGGTATTTTTGTTATTGAAATTAATTTATTTACTTCTGCATCATGGGTATTAGATACTGGATGCGGTTCTCACATTTGTACTAATGTGCAGGGGCTAAAAAGGAGTAGAGATTTGGCAAAAGGTGAAGTTGACCTACGAGTTGGAAATGGAGCAAAGGTTGCTGCTTTAGCCGTAGGAACTTATGTTTTGACTTTACCTAGTGGTTTAATAATTCAGTTAGAGAACTGTTATTATGTACCTGCAATTAGTAGGAATAATATTTCCGTTTCTTGTTTGGACAAGTTTGGTTTTTCATTTATAATAAAGAACAATTGTTTCTCTATTTATTTGAATGATATATTCTATGCTTCTGCACAAATGAACAATGGACTATATGCCCTTGATCTTGAAATGCCAATTTATAACATTAATACTAAATGGATTAAACCTAATGAGTTAAATCCAAGCTACCTTTGGCACTGTCGCTTAGGCCACATAAATGAGAAACGCATTTCCAAACTCCATAAAGATGGACTCTTGGACTCTTTTGATTATGAATCATATGAGACATGCAGATCTTGTTTAATTGGAAAGATGACAAAGTCCCCATTCACTGGAAAAGGTGAAAGGGCTAATGATCTTTTGGCCCTCATACATACTGATGTATGTGGACCACTGAACATACCAGCCAGAGGAGGTTTTCAATACTTCATCACATTTACTGATGATTTCAGTAGATATGGTTATGTGTATTTAATGAAACACAAATCTGAAACCTTTGAAAAATTCAAGGAATTCAAGAATGAAGTACAAAACCAACTAGGTAAGAATATTAAAGTTCTTTGATCAGATCGAGGCGGTGAATATTTAAGCCTAGAGTTTGATGACCATCTAAAGGAATGTGGGATTTTATCCCAACTTACTCCTCCCGGAACACCACAATGGAATGGTGTATCTGAGAGAAGAAATCGAACCTTGTTAGACATGGTCTGATCCATGATGAGTCACGCCGATCTTCCGAACTCCTTTTGGGGACATGCACTATTGACTGCAGCTTACACACTTAACCGGGTTCCATCCAAAAAGGTTGAGAAGACACCATATGAGATATGGAGTGGTAAGAAACCACATATGTCTTACATGAAGATTTGGGGTTGCGAAGTTTATGTGAAACGACAAATTTCAACTAAGCTTGAGCCCAAATCTGACAAATACTTATTTGTGGGGTATCCTAAAGAAACAAGAGGGTATTACTTCTACAATCCTTCTGAGGGCAAAGTGTTTGTCGCTCGAACTGGAGTTTTTCTGGAAAAGGATTTTATTTCCAAAAGAATCAGTGGGAGGAAAATAGAGCTTGAAGAAATTCAAGAACCACAAAGCATTGATACACCTATGGAGGAATTAGAGCAGGAAACACAAGTAGTTGTGGAAGAGAAACCTGCTCAAGTAGAACAAGACCAGCGTAGGTCAAGCAGGATACGTCAACAACCTGAGAGATATGGATATCTCATAAGTGATCAGGGTGATGTATTACTCATGGATCAAAATGAGCCTATGACCTACCAAGAGGCCATAACTGGTCCTGAGTCCGAGAAGTGGCTAGAAGCCATGAAATCTGAAATGGATTCCATGTACACAAACCAGGTTTGGACCTTGGTAGAGCCTCATATAGGAGTTAACCCTATAGGATGCAAGTGGGTCTTCAAAAAGAAGACTGACATGGATGGTAAGGTACATACCTATAAGGCAAGACTGGTTGCAAAAGGCTATAAACAAATTCATGGGGTTGACTATGATGAAACCTTTTCACCAGTTGCAATGCTTAAATCTGTTCGGATTTTACTTGCTATCGCTGCATATCATGATTATGAAATATGGCAAATGGATGTCAAAACTGCTTTCCTTAATGGGAATCTTCTTGAGGATGTGTACATGACACAACCTGAAGGATTTGACATACCAGAAGAAGCCCAAAAGATATGTAAGTTACAACGATCAATTTATGGATTGAAGCAAGCTTCCAGAAGCTGGAATCTTCGTTTTGATGAAACAGTAAAACAATATGGATTCATCAAGAATGAAGATGAGCCTTGTGTCTACAAGAAGGTTAGTGGGAGCATGATCGTATTCTTGGTATTATATGTAGATGACATATTACTCATTGGAAACGATGTCCCTACCTTGCAACAAGTGAAGACTTGGTTAGGGAAATGATTTTCAATGAAGGACCTAGGTGAATCAGCCTATATATTAGGAATCAGGATCTATAGAGATAGGTCACAAAAAATGCTTGGCCTAAGTCAGAGTACATACATTGAAAAAGTGTTGAGACGCTTTAATATGCATGATTCCAAGAAAGGATTCATACATATGCAACATGGCATGTGTCTGTCAAAAACACAACCCCCTCCAAGTAAGGAAGAAAGGGATCGCATGGATAAGATTCCATATGCATCTGCAATAGGATCTATCATGTATGCCATGCTATGTACTCGACCAGATGTCTCGTATTCTTTAAGTGCAACGAGTAGGTACCAGTCTAATCCCGGTGATGCTCATTGGGTAGCTGTCAAGAATATCCTTAAGTACTTGAGAAGGACTAATGACTCATTCTTGATATATGGAGGTCAGGAAGAGCTTGTTGTAATTGGATACACCGATGCTAGCTTCCAGACAGATAAGGATGACTTTAGATCGCAATATGGTTATGTGTTTTGTTTAAATGGTGGCGCTGTGAGCTGGAAAAGTTCAAAGCAAGATACAGTTGCTGATTCTACAACCGAGGCTGAGTATATTGCTGCCTCAACTGCAGTAAAGGAAGCTGTTTGGATCAAGAAGTTCATTAGTGAACTTGGCATAGTCCATAGCATTGTGGATCCCATTGATCTCTATTGTGATAACAATGGTGCTATCGCACAAGCTAAGGAGCCTAGATCTCACCAACGATCCAAACACATACTTAGGCGTTATCATCTCATTCGAGAGATAATCGATCGGGGAGATGTGAAAATATGCAGAGTACCTACACTTGACAATGTTGCTGACCCATTAACAAAGCCTCTTGCGCAGCTGAAGCATGATGGACATACTAGATCTATGGGTATTAGGGGTATGCCTGATTGGCTCTAGTGCTAGTGGGAGATTGTTGGTGTAAGCCCTAGAGGCCAATACTTTTGGTACTTGTATCGAATTATTTATTAATAATAAAAGGCATTTCTTTATTATGTTTGCTTTCTAAAATAATAAAGTCCCTAGAATGGTTTATTTGTTTAATGAAATGTTAAGTGTGACTTAATCATGAGATCCCATTAAACATAAGACACTATTCTTAAAGTATCCGTAGTCAAGCTTTAATGTGAAGTGGGATAACATTAAAGCATTAAGATTATTATGAAGATAGATTGATGATCACATCTCATGGATCATAGATAAGGAGTTATCAAGTCTTGACATAGGTATGAATATTAGGAGTAATATTTATACTGGATTGACCCGCTATGAGAATACTACATAGAATGTTATGCAAAGTGTCATAAGTTATTCTCATGATGATAATGGTGTATACCACCCTTCGACCTGAAACCACTATGGACCCTAGATGTAGAGTCAAGTACTTTATTACTGATCAAACGTCATCCGTAACTGGATGACTATAAAGACGGTTGATGGGTACTTCACAAAGCATGCTAAGGGACATGAGTGACCTAGATGGAATTTGCTCATCCTGCATAATAGGATAAATGTCTAAGGGCCCAATATTGAACTGGACAAGGGTGACACAGTGTATGCCTTGTGTTCAATATAGACATGAGGGCAAAAGGGTAATTGTACAACACAAATATTATCACGGAAAAGGTTTGGTCAGATCACATGACATTTTCGTGACTTGGGTAACAGTGATGTGTTGCTAGATACCGCTCACTGTTTATTATATTAAATGTGTGATTTAATATAATTGCCAACGTCGCGAAAACCTACAGGTCACACACATAAGGACAGGTTGATGAGAGATAAAATAAATAAGGAACACCGTAAGATACGGTGCACTTAAGTGTAATACGGAAAGTGGTAAGGTACCACGTGGATAAGTGATATATGGTACATCATAAGGTATGATGTCCATAAGCTTAATTGGGCTTTTAGCTTATAGTCTTAATTGGGCTTTTAGCTTGTAGCCCACACGAGTGATTCTATAAATAGATCCCTTGTGATGAAGCAATTTCACTTGATGCAATTTCGTTTTTGATTCTCTCTCTCACTCAAGGTTTCCGTTCGTGATCAGCTAGCACTGTGACTGGAAGCGATCTGTTCGTGTGGACTGAGTAGAGGCGTTGTTCTTCATCAACGCTCGTGATCACAACATCAAAGGTCTGAATCGCCACAAAAGGTAAATATTTCTATCACTGACCATGTTCATTCGTAAGGATCTCTAAAGGAAAATTTTAAAATTCCACTGCGCTTTTGATCGCAATTTTCCTTCACGGTGACTACTTCTTTTGTGTGTTTGAAGTGTCCCTTGTCGATCTTCGACGAAGACTTTGTTGTTGATTTGGTTTGTTTACCGTTACGAGGTTTGGATGTGATTTTGGGTATGAACTGGTTAGAGCATAACTGTGTTCATATTAATTGTTATGACAAGTCGATGAAGTTTTCTACTCCTGAAGAAGAGGAAGATGGTATGTTGTCTGCTAGACAGTTGAGGAAGTTGATGCAAGAGTAAGCACAAATGCTCTTGTTGATGGCGTCGCTATCTGTAGAGACTCAAGCTATAATTGAGGAGTTACAGGTGGTGTGTGAATTTCCTGAAGTTTTCCCTGATGAGATTCCTGATGTATCGCCGGAGAGGGAAGTTGAATTTGCTATTGATCTTGTACTTGGTACTAGACCTGTGTCTATGGCACCATACATGATGTCTGCATCTGAATTGTCAGAGTTGAAGAAGCAATTGGAAGAGTTACTTGAAAATAAGTTTGTAAGACCAAGTGTATCACCGTGGGGAGCTCCAGTGTTGTTAGTAAAGAAGAAAGATGGGAGTATGAGGCTTTGTGTTGATTATAGACAGCTGAATAAAGTGACGATTAAGAACAAGTATCCACTTCTAAGAATAGATGAGTTGATGGACCAATTGGTGGATGCTCGTGTGTTTAGTAAGATTGATTTGAGATCGGGTTACCATCAGATTAAAGTGAAGGATGAAGATATTCAGAAGATGGCTTTCAGGACGCGTTATGGACATTACGAGTATTCGGTGATACCTTTCGGTGTTACTAATGCGCCGGGAGTATTCATGGAATATATGAATCGTATCTTTCATACTTATTTGGATCGGTTCGTAGTGGTGTTCATTGATGATATTTTGATTTACTCTAAGTCAGAAGAAGAGCATGCTCAACATTTAAGAGTAGTATTGCAAGTTTTGAAAGAGAAGAAGTTGTATGCAAAGCTGTCCAAGTGTGAATTTTGGTTTAAAGAGGTTAGTTTTCTTGGTCATGTGATTTCAGGTAGTGGCATTGTTATAGATCCATCGAAGGTTGATGCTGTGTTGCAATGGGAAACTCCAAAGTCAGCTACTGAGATTAGAAGCTTCTTGGGATTAGCTGGTTATTATAGAAGGTTTATCGAAGGGTTTTCTAAGTTGTCACTTCCGTTGACTAAGTTGACTTGTAAAGGTAGAGCGTTTGTATGGGATGTTCAATGCGAAGAAAGTTTTACGGAATTGAAGAAGAGGTTGACGTCGGCTCCGATTTTGACGTTGCCTAATCCAGGAGAGCCTTTGGTGATGTATTGTGATGCTTCTAAGATGGGTTTAGGAGGTTTGCTTATATAGAATGGTAAGGTAGTTGCTTATGCGTCAAGGCAGTTGAGGACTCATGAGAAGAACTACCATATGTATGATTTAGAGCTTGCTGCAGTTGTTTTTGTATTGAAGATTTGGAGGCATTATCTTTATGGTTCTAGATTTAAAGTGTTTAGTGACCATAAGAGCTTAAAGTATTTGTTTGATCAGAAGGAGTTGAATATGAGGCAACGGAGATGGTTGGAATTGTTAAAGGATTATGATTTCAGTTTGAATTATCATCCAGGAAAGGCGAATGTGGTAGCTTATGCGTTGAGTCGAAAGACTTTACATATGTCAGCAATGATGATTAAAGAGTTGGAATTAATTGAGCAGTTCAGAGATATGAGCTTAGTTTGTGAGGTTACTCCGCAGAGTGTTATGTTAGGTATGTTGAAGATTAATAATGAATTTTTAGATAGTATCAGAGAAGCTCAGAAGTTGGATGTGAAACTGGTAGATTTGATGGTTGGGATTGATCAGTCTGAGAATAATGATTTTAAGCTAGATGCGCAAGGTGTGTTGAGATTTCGTGATCGGATTTGTATTCCTGATGATGCTGAGATGAATAAGGTGATACTTGAAGAGAGTCATAGAAGCAAGTTGAGTATTCATCCAGGAGCTACAAAGATGTATCAAGATTTGAAAGGTTTGTTTTGGTGGCCTGGGATGAAGAGTGATGTGGCTCAGTTTGTGTATGCATGTTTGACTTGTCAGAAGTCGAAAGTTGAACATCAGAAGCCTGCAGGATTGATGCAACCGTTGGAAGTTCCAGAATGGAAATGGGATAGCATTTCAATGGACTTTGTGACAGGGTTGCCTAATACTTTAAGAGGACATGATTCGATTTGGGTGATTGTTGATAGGCTTACGAAGTCAGCTCATTATATTCCTATTAACATCAGTTTTCCAGTGCCGAAGTTGGCTGAGATTTATATTAGAGTGATTGTGAAGTTGCATGGTGTTCCTTTGTGCATTGTTTCAGATAGAGATCCGAGATTTACTTATGATTTTTGGAAGAGTTTGCAAGAAGCGTTGGGTTCTAAGTTGAGGTTGAGTTCAGCGTATCATCCTCAGACAGATGGTCAGACTGAACGGACAATTCAATCATTGGAAGATTTGCTGAGGGCATGTGTTCTCGAGCAGGGAGGTTCGTGGGATACTTATCTTCCGTTGATAGAGTTCACATATAATAATAGTTATCATTCCAGTATTGGGATGACACCTTTTGAAGCGTTTTATGGTCGAAGATGTAGAACTCCATTATGTTGGCATGAATCTGGAGAGAGTGTAGTACTTGGACCTGAACTTGTTCGTGAGACTACTGAGAAGGTGAAGTTGATTCGAGAAAAGATGAAAGCTTCACAAAGTAGACAGAAGAGTTATCATAACAATCGAAGGAAGGATTTAGAATTTCAAGCTGGTGATCATGTGTTTTTGAGAGGTACACCTGTGACTGGTGTTGGACGAGCATTGAAGTCTAAGAAGCTCACTTCTCGTTTTATTGGACCGTATTAGATTTCAGAGAGAGTGGGGAATATTGCTTATAGAGTGGCTTTACCTCCTAATCTTTCGAATTTTCCTGATGTGTTTCATGTGTCGCAACTTCAGAAGTATATTTCAGATCCATCTCATGTGATTCATATGGACGATGTGCAAGTACGGGATAATCTTACGGTGGAGACGATGCCTGTACGGATCGCGGATCGTGAAATGAAGACTCTGAGGGGCAAAGAGATTGCCTTGGTTAAAGTGGTTTGGCTAGGAGCTTCTGGTGAAAGCATGACTTGAGAGTTGGAGAGAAAGATGCGAGACTCATATCCTGAGTTGTTTGATTGAGGTAAATTTTCGAGGACGAAAATATTCTAAGTGGGGGAGAGTTGTAACGCCCGTAATTTAATTAATTATTTAATTAAATTATTTTTGGAATATTTATGAAGATGTATTGTAATTAATTGGATTTAATTATTTTATTAAGTGGTGGAATAATATTAGAAGTATAATATTATTTGATGTGGGCTTGTTTTTAAAATAATAGAAGTAATAAGGGGGTGTATTAGTTTTAAGCCCAATAAGGAATAAAGAATAATAGGGTTATTTTATTGTTGTTAGAAATAATAGAAAGAAAGAAGCAGTAGAAAAATAAGGATTGAGAGGAGAACGTGCAAGCTGCTGGAAAAAGTGGAAAAACGGCAAGAATGAGAATTCAACCGGAAAATTGTAAAGCGACCTTCAATCCAAGGTAAGGGTGGGGTTCTGACTCTATAATTGGGTTCATGATGATTGGTATGTGGGGTTAGAGGTGATTGTTGTCTTGTTCTTGAATTGAAAATATATGATTGTTGTATGATGAGAATTGATGAATTTTAGATGAATAATGATGTCATGATGTTGTTTGATCAATGTAGTATTATATGATGATTATAGGTGATGAATTATCATGAATATATTAAGTTTTAAGGCTTTAAGTATGAATCCCATTGTGAGATGCAGGGAAGAAAAATGCAGAATTATGCGTGAAGGATATCAGGTGCTGCTGTTTTAGAATAATGAATTAATTTGGGGATAGAGTTAGTCGTACTGTTCTTAGTTAGGTTTATATCAGGCTAAGAATTAAAATAGCAGGATTAGTAAAAAGTAGAAGTTCTGATGATAGAAGTTGTGTTGGTTAGAAGTTGCGTTGGATTAGTAAGAAGTAGAAGTTTTGATGGTAGAAGCTGTGTTGGTTAGAAGTTGCGTTGGATTAGTAAAAAGTAGAAGTTCTGATGGTAGAAGTTGTGTTGGTTAGAATTTGTGTTGTCAGAAGTTGTGTTGTCAGAAGTTGTGTTGGTCAGAAGTTGTGTTGGTCAGAAATTATGTTGTCAGAAGTTGTGTTGTCAAAAGTTATGTTGGTCAGAAGTTGTGTTGGTCAGAAGTTGTGTTGTCAGAAGTTGTGTTGTCAGAAGTTGTGTTGTCAGAAGTTGTGTTGGTCAGAAGTTGTGTTGGTCAGAAGTTGTGTTGGTTAGAAGTTGTGTTGTCAGAATTTGGGTTGGTCAGAAGTTGTGTTGGTCGTTGCGTTGGTTTTGTACAGAATGATGAAGGTTAGATGCTTAGAGGCTGCTGTTTGAACTATAACAGTAGGAATAGTGACGGTAATGACGTAAGAGTTACAGAATAGCAGTATGAATTACTGTGGAATTAATGTACAGTTGAGTTGTTAGTGAGAAGTTATTAATGATGTTGTGTTGATGATTTATAATAAATAAATGATGTTTGATGAATTATTATGATGATATGAGATGTTGATGACGAGATGTTGAGATGCTTTTGAGATGTTGTTAATTTGAGATGCTTTCGAGATGTTGTTAATTTGAGATGTTGTTAACTTGGGTGTTGTTATTACATTCATGGTTGTGTCGCATACATTGCATTTTTTAGATGGAGCTTATGCTCATTGAGATGGCCTGTATTGGCGAATTTTGAGATGAAGGCTTATGCCTTGTTGATGCCTCTATTAATTGACAAATTTTTGAGATGGGAGTTCTGCTTCAATAGTACCACATGCATTTGCATAGTATTGAGTCGCATTATATGATTGCATAAAGAAGTGTATTTTGATGTTGATTAATGTGTATATACATTGTAATTATTGTTGATTATCAGATGAGAAGTGGTGATGTTATTAATCTAATTTAATATATTAATTATCATGCGCTTTATTATATTGTTAGGTATCTCACTCCTTCTGTTTGAATGTTGTCCTTATGTTGGTAACGTGCAGGTAATCGAGAGTGAAGGTTGTATACCTTCGGTAGTTCGAGTCAGTGTCATTGCTCTGATATGTAACACTCGGGGGGTTGAACGCTTGCTGTTTTGATTGTTGATTTTTCAGTTGTTGAACTTTAAGTTGATTATTATTAAATATGTGCTATTTTGAAGTTGTTGTATTGTTGTTAAAGATGTTATTAAGAATTCCGCTGCGTAGATGTTGAGTTATTTAATTAAAGATGTTATGATGATGGTTCATCCGATGTGTTGAAAGTGTTATATATCCACGATGAATGCAATGAATTTTGATAGAAGAATTTGTGACGTCCCGATTCGTTTGCATGAATGATTTTTATAACTCTGATTTATTTATATAATTGCTTGGGGTAGAATTGGGGTGTTATAGTTTGCATATCCGAGTCTCCAATAATCAGTTCGATTTGGACGACTTGAGATTTAGGATACGACTTTTGCTTGCCGTAGTTTTTGCTTAAATTTTTAAAACAAGTTTTTAGGTAAAGCTTTTCTTTGGGGATCAATTCACCCCCTCTAGATAATTTTTCATCGTCTAACCGAACCGTTCTGATCAAAGACATTTGATATATTCTTAGAATGAAGAGCAATCTGATAAGTGTGGGCCATCTCATTGAGAAAGGGTTATCAGTTACTATGAAGGACAATCTCTTGAAGTTATATGATTGCAATCAAAATTTGATTATTCTATTAAATAGGGAAGCAACAAAACATTTAAGGTGAATGTAGAGACATCTGCAAGTAAATACCTTAGTGCAGAAGGCGCTGAAGGTGATAGTGAGTTGTGGCACATGATATTGGGGCATTTGAACTTCAGAAGCTTAAGGCATCTGAGTTATAATAAGCTAGTACATGACATTTCTAAGATTGTGAAGCCTGAGAAGTCATGTGAGGTATGCATGAAAAGCAAGCAACCCAGATTGTCATTTGCGTTAGAAGTATCCCCTAGAGCAAAAAATTCTTTAGGAGTAGTGCATTGTGATGTGTATGGACCATTTGATGTACCTTCACTTGGAGGAAACACGTATTGTGGTTTGTTTATGGATGAATTCACAAGAATAACATGGTTATCACTTATTAAGTGTAATAATGAGGTGTTTATCGATTTTCAAAAGTTCAAGGTAAAGGTTGAAAAACAAAGTGGTTAGAAGCTGGAAGTTCTCAGAATTGATGGTGGAGGTGAGTATAACTCTACAAAGTTCAAGAAGTTCTGTGAGGAGAATATAATTAAGCATGAGTCTACTGCTCTATACACTTTTTCAACATAATGGTATTGCTGAAAGAGGAAATATAACTTTGCTTGATATGACAAGGAGCATGCTGAAAGAGAAGAAGTTGCCTCACACCTCGTAGGGAGAAGTTATTGTCGTTTCAGCGTATGTGCTTAACAGGTGTCCCACAAAGAAGCTTAAGGAAATTGTTTCTTTTGAGAAGTGGACTGGAGATAAGCAAAGTGTGATTCATCTTAGGGTAATTGGTTTAGTTTGTTATAAACATATTACAGATGCTAAGATAAAGATGTTGGATGATAGAAGCAAATTAATGTTGCTGATTAGGCACCACAATACATGTGCGTGTAAGCTTTATTGTTCAGTCACTAATAAAATAGAAGTTAGCAAAGACGTCATTATGAAGGAGTCAACAGAATGGGATTGAAGCAAAGAATCAGACAAATACCAAGGATATTTGTAGAGTTTGACGTGTTTCAAGATACTGAAGTAGACTCTGAGGGAGAAGTCGTTAAGTATGCCAAGTTAATAGACTTTGAACTAGTTAGTGTTGAAGAAGCTCTCAAGAGTAAAGTGTGACTGAAGGCCATGAAAGAAGAACTTGAGGCTATAGAAAGAAACAAGACTTGAGAGTTAACTAAGCTTCCAAAGGAGAATAAAGTCATCAACGTTGGATAGGTTTTCAAGATAAAGTTAAATCCAGATGAACCAATTGGAAAATACAAAACAAGGTTAGTAGCTAGAGGATTCTTACAGAAATCTGGACTAAATTACTTTGAAGTGTTTGCGCCTGTAGCTAGATATGAAACAATCAGATTGGTTATTGTTATAGCTGCAAATAGAAATTGGCCTCTGATGCATTTGGATGTGAAATCTGCATATCTGAACGGTCTATTACAAGAAGAGGTATACATGTCACAACTTCCTGGATTTGTGAAAAAATCAGGCAGGGATGTTGTACAAGTTACATAAAATGTTGTATGGACTGAAACAAGCTCCTGGAGCTTAGAATTTGAAAATTGGTTCATTTTTCAAGCTAAGGGTTCAGAAAGTTTGAGATAGAGTATTATGTTCAACATACTTCTGAAGGAAATATGATTTTGATGTGTCTCTATGTTGATGACATATTGCTAACAGAAAGTTGTCCAGAAGAGATAATCAAGTTCAAGAATATGCTAATGAATGAGTTCGAGATGACTGATATGGGAAATATGGTATATTTTTCTAGGGATGGAGATTATGTACTCTGAAAAGGGTATCGTTTTGCATCAACTGAAGTATGAACTTGAGCTTCTAAAGAGGGTTGAGCTAACAAATTGCAAGACTACAATCACACCTACTGAGATAAATCACAAGTTGAATTCTGATGTTGAGGGTGATATGTAGATTGTTATAACTTTTAAAGAGTTGGTTGACTTATTGAGGTATCTATGTAACACCAAACCTGACGTTTGTTATGCAGTTGGAATAATGAGTATGTTTATGAACAAACCGAAGTGGTCACATTACCAAGTTACTGTCAGAATATTGAGACTCTAATTGGTGTAGAGACAAATTTGATAGAACAAGTACTTTTGGATATTTTTTTCGAATATCTAGGAAGTCTCGTTTCTTGGTGCTCCAAGAAGCAACCAGTGGTTGCGTTGTCAACCTGGTTGATGAATTTGTTGCAGGATCTGAAGATCAAGGTGAGTAAATCTGTGAAGTTGATGATTGGCAATAAATCAGCTATAAGCCTTGCCAAGAACCCATTGTTGTGTGGAAGAAGAAAGCACATTGACATGAAATTCCATTTTCTGAGAAGTCAAGTTCAAAATTGAGTGTTAGAAGTTGCACACTGAAGCGTCCAGAAGTAACTTGCAGATGTTCCGACGAAAGCTGTCAATACTGAACACTTTATCCGTTTGAGGAATGAAATTGATGTTGTAAAATTTAGTTAGCTGAATATGAATTAAGGAATTGTGTTAGAAGTAATTCATATTTAGAAGTGTTTGTGTTAGTCAAAAGCATAAGCTTATGTAGTTCCGTCCCAGAAGTATATTTAGTTTATGGGGTCCTAATTTGTTTTGTTAGCTTAGCTATTGGGTATACTTATATTTATGTCTACGTAACAGTTTATTTAGTGTATTTAAACAAGTTTATAACTAAGATTTTGTAATGCAATCAAGTAAATTGTGAATATAGTAGAGTTTCTTTTTCAACAAATTTATTGAAACCGCCTTTATCTTTTCTTTTCTTTTTTCCTCTTTATTTTCAATCTTATGCACCAACAAGATCTTAAAAAACTTAAAAGGCTTTGGATCATAGAAAAAGTTTGAGATGAAAAACAGAGGAAACCACTTTCAAAAGAGAAAGATTGAATTTCTTCTATACACGTACTTGTCAAAGGCTAATCCCAAATTTATGTCGCAACGAACAAATTTGTAAATATGGCACTTTTATTGGTGATGCTATAACGGTCAAACAATTTTTTCTCTGTTTGAGCTATCTCTTGCAAGCTCTGTATGAAGAAAAAAATGTCACATCACATCAGACAAGTTGGCTTACACATTTCCTTATACATTTATTTTTCACACAGTGAAATCCTCCCCTTATAAATCACATCTTCGGTTATAGAATTTTTTTCCTCCGTCGAATAACAATCTTTTTGTAGTGATGGAAAGCCTAGCATATTTCTAATCTTAGATCCAACCAGAGTGCATATAAACATGTCATTTTAAGATGATATTCAAGAGATATCCAATTTTATATGGAAAAGTATAGCAAGTGTCTGTTACCATGAGCGTATAAATCCTTCAAAAACTACCATACATGTCTTAATCCAAAATACCATCTCCATATATGGACAAAAGACTCAAAACTAGGGGTCCCCCACTATACACTACCAGCAAGACAAAGGCATAACAATAGGACAGATCAGTTGGTACATGTCCCAAATTGCTTCATGTGATGAATCAATTATATCAAACAAATCCGGACCCGCATTGATTTGAGTCAAGTCACATATCGTCTACTAAACGACATGCTTCCAATTAAAAAAGACCCTTCAAATCACAATATTCACAACTTTCTCACTCCAAACAAGACAAAATATTTATAACCCATGATTAAGTTAATCATTTAAGAACCATCCACGCTTCTACACTTTTCTTGTCTCATTCCCTCACCCATGTCATAATCATTACTATAATATTTGTACAACCACCGCCACAAGTTGAACTAATATTATCAATAGTCCTTCACTATACTCTCACTATATACTACATATACTTACCTTAGGAGCTATGTTATAGAAATAACATTGATTACAATTTACAACAAATGGAGGTGGTGCAACTAACAAGATTCAACTCAATGGAGAAAAGACCAAGAATGTTGAAGGATTTTCTAAGTGAGAATCCAAACTCATGTTCCTCAAGCGGATTCAAATCATTTCCAAGAATAACACCACAAAACGACGTCGTTAAACTCACACCAATCAACAACAACACCATTCAAATCCATCATCACTCACATTCATCATCATCCAAATTTCAAACACTCATCAAAACCATAAAAAACAACGTCTCATTCTTCAAAATTACCAAACCACCCTCCACCATGCTTTCTCTCCCACGAAGCCTCACGCGAAAACTATCCTCAAAGAGAAGAAGAAGAAGAAACCAGGGATGCAAAGGAGAAAGAGAAACCGAAATCGAGTTCAGTACAGTCAAAATCAAAGACATCATACGGTGGAAATCGTTCCGAGATTTACAACCTTCCGTTCCGTCACCGCCGGTTGATTTTCACCGTTATGTAACGGAATCGTCTACGGTTACAACTGCAACAACTTGTAGTAGTAGTGACGATGATTCTAGCTGGAGTGACGCTGATTTTTTTAATGCTTTATGGGAAGCGCAAAACGACGGCGTTCAAGACAGCCAAAGAAATTCGTTTTCATCTGTTTTTGTCGGCAAGGATTCGCTGGCAGAGTTCGTTGGGGCCAAGGTGAGTAATTATTGACTGTAACGTACCTTTCAAAACTTATTGTGTGCCTGCAGTTCAGGGGCCTAGTATAAGGTTTTAAAAATCAGTTGGGTCCTGACGCCGATTGCGGTCGTCTCAGTATGAATTAACTATAATTTATTGAAAAACAGCAAATAAACGTATCAGTATCAGCATCTGTCGATACCTTGTTATGTGGCCGTTTTCGCAATTTTTTTCTTCTAATACTAGTCCTTTTTATTTAACTAGTTATAAATTTAGGTATAGATTTATGTATTTTTCGGACGCTTGACACTTCAAAATGTGTTATGTTTATTGGAATTATTATTTTGCTGATAAGAATCCGAATGTAATCTTGACAGGAAGATTTGATATGCCAAGATGAACAACACAGTCCAGTTTCGGTTCTTCATGTTGCAGAACATGAATTTTCACTCTTTGACCAAAGTCTTGCCAATATTGAAAGTAAGTTTCTTCAAGAAGGTTTAACTTTTAATTTTCTTTTGAAACTTAGCAATTGTAATGTTTTATTAGAGGGATACTAATGATGTTTAATATTTGAAATAGGGAGAAAACAAAAATGCAGACACAGTGCTGATAAATTTGAGAGTCTTGTAAAATTTGACCTTGCAATTGCAAACTTGGATAGGTGTCTGTTATTAGATGAGAAATCATGCTATGATGAAGAATATGAAGATGATAATGAGGAGGATGAGGAGGAGAAGAAAACTGAAGAACAGGACTGGGTTGAGGAAAGGGCAAAACAATTGCTACATTGTGTTAAAGCAAAATGTTCTTCAATGCAAAATTGTGATGACAGTTTAAGTATAGTTCTGTTGGATTTTTTCAAGGAAGAACTAAATGGTAATAGAAACCAGAATTGTGATGAGGGGTTTGAGTTGGAGATATTGAAAATAGCTGAAGATTGGATAAATGGGCCATTTGAAAATTCTTATGATATTGTGCTTGTTAATAAAGATGCTTATATCAAGGAAATGGATAGGAGAAATAGGTGGTCTAGGTTTGGAGAGGAGCAAGAGGAATTGGTTTTAGAGATTGAGGAAGCTATATTGTATAGTTTGTTTGATGATATTTTGGAGATGGATAGTTAATGGTTGAGAGTATTAGGAACTTTATTTGGACCATGCTATACTCACCCTTGAGACCCTCACCAACTGCACATGTATTGCCTTTGTAGTAACTTAGGATACAACTCACAGTTTATGATGCTCTTGAATAAGGGTGATTAGAGATGCCGCACAAGGGTTGTAATGGGTACATATATGTAAATCAATTGATGGACTTCAAGGCATAACTCATGCCTTCTTTTTTTTAGGGCAAGTACTTTAGAAGTCTTTAATTGTTTCACATATATGTAAATAAGTTAATAAATATGTGCTTTATAATTTATATTTTTAAAGGTTAAATATGTTTTTAGTCATTCTAAATATTTCATATTTAATTTTTAGTCCATCTAAAAATTTCTTTTAAAGAATAGTCTTTTTAAAAATTTTAATATTAACTTTTGGTTCTTTCTGCAATTTAGCGATGAACTTTACAACTTAACGACTGAGTTAACGACAATTTTAGCAACAATTTTGACATGAGGGATTAAAAGTTAAAATTAAAATTTTCAGGAGGATTATATTTTGAAGGAAAATTTTAGAGAGGCTAAAAATTAAACATAGATATTTAGAAGGACTAAAAAACATATTTATTATTTTTTAATAATTAATTTTGGAAATGTTGTTATTGTATAGATTTGATTAGTATTACACACATGTGTATATATTATTCTATTCTGGAATTGAAGGAAAACGTTCTACTCTTCAACAGTATGAAGATCAAAGAAGTTAAATTCACAGTGAGTTATGGTGGTTCAAGATTTTTGATGTAGTGGAACGGGGGCTAACCTGCAAAGTTAGCACTCCAACATACAAGTCAATAAGATAATGAAAAATCAGATTTGAATGAGTTAATAGTAGTTGGAAAATGATGTGTCTCCCCTCCCCCCGACCCCTTTAGATATGATATATGATTGGCAACGAAATGTGTGTGGGATGTCGTTGGTCATTGGATTGATTTTGGGAGATCAACATGGTAATTTCGTGAGAAATATTCTATAATGTGTATGGAAAATGAGGTTGCGTACTTTTCTTATGGGAATCACTTATCTTGCTATATAGCTTTATTCGATGGGCCTTGGAGCCGACCCAGAATAATTTCCCTTAAGCCATTGTCTTTGTTTGATAGGATGGTGATTTATGACATACATTGCTTTCCGATCACGAAGCCCGTAGATGTGGATGCCTTAGACATGATGTTGATATTCAGGGAATAGATGCCCTCGTCTTCCATTTACAAGTTTAGACAATTTTAAACCACTTAATGTTTACACTACAGTAGGTCCTACTTCCCCGTGCCCCTGTATTTGTCAAGCTTGTCTTCCTTCTCCAAGGTATTTCTCTACTCCCCTTCACATACCATAATGGCCAACTTAGGGAATGCATGTGTAAACGTGGCACACAAATCCGACAGTGATGAGTCTTCGTCATCCGTTGGAGTTGAGAATCTTGATCTCATGGACATTTTATATGGGGTGGATCCACCTATCTAGGCTCAGAATGAGCCAAACAATAGTTATGGGCCAGGTTTTGTCTCTTTGGATGATTTTGATAATCATGTTGTAACGGGAACCACTACTCACATTGTCTCTTTTTCCCGTGCTTATTTAAACTTGAGTATTGTTCTATCTAGGGAGGCGGAGTGTGAGTCTGGTTTTTTCACTCAGTCTCTCGGGGCAGTAAATGAGAGAGATTCTCATAGTCATACTAGAGTTTATGCTTCTTTTCAGAATGATCTTGTTGATCTCGGCCAAAATGACCCTTTCCATGACAGAGAAACGAATATGGTCGAACATGAAGGTTTGCTGGAACTGACTAACGGATACTAGTATCACTAGGTAAATCTCGAATTTCTAGGAAAAATTTCCATCTATTATAGAATGAGTGTCGTTAATTGTGTCGATGTTGAGGTAGGTCGTCATCTAGCTGGTTTCTCTCCCTTATCCCTACCAACAAAAGGATGTGAAACTTGTGTGAAGGGTCATCGATCCCATTTTACAATTGTATCTTTCAGAAACTAGGAATAAGATTTCCTTTGACCATTTCCGAGAAAGAAATGCTTGATCATATACCCATTGGCCCCCTCTCAACTCCACATGGTGGCCTAGGCTTTCGTAAAAGTATTTCAACATTGATATAAGTATAAGGGGCAAAGGGGTTCCGCCTCAAAAAACATTTTGTTCCATCTTTTTTTTGTTTCGCGCTCTTCGACAAAAAAGGGGGTGTGACCTATGGCTTATCTCATTTCATCAGAGTAATGACAATAACATTTTCCTTGTTTACATTGAGAGCTATAAGGAGTTTAAAACATATATATTCTAGCAAACCCGATTTATTTGATGCCCCATTTAGAATTCTGCCACACCCAGATTCCATCTCGAGCCCAATTGCTTGCACAAACAGAGCTCGAAGGTGCTGTCAACTGCATCACTTTGAAGAGGTCACTGGTTACTACATTTTACCCTACACATTCCTTACTATCAATGATATAGCCATTAAAGGTGACATCATTTCATTCAATTCTCAAGCTTTTGATAGCCAAATTCACCTTGAGAAAAATTTCTCTCAATTCTCTCTATCTACCTAATTCACTCAATGCTTCATTTTCATAAAGTTAGTAAGCTTTTCATTCAAGCTTACTAACCTTTGAGCTAAACATTCATCCAAACATTTTTTATTCATAAATTATCTATATCCAAGCTTGGAAGATTGATTCTTGGAGCTGAATTGAAGCAATTTCTAGAAGTTGTTTTGATAATTTTCTAGATTTACCTTTGGTTAGTTGGATCTTCATCTTTCACAATGTGATCTCTTGTTGATCTTTGTGGTTTAATTATTTGGGCTACTTTTTTGATTCCATTGGTCCTAATTTCTCACAATTTTATGGAATTTTTGTGCTCAATTATATTCAAGATCATAAGGTGTTTAAAGAAAAGTTTGAGCAAGAATTTCGCCTTTTAAAATGCTGATTTTTTTGTTTTTCGCACTGAGCAACTGATTGCTCCCAGTGTGCAATCAACTTGCACAGTGTTATTTTACGCATAATTTTGAAAATTTTGCTATGCAAATCGATTTGCATAGACATGCAAATCGATTTGCACTGAGACAAATTGTGTTTTTTGCCTTGTTTTTGGGCTGTTTTGATTCCTTTAACTTTTTTTACTCATCTCTTTTGATTGTTACTTTGGATTGCAATTTTAAATGTCCAATTTCTCTTTAAATTCAATAGACTTTGGGTGTAGATGAAGTTGGATAAATGTTCATTAATTCAAATCTACCTAAGAGTGAATTATTTAATTCATTTTTGGTGCTTTGAATTAGTGATATGTTTAGTACTTTAATCAACTAAGATGAGTGATTGAATTTAAAGATGAAAGGATTTTGAGGTTGTGATCCAAATTAGCTTACCATTCCCCTCCCTCTTCATCTTATCCCTTTCTTACTTGTGCTACATGTTGTTGGAGAATAATCTACATATCATTTCTCTAAACATATGGTACATAGATTGCTATTGACTGACCTTAAAATAGGTGCGATTTCTATATAAGTCCACTTACGATTGCTTAACATAGCGCTAAATTTTGTCTCGATTTGAGAAATGATCATTCGTGGCCCAAACTTATGTTTGCAAGCTCAAGTATGTTTAATTTGAAACCTTTGATCCAATAATGTTGGATTTTATTGTTATGGGGCTTTAATCTTATCAATCCTCGAATGAACCTTCATAAATTTTGATCTAAGTGGATCATTTAAACATCGTTGATCATATGTTGTTGCCTCAAGAACTTGAAATGAATGATATACTTGACAAAAAGCAAATGAAACTTATTGTTGAAAAGCTTTGATTTTTCAATATTATAATTAGTTTTCAAATGCAAGTTTCAAGATGGTCATTCAACTAACCTATAACTTCTAATTCACTAACCATTGACTTTTACTTTGTGCTTTTACTTTATGCTTTGATTTTATGCCTTTAATTTTACACACCATTTATTTTAACATTTTACATTTCATGCAATTTTCATCTTTTCTCACTTGAGTATTTATCTTTATTTCATTTTTATTTTTCTCACTTGAGCTTTTCATTTTCTTTTTAAAGATGCTTGTGATACGGTGGGAGAACTGACTAGTATTTTGCGTTCGCATTCGCACTTGTGCGGTTGAGCAAGAGTCGCCACCGACTTTTTATTTTATCCTAAAGGAAAGGTTAAAAAAGCACAGCAAAAACCTTTTGAGATATTTCGTGGGTTCGGGGGGTAGATTATGAAAATGGAAGGTATTAGCACCCTTTTCATCCATGGTTATCCATGGGCTCTTAGTTACTTGGTTTTTTAGATCACTTGCCTTGTTTTTCGATTGCTTTGAAAATGGTGTGTGTGTGGGTGCTTTTTGAAAATATTTGGAAAAAGATGCCTTGTCTTAGGCAACTAATGTATTTGACTCGTGTTTGAGTGTTTTACAAAAGTGTGAATCTTTTCGAAAAGATGTTTTCAAATGTTTTTGAGAGTTTGTTTGAAAGTGTTGTGGATTGTGGTTTTTGAAAAGAAGGCAAGTGTTTTTGCAAGTTTGATCTCAAGTAACTAAGAGTTTTGTCTACCCTATTGTACTCAAAGGTTTTTGTCATGTTTTAACCCCTTTTAACAATTTTGTTCTACCATTGAAATTGGTAGACAGTCTTGCATTTAGGAAGTTTATTCGGGACGGGCGCGGGTCATCGTATGGACCATGAATGCAATGATGCCAAGTGTCTTTGGCAATTTGCTTTGAAGGGACTATGATCATTCCGTTTTAGGCAACATTCGAAAGCGTCATCGAGGGACTTATGATCATTTGATTTTGTTTTGCCAAAGATACTCGACGTGCAAGCATGGCCCATTTTGGAAGGCAACATGTGGGATTACCCTAGAGGGTGCAAGTGTGATTGTGTATTGATTACATGTATTTGTCTTATATTAGGTTATCTAGCGTTTGATTTTATGTACATGCAAACCCTAGGTCTAACCATGGTATAATTGGAAAACTGTAAATTGCGGAATGTAAAACCTACGCTATTACAAAATAGTGTCCGGGAGTGGGGGTATAAATGTACAAGAGGGGATGAGACTTATAGTATTCAATAAGTTACAACCAAATCGAATGTGCGATCAAACGTAAATATCAAATATACAAATATAAGATAAAAGTGTGTATATGGCAATGTATTGTGTAAGTGTAAGTGTACATGTATATGGGGTATATATGTATTGTGTGTAATTATTTACAAGTGCGATAATGTGAAGTTGAAGCATATTAGGGTTTTTGACCTAGATAGGTATTTTAATGAATCTTTGATTTGTATAGCTTTGATATGTATAAAAGAAAAAAAGTGTTTTAAATTAAATGCTCAAATTTTAATTAAATTGTAAAAATGATATTTTGAGAAAAAGGGTATATTTCCATGTGTTATGTACAAATGTAATTTAATTGAATGTTTGTGAATTTTAATATTATAGAAAAATGTATTTCTATTATTATGTACAAAAGTATATTAAAAGAATAAAAAGAAGTATTTTCAATTTTTAATTATATGATGTGGAAATGTATTTTTATGTGCAAAAATATTTTAAGAAAAAAAGAAAATATGTACAAGGTATATTTCAATTATATATCAAGAAATAAATTATGTATGCTAAAAAGAAAATATATTTTAATGTGTATTAAAAATGTTTTCAAGTTAATTGAATTAAACATGTATATAAAAAGTGTTTTAATTATTTTGTGTAAAATAATATATTTGTCTATTAAAATGATTTTGAAAAGAAGAAATGTTTATGTAATATAAAGAAAAAAAAGGTTAGTGTGTAGTAAAAATGTTTAGTTAGACAAGATTTAGAGTAATGGGCTTAGGCGCAGAGTGGGTAAGGCCCAGGTTGAAAACAAATTAGGGTTGGAGGTTTTTCGTTCAGTTGAGGAAAGAATTAGGTTTAGGCGAGGCAGCGGCAGCGTTCGTGCATTCGTCTTCTCCGATTACCAACTTCCTGAACGCTTCTCTTTCCGGCCACCAACGTCACTCCCGAAGCCTTTCTTCCCTCCATTGACATGAGCCCAGCGTCCTTGATTTAAGGTTTGATTTCAACGCTTTATGTTCTTTTGTGAATGATACGCACTTTTTTTGATTTGAGTCTTAACTATTACCTTTCATTATGAGATGAAGGAGAAGAGAAGAGGGAAAAGATTGGCTACCTTCATTTTTGGAGATGGAGGAGAGGCGGAGGAGTGACGCTTTAGGAGGCCGGGACGGCGTGAACGGTGATGCTTGCCCTTGGTGACCCTGGTATCTTCGTTCTTACCTCTTGCTGTGTGAGGGTTTTATGATGATTTGTATTTGCCTGAAAACCTTCTTTCTAATTCACTTCTTTATCTCTCTTTTTCTACTATATGTTGCCTTGAATTTTCGTTGAATGGTTGCTTTGCTTGTCTATGGTTTTGATGATGATTTATACTGAGAACCTCTTTCAAAAAGATTCACTTTTCCCTTCTTCTGTTTTTGTCCCTTTGAATTGCTGGTTGCCTTTAGAGATTTCGCCCAATGATGTTATACTGAGGGCCTGTGGGTTTGTCTTGATATTGCCTCTGAATGACTTGAGTTGTTATTCTGAAACCATTAGCCTTTTACCTGCGTTGGATTATGTTTGACAGTATGGTTGAGGGATTTGGATTTTGTTTATCAGGTTTGAAAGCTAGGCCATGTTTTGATGGTTAGGCTTTTGAGGTTAAGACAGGGTGTTGGTTTTATCAGTTTGGTAATTCAGTGTATGTGTTTGTTTGTTTTGTTTATGGGTTTGTGCTAGCAAATGGGTGTGTTGACAGGTTAATGGTTGTTTAGCAAGCTATGCTGTGGTTAGGCTTGTATGCTCTTCAGCAGGTTTTGTTTCTCTTCTAACTGTATTGTACTGGCTTTTGAGGTTGAGCTGATGCAGTAGGTTTTGAATGGTTTTTGTGGGAACTGGACAGGTTTTTGAACATTAGCAGGTCATGTGAGGTTAATGGTGAGGCAGGATATGCTTTTGTATGTGGTATGTATTTGGTTTGGATGATGTGTTTGATAACTTGTGAAGTTCTGGACAGGTATGAGGTTATGGCCTATGCTGGTTTAGTTCTGAGTTATGCAGGTTATTGGTTCTGGTTAGCACTTCTCTTTGTCTTTTGAGTTGTGTTTGAAGGTTTTGAGGCCTGGGTAACAGGCTGGATGCCTAGCAGGTTTTTGCAGATTGTATATTTTCTTCTCTCCCTATCCTCACTTTCTGAACTGAGTTCTCTTTTTTTTGTGTTATATCTCTTTGTTGTCTTCTCTCTAAGCCTAAACCTGCCTATGCTGCTTTATCTCTCTTTTTCTCTCCAAAAGTACAGTTAAGAATATATTATGATTTTATGCTGTACCTCTTTTCTGAAGGGGCCCCTCTAGGCTGGGAAATGATGATTTAAGATTGCTTGCATATAGGATTTTTCTGCATCTTTATCCTTCTTTTGACAGCTTTGTGTGCTGACTTTTCCTTGATATCTTGGGATTTTGTAATATCTTCCATATCTCCTTTGACAGCTTGGGATAGATTTTGACAGCAATTGTACTTTTGGGTAATCTTTGAGTAAACTTTGGCATTTGATAGGAAGTGGGAATTGGATTTTTTCAGTTTTAGTTTGAATTTGAAGTTGAGATTCTATGCAGCTTGAATTTTGGAACTTATGCATTTGACATTTGCATTCATGAATAAAAATCTTCCCTCTCTGTGAACCGGGAGAAATCCCGTGATTTGCAGAGAGGGTCAACTGATCCCAGTCAGTGGCCTCTAATGATGAGCAAATTTTAACTGTCTCTTTTAATTTCAACTGCTTTCTGACTGTTCTCCTTCTTTTTGCAGATAAAAAATGGAGCACCGGAGCGGAGTGAAGAATGAAGAATATTAGAAATAGGATAGTTTTTATTTTATGTAATATTTAAATTAATGTATATTATTGTTTGTAATTTAAATTATAAACAACAATTTGTACAAATAATTCAAATATCAATAAAATCTAAATTATCCAATTAGTTCTAATTTTGTTTATTTATTTATTTAAAATTCTTTGAATTAAAACAATTGAAAAATAAATTTCAATCATTCAATTTTAGAATAATAAATAACTTAAATAAAAACAATATTGATCAATTAAACCTGTCTTATTCAATATCCAAAGCAAAGCAGCAGTCAATCAAAATAAACTGATCAAGCGCATTCCTTCTTCACTGACTTGCCATAAACACTGTGAATCCAATACTGCATACTGTCTTTGACTGGCTCAAAGAAAACAACATGAATTCAAACCACTGTCTCTTTCACTGATTAAATCAAAACAAAGCGAATTTAACCCCAATCTCGGAATAAACGGCAAAGTGCTGTGGAATTTAAATTCTTCTGAGAATATGCCCATAAAACTTTAATTCCTGATTAAATGTCAAATAACACTCGCCTGATCAAAATTGAACCAAAAATCATCCAAACCCTAAGCCAACTGTATGAAACAATCCAGAGCTCCGAAAATCAGTAAAAACCCTAATTTCGCTTGACTGACAAGAAAAGTCCGTTTGTCCGATTCTTGAGCCAGTTTGAAAAGTCAGGAAATGTCTGAAGCTGAGATTTCTTGTGGAAAAGCGCGAGGGCAAATTTTGGGGTACAACAGTTGCCCCTGTTCAATCTTCTTGGACCTGAAGAGTTAGATTGGCAAGTTTGCCTTTCGTGACTTGAAGGTAAAAGGAGATTGGACACTAATGTGCCCATAAAATTTGCGCTCGTCGATGTGATGGTGGAGGTGAATGGGCTTAAAGATGCCATTTGGTGATGGGCTTAAAGATGCCATCTGGTGCGAGAGAATTTTGTCGGGGGATGGGCTTAGAGATGCCATCTAGGAATGGGCTTACAGATGCCATTCGACGACTGCTGGTAGGAGGATGGGCTTACAGATGCCATCTGGACATGTTGAACTGTATGTCAATGGTGAGTGGATAAGTGTCAGAAGGGCATCCCTGTTTTGGAACATCTCTGAATTAGGGGTCTGAACGAACAACAGGTTGACATCCATATCTGGAGAATCTGTAAGCTATCTGAGATTGAATAAGCAATAGAGCAGCATCCGTTGTTGGGACGTGTCCGTAAACTATTTTCAAAAATTGAGAAGAGTCTGAATAAGTTGGTAGATTGATATCCGTTGTGGGGAAGAATCTGTAAACTGCTTCGGAAGTTGAGAAGAGTCTGAATAAGTCGGTAGATTGGCATCCGTTGTAGGGAAGAATCCGTAAACTGTTTCAGAAGTCTTGAAGTTGGAGAGGAACTGGTGTAGGGTTTCTGCTGATGCGTCTGAATGAATCTGGAATAAGTATCAGAATGTCGCCGTGTCCGGGTCACATCTGAACTATTTCTGGATAAATCTCGGGAGTTGATCCGTGTCTGTCGACTGATCTTCCCTGAAAAGGCAAAGGGTTAGTTGTATGCAATGCTATGATGCATGATGCAATGCCTGTGACATTGATGTTTATGATATGAATGTGATGAATGCGCATGTAAGCTGATGAGCTAATCTTGCCGAGGATACATGAATCCGAGATGACTGAAGATAAAAGCCTCTTGACTGCTGCCGGGGAAAATAAATCCTTGGCTGTCGCTGGGGAAGAGAATTCCTGATGACCTCTACTGGGGGATCCCAAACTGGTAGACTCATGCTGGGGAGGCCAGATTGAGAATCTTCGTCTTGATGGGAAGTAACCCTGGCGACTTCACTAGGGAACTCAAGATTTGTTCTCCCAAAACTCTGTGGGGAGAAGGTTCAAAAAGTCTGGCTCCGCTGGGGATACTGAAGCTTAAACTCTGAGGGAAATTGAATTCCGGAGGATTCTCTGGCTGGGGATTTTGATGAACTTCGCTGGGGATAGGAAGAATTTTGGCGAGCGCGATCTTCCGTGGTGGTTAGCTTGAGAAGAATCTGAACAAGCGATAGGTTAACCTCCGTTTACTTGGAGAACCCGTGAACTATTTTCAGAAATCTTGAAGTTGAATCAGCAATAGAGCCGCGTCCGTTGTTGGGAAGCGTCCGTAAACTACTTTCAAAGGTTGCATCTGAACAAGCTGATAGATTAACATCCGTTACTTGGGACGAATCCATAAACTGTTTTCAGAAGTCTTGAGAAGAATCTGAACAAGTGATAGGTTAACATCCGTTTACTTGGAGAACCCGTGAACTATTTTCAGAAATCTTAAAGTTGAATCAGCAATAGAGCCGCATCCGTTGTTGGGAAGCGTCCGTAAACTAATTTCAAAGGTTGAGAAGAGTCTGAACAAGTTGGTAGATTAACATCCGTTGTTGGGAAGAATTCGTAAACTTGTTTCAGAAGTCTTGAGAAGAATCTGAACAAGTGATAGGTTAACATCCGTTTACTTGGAGAACCCGTGAACTATTTTCAGAAATCTTAAAGTTGAATCAGCAATAGAGCCGCATCCGTTGTTGGGAAGCGTCCGTAAACTAATTTCAAAGGTTGAGAAGAGTCTGAACAAGTTGGTAGATTAACATCCGTTGTTGGGAAGAATCCGTAAACTTGTTTCAGAAGTCTTGAAGAGGAACCGGTGTAGGGCTTCCTGATGATGAGCTTGTGTAAAACTGCATCGGTTTTGAACACTTTTGACATTCGAATGCCCCAAGTGGTGATGTAGATAAATTCCTGGCTTATTACAGGTGTTGATCTCCCATCGGTCGTTCACAGATGTTTCCTGGATTGTTACAGGTGTTGATATGGAATTCTTCAGACATGCCCTGGCTGGATACAGGAGTCGAGTCTGGAAATGTGATAGTTGATAGATATGCCCTGGCTGGATACAGGAATCGAATCTTCGAACTCTTCAGACGTGCCCTGGCTAGATACAGGAATCGAGTCTGGAAATAGTCGTCAATAGATATGCCCTGGCTGGATACAGGAATCGAATCTTCGAACTCTTTAGACGTGCCCTGGCTAGATACAGGAGTCGAGTCTGGAAATGTGGTCAACAGATATGCCCTGGCTGGATACAGGAGTCGAATCTGGAAATGTTGTAGTTGATTTGTTGGACACTTTTGACATTCGAATGCCCCAAGTGGTGATGAAGGAATCTTGAATCGGATTACTCTGCATATTGAGAGATTTCTTGAAATCTTGACTGGACTGCCCCAGGTTAACTGTACTTTGAAAGATCTGTTGGACCTTAACTGGACTGCCCCAGGTTAATTGAATTGTGACATGTCATGCCCCTTGCTGATAGGAGATTTGATGGAAGTGTTATCCTCTTGAAGTAATTTTGACTTACTGAGAGAGTTTTCGTTCCTCCGAACATTCGCTGTATGAATTTCTTCGCTGTCAAATAAAAGGGTCAAATGTAGACAGTGATATTCGAATAATGCAAAGTTTATGTTTGTCTTTGAAGTTTTGAAAAATGCGTTTTTAGCAGAAAACTTTTCATAAGACAAGTCAACACAAGATTTAGAGCAAAGCCCTACAGGAGTCAGGATACCTTTTGTAACAGTATGCTTTCGGACTAACCCATGCTTCAATTAGGACTTTTGAAGGGTTGTAACGTGGTCTGGTTCACGGTTTAAGAAACAAAGGATAAAGGCTCGAAGTATATTTGTACCCACCCGCTCTTCGTGATGTTCTTCAACCTAAGCTCAGTTAATTGTGCGTCACACTCTGTTTTGAGTTTGGAACGACTTTTGGGTGATGGTTCACCAGTTGAATTTTGGGAAGACAAACATCATCTCCTCTTTCTTTTCCAACACTTTTCATGTTGTTGAGGATTTTGTAATGACCTCACTATTTTGATTTTGATTTGTTACCCCTAATTTTTGCCTGACTGTTACCGTTTTCGGGATTACTGTCAGCGGGATGCCCCAGCTTTCTTAAGCCTCCTTTATAGGTTTTGGCTTGGTGGGCCTTTCTCTTTTGAGAGAGATTGACTGTCTACGTGATAGGGAAACACCCTGGTCTTTTGATTCCAAAGGAATGCTTTCTTTTTCGACGTCGTTCGTTGTATTACGAACTGAGAGTTTGCGACTTCAATGCGCATTTTCTTTTGAATTAACTGAGATACTACCATGCCCCGGGTTTATATAAAAGGTTTTGATTGTTTAGAACAGGAAACTCCTACTTCTTTGGCTCGAAGGGGTTGACTAGGGATTAACTTCCTTATAACTCCAGTGTTTGGGAATTGAAAGAAATGCCTGTACATCATCAGCAAGGTCTGTTCAAAAGCATACTGTATAAGATCACGGTATTGTTTCGTCATCCTCCCTCTAAAGGCTCGCAGCTTTTTATCAAGAGTCAAATATCATAAAGAAGAGCATAAGAGTAGTGAAACGAATGGATGAATTCAAGACAAACATATGCAATGCATTAATGAAAACAGAGTTTAACATCAACAGATAATTGTTTGACAGCAAAAGAAATTACAACTTTGAAAATTCAGAAAGAAGCAAAAGTCTTTCAGCTTGAGCTTCGTCACTTCAAGCGGAGAACCCTTTAACGGAAGATCTTCATCTCGCCGTCTGGCATGAATTCCAGCACCCCAATGTCAATCAGATCTTGAATCTTGTTCTTCAAGGCCCAACAGTCGTTGGTACTGTGTCCCGAGCTGTAGGAGTGGTAAACACAGAATGCGTCGGGATTAAAGTGAGGAGAGGAGATATTGAGCTTCTGAGGAGGGTCCTTTAAGGTGAGCAAATCGACCTCCAGCAGGCGCTTCAGTATGAAGAATGATGGTATTTCAGTCTCCGTAAACTGTCTTCCCGACTTTTCTTGCTTACGCCAATTGTCCCGTTGACGCTGGCGAGGTTGTTGATGGGTTTGTGACCCTGAAGCAAGTAAAGGAGCTTTCCCCTTGTCTTCTTGAGTGGATGGAGGTTGGGCGGTGACTTTCTCTTCAACCTCAGATGTTTGCCCCAGTTGGTTGTTTGGAAGCAGTTGGCGGACAAGAACTCTGAGTTCCTCTTGTCTTTGAGATAGGTCTTGGATGAGAGCCATCTGGCCCACCAACTGTCCCATCATTTGAGTCCTTAGTGTTGTCAGATCAAACTGCAGCTCCGCAATCTGATCACTCCTGGCATTGTTGGAATTCCCCAAGCCCTTGGTGAGGAGAGCTTTCATCTCTTCTTGCCCTAGAGACAAGTTCAGGAACATCTCCTGCAGCTGAGCAGTCTGGTCTTGGATGTCTTTGACAGACCTTTCTAGAGCCATCTCTTGCTGAAATAAACAGCAGGAGAGTAAGGAAACCTGAAAAAGGAAAGATTGTCAAAATGCAATGCATGATATGTGGATGCATGCTTTCAAGGATCTCTTGGGGTAAACACAAGAAAATGTTAGAGGTTGAACTTTGCTCTTGGATTGGAGATCTCTGCACCGATGGACGTCCTTCCACGAGAATCAAGCTCACCATGTCGAGTGGGTCATAGCCACCGATTCAAGTTGTTGCACTTGATCTTTGATTGGAGAACTTTGTATCGGCGGATGTCTTTCCACTAGAATCAAGCTCACCATGTCGAGTGGGTCATAGCCACTGATTCAAGTTGTTGCACTTGATCTTTGATTGGAGAACTTTGTATCGGCGGATGTCTTTCCACTAGAATCAAGCTCACCATGTCGAGTGGGTCATAGCCACTGATTCAAGTTGTTGCACTTGAACTCTGACTGGATTGGTTAGAGGAGAAACCCCCTTGCCCCTTGATAGATGTGTAGTTCAATGTAACCCTGCATCAACAGGACCCTCGAGATCCTTGAAATGGTTATTGAAAATGCTAAAATGCTATGGTATGATGTTATGTACATGTATGCACAAGCAAGTAAGTGTATATACAGGCAAACAATATTCACACAAAGCACACAAGGCCTTAGGTTTAGGCTTGCATGAGGTTCAGGTACTACCCTCTTTTAGTTTGTTGGTTAAAACCTGTCTTATCAAAAGTAACCGGGTTCTAGAGAATCTCATATCATTGGCTACCCTCAATCGGTCATAACTCCAGCATCGCAACCTTTTCTCGCGGCCGGAACCATCTCGAGAGTTTAGCCTCAATGAGTGTAGCATACTGCTACTGTTCTAATGGCCAAGTTGGTCAATTTAGGGTTCTAAGGTCGGTTGGTGCTTAATGACTCCTTGGAAGACCCATATTCTCCCCATCTTAACGCGAGGGATATCGGTACAGACCAAGACGCCACACCAATGTAGCCACTGCTTCATCCATGTCGGTATACGCCGGACAGGTCCCTCACAGATTATGCTACCTAAAAGGGTTTCCCCAGATCCGGGTTAGGATCTATAAAACTCCGATACAAAGCCTGCAAATGTAAAGCAAACAAAGCAATCAATTTGAAAACAAAGGTGATCTAAACCCTAAGGTAACCCCACTTTTAAAGTCTCCCCAGCAGAGTCGCCAGTTCTGTGATACGGTGGGAGAACTGACTAGTGTTTTGCGTTTGCATTCGCACTTGTGCGGTTGAGCAAGAGTCGCCACCGACTTTTTATTTTATCCTAAAGGAAAGGTTAAAAAAGCACAGCAAAAACCTTTTGAGATATTTCGTGGGTTCGGGGGGTAGATTATGAAAAGGGAAGGTATTAGCACCCTTTTCATCCATGGTTATCCATGGGCTCTTAGTTACTTGGTTTTTTAGATCACTTGCCTTGTTTTTCGATTGCTTTGAAAATGGTGTGTGTGTGGGTGCTTTTTGAAAATATTTGGAAAAAGATGCCTTGTCTTAGGCAACTAATGTATTTGACTCGTGTTTGAGTGTTTTACAAAAGTGTGAATCTTTTCGAAAAGATGTTTTCAAATGTTTTTGAGAGTTTGTTTGAAAGTGTTGTGGATTGTGGTTTTTGAAAAGAAGGCAAGTGTTTTTGCAAGTTTGATCTCAAATAACTAAGAGTTTTGTCTACCCTATTGTACTCAAAGGTTTTTGTCATGTTTTAACCCCTTTTAACAATTTTGTTCTACCATTGAAATTGGTAGACAATCTTGCGTTTAGGAAGTTTATTCGGGACGGACGCGGGTCATCGTATGGACCATGAATGCAATGATGCCAAGTGTCTTTGGCAATTTGCTTTGAAGGGACTATGATCATTCCGTTTTAGGCAACATTCAAAAGCGTCATCGAGGGACTTATGATCATTTGATTTTGTTTTGCCAAAGATACTCGACGTGCAAGCATGGCCCATTTTGGAAGGCAACATGTGGGATTACCCTAGAGGGTGCAAGTGTGATTGTGTATTGATTACATGTATTTGTCTTGTATTAGGTTATCTAGCGTTTGATTTTATGTACATGCAAACCCTAGGTCTAACCATGGTATAATTGGAAAACTGTAAATTGCGGAATGTAAAACCTACGCTATTACAAAATAGTGTCCGGGAGTGGGGGTATAAATGTACAAGAGGGGATGAGACTTATAGTATTCAATAAGTTACAACCAAATCGAATGTGCGATCAAACGTAAATATCAAATATACAAATATAAGATAAAAGTGTGTATAGGGCAATGTATTGTGTAAGTGTAAGTGTACATGTATATGGGGTATATATGTATTGTGTGTAATTATTTACAAGTGCGATAATGTGAAGTTGAAGCATATTAGGGTTTTTGACCTAGATAGGTATTTTAATGAATCTTTGATTTGTATAGCTTTGATATGTATAAAAGAAAAAAAGTGTTTTAAATTAAATGCTCAAATTTTAATTAAATTGTAAAAATGATATTTTGAGAAAAAGGGTATATTTCCATGTGTTATGTACAAATGTAATTTAATTGAATGTTTGTGAATTTTAATATTATAGAAAAATGTATTTCTATTATTATGTACAAAAGTATATTAAAAGAATAAAAAGAAGTATTTTCAATTTTTAATTATATGATGTGGAAATGTATTTTTATGTGCAAAAATATTTTAAGAAAAAAAGAAAATATGTACAAGGTATATTTCAATTATATATCAAGAAATAAATTATGTATGCTAAAAAGAAAATATATTTTAATGTGTATTAAAAATGTTTTCAAGTTAATTGAATTAAACATGTATATAAAAAGTGTTTTAATTATTTTGTGTAAAATAATATATTTGTCTATTAAAATGATTTTGAAAAGAAGAAATGTTTATGTAATATAAAGAAAAAAAAAGGTTAGTGTGTAGTAAAAATGTTTAGTTAGACAAGATTTAGAGTAATGGGCTTAGGCGCAGAGTGGGTAAGGCCCAGGTTGAAAACAAATTAGGGTTGGAGGTTTTTCGTTCAGTTGAGGAAAGAATTAGGTTTAGGCGAGGCAGCGGCAACGTTCGTGCATTCGTCTTCTCCGATTACCAACTTCCTGAACGCTTCTCTTTCCGGCCACCAACGTCACTCCCGAAGCCTTTCTTCCCTCCATTGACATGAGCCCAGCGTCCTTGATTTAAGGTTTGATTTCAACGCTTTATGTTCTTTTGTGAATGATACGCACTTTTTTTGATTTGAGTCTTAACTATTACCTTTCATTATGAGATGAAGGAGAAGAGAAGAGGGAAAAGATTGGCTACCTTCATTTTTGGAGATGGAGGAGAGGCGGAGGAGTGACGCTTTAGGAGGCCGGGACGGCGTGAACGGTGATGCTTGCCCTTGGTGACCCTGGTATCTTCGTTCTTACCTCTTGCTGTGTGAGGGTTTTATGATGATTTGTATTTGCCTGAAAACCTTCTTTCTAATTCACTTCTTTATCTCTCTTTTTCTACTATATGTTGCCTTGAACTTTCGTTGAATGGTTGCTTTGCTTGTCTATGGTTCTGATGATGATTTATACTGAGAACCTCTTTCAAAAAGATTCACTTTTCCCTTCTTCTGTTTTTGTCCCTTTGAATTGCTGGTTGCCTTTAGAGATTTCGCCCAATGATGTTATACTGAGGGCCTGTGGGTTTGTCTTGATATTGCCTCTGAATGACTTAAGTTGTTATTCTGAAACCATTAGCCTTTTACCTGCGTTGGATTATGTTTGACAGTATGGTTGAGGGATTTGGATTTTGTTTATCAGGTTTGAAAGCTAGGCCATGTTTTGATGGTTAGGCTTTTGAGGTTAAGACAGGGTGTTGGTTTTATCAGTTTGGTAATTCAGTGTATGTGTTTGTTTGTTTTGTTTATGGGTTTGTGCTAGCAAATGGGTGTGTTGACAGGTTAATGGTTGTTTAGCAAGCTATGTTGTGGTTAGGCTTGTATGCTCTTCAGCAGGTTTTGTTTCTCTTCTAACTGTATTGTACTGGCTTTTGAGGTTGAGCTGATGCAGTAGGTTTTGAATGGTTTTTGTGGGAACTGGACAGGTTTTTGAACATTAGCAGGTCATGTGAGGTTAATGGTGAGGCAGGATATGCTTTTGTATGTGGTATGTATTTGGTTTGGATGATGTGTTTGATAACTTGTGAAGTTCTGGACAGGTATGAGGTTATGGCCTATGCTGGTTTAGTTCTGAGTTATGCAGGTTATTGGTTCTGGTTAGCACTTCTCTTTGTCTTTTGAGTTGTGTTTGAAGGTTTTGAGGCCTGGGTAACAGGCTGGATGCCTAGCAGGTTTTTGCAGATTGTATATTTTCTTCTCTCCCTATCCTCACTTTCTGAACTGAGTTCTCTTTTTTTTGTGTTATATCTCTTTGTTGTCTTCTCTCTAAGCCTAAACCTGCCTATGCTGCTTTATCTCTCTTTTTCTCTCCAAAAGTACAGTTAAGAATATATTATGATTTTATGATGTACCTCTTTTCTGAAGGGGCCCCTCTAGGCTGGGAAATGATGATTTAAGATTGCTTGCATATAGGATTTTTCTGCATCTTTATCCTTCTTTTGACAGCTTTGTGTGCTGACTTTTCCTTGATATCTTGGGATTTTGTAATATCTTCCATATCTCCTTTGACAGCTTGGGATAGATTTTGACAGCAATTGTACTTTTGGGTAATCTTTGAGTAAACTTTGGCATTTGATAGGAAGTGGGAATTGGATTTTTTCAGTTTTAGTTTGAATTTGAAGTTGAGATTCTATGCAGCTTGAATTTTGGAACTTATGCATTTGACATTTGCATTCATGAATAAAAATCTTCCCTCTCTGTGAACCGGGAGAAATCCCGTGATTTGCAGAGAGGGTCAACTGATCCCAGTCAGTGGCCTCTAATGATGAGCAAATTTTAACTGTCTCTTTTAATTTCAACTGCTTTCTGACTGTTCTCCTTCTTTTTGCAGATAAAAAATGGAGCACCGGAGCGGAGTGAAGAATGAAGAATATTAGAAATAGGATAGTTTTTATTTTATGTAATATTTAAATTAATGTATATTATTGTTTGTAATTTAAATTATAAACAACAATTTGTACAAATAATTCAAATATCAATAAAATCTAAATTATCCAATTAGTTCTAATTTTGTTTATTTATTTATTTAAAATTCTTTGAATTAAAACAATTGAAAAATAAATTTCAATCATTCAATTTTAGAATAATAAATAACTTAAATAAAAACAATATTGATCAATTAAACCTGTCTTATTCAATATCCAAAGCAAAGCAGCAGTCAATCAAAATAAACTGATCAAGCGCATTCCTTCTTCACTGACTTGCCATAAACACTGTGAATCCAATACTGCATACTGTATTTGACTGGCTCAAAGAAAACAACATGAATTCAAACCACTGTCTCTTTCACTGATTAAATCAAAACAAAGCGAATTTAACCCCAATCTCGGAATAAACGGCAAAGTGCTGTGGAATTTAAATTCTTCTGAGAATATGCCCATAAAACTTTAATTCCTGATTAAATGTCAAATAACGCTCGCCTGATCAAAATTGAACCAAAAATCATCCAAACCCTAAGCCAACTGTATGAAACAATCCAGAGCTCCGAAAATCAGTAAAAACCCTAATTTCGCTTGACTGACAAGAAAAGTCCGTTTGTCCGATTCTTGAGCCAGTTTGAAAAGTCAGGAAATGTCTGAAGCTGAGATTTCTTGTGGAAAAGCGCGAGGGCAAATTTTGGGGTACAACAATGCTTAATAACCAACTTGAACAATAAAAAACTTTAAGGTTACTCAGACTATTTGGTTAATATCCCTGGCATAATGGAGTTGTGGACTTCTAGGACTTAGATTTAGAAGCCTTTGATACCCTTGAGACCTTGTGACTCTGATTGTTATTTTGTCTGGAGTTCTTGGGGTTTATCCCAAGATATTGGATTGATTTCTTTGTGTGCACGTTATTCTGATTAAGTGTATTGTCTGTGATTGGGAATTCCTCTGTATACAATTGTTACTCTATCCAATATTTTAGAAGACTTAATTCATCTAAAGCTTTATATTCTTAAGAGGTTTAGTATCTTTGTTTTCTTAGTTTTAATCCAAAGAATGAGAATTCTATATTGACTCTTTATATCAATTGTTGGCTTCTTATTGGTTAGACGGTTCTTTTCCATGTCTTTTATCTTATGCTTTAGGATAGTCCCTTCATCTCCTCACATCTTCTTTAATTTCAAAAATATTCTCCCTCCTTTTCAAAACTCTTCTTGCCTTCTAACTTGAACTACTTTCACAATAAATTTGGACTTAGGTTCATGCATTTTCAAAATATTTTCTTAATCAAACTTTAAAAAACTTAATCATACTTTGACATTTTGTGAGAAGACTAAATGTCAAACAACCTCATTCAAACCATTTTGCCACTTCGTATTTTTACTTTATAATTTTCTCAAAAGATTAGACTCTTGTCAATCCTTGTAGTGATGTGAGCTACTATACTTATATGATATGTAGTGAAGTGAGATATTTTCTACTTGGGTGTTGAGTGAGGCTTTGTTGATTTAAAATCTAATCTATATCCTCCACTTTGAGATGATGCAAATTCTCATTTCCCATAATCGTGGGTAGTAAGCATGTTTACCACTCGGATATGACGACAATGTCTCGTCTCTTAAAATTAACCAACACACTTGTGTTTTAAAATTTTTAAAGGTGAACTATGAGTAAACTGATCCCCTATTGCACGAAAGGTGGTACATAGGCACTAAAGGTTCGCAACCACGGCAGGTGAAAATTTGTAAAAGTATTTCTTTTCCCATCTTCACCATCTATTTTTGTATACAATATTTATAGCCAAAATACACAAATTTTCAAAGAGGTTCATATGGAGTACCGTATATGTTTAGGGTGCTAATACCTTCCCTTTTCATAACCAAGCCCCATACCTAGATTCTCTCCCCCTCTTTCTTGGGTTATTTTCTATTTTTCCATTCCTATGGAAACAATAAAGCGCAATGGCGATTTGATTTTATATGTGTGATTCAAGTCAATCCAATGGCTTAGTCTCAACATTTCTAGTACTACAGAAAAAATGGCGACTTCACTGGGGAAATCGACTAAATGTTGGTCTATCTCTAAGTGGGTTGATACTATCTTTGTTTATTTGTGTATGTACTATTATTTGTTGTATATTATATGTTGCATATATGTTTGTCTAGATTTTTAGGATTTTCAGGGTGCTTGGTGATTTCTTATAAGTCCTCTACCCGGACTTGGGAAACTTAAGATAGAATGGGCGGTATAGTCATGTTAAATTTGAGGGAGTAATCCAAAAAAAGGAGACGTGAGATCCCCACTCATTGGAGGCCTATTTGATTGTGTATCGTTTACTGACTAATCGGGAAGACGTGCTGCTTTCGACCTGGGAGCCTGCTAAAGCTGAGGACCGTAGAACCTTTAACATGTCTTGGCCTTTTAGGTGTAGTGAGAAAACTATTATGGTGTAATCCGGAAGTGGTTGTCACGTGATACTATACTCAAACGAGTTTTTCTAAGAATATTACTAATTACCGAGTTAATTGGGACATTGGTAATATCCGAAGGAAGGATGTAGACTCTCGAAACCTTTTAGAACCTTGTTCGGCAGCTGATAAACTATTAGTCCATACCTGGTGGGTAGTACATTTGACTTCATACTCGTGACGTAGAACCTATGAACCCCCCATTTTTGTGATCTTGTGTGTGATTGTTGCATCATGCACCCATGAGCATTGCTTTAACCAAATTTTTAAGGAACCTAAGACTTCTGTTTGCAAACATCACAAGTTTTGTAATTATGGATTTTGGAAATAGTACTCAGAAGTACAGTGTCAAGAATCCCGATTCATAAGAATTGAGAAAGCCTTAATCCTTGGTATCTAGTCCTTTGGATTTCAAGTTCTCATAGATGTCTTGAAGATGGATTTCTCCACGCCCTTGATCCAGTTCCTTAATCCTTTGTATCAGTGATTTATTTTCCCGGTTATCAGCAAAGTAGAAGAGAAGAGTGCAAGAGAATTTAGTTTCCTTAACATTTCAAATTCAAGCTCAAGAAGATGTTACAACACGGTGTTGGGTCTTCTTTGGATGCAGTTCATTTGGACCTCAGGATTTAGCTTTCTCTTTCTTCTGTATAGGATTAGTGAATTTTTGTACTTCAAATGTAATCCTTCCAAATGAGTTTTTCAGTTGTCCCAATTGTGTCTTTTAATTGATGTTTGCAATTCGTTTATAATGTTCCAAAGTTCTTCGAAAACTTGGTTTTAAAACTTTTAAATAATCATTTGCACTGCATAGCATGCATCATTCTCACTTCTGTGTTGATTTCGAGAGTTTCCTGGAGTCTTATCCTCTGCTCTTCATCTTCAAAAGTCATGTTATCCCGTCAGTGCAACACTCGTGCTAAGAGAAGATGGAAAACATTAAGCAAGAAATCTTTGAACTCGACAAAGAGGTAATTAGGCCGATATGGAGTATCTAACTACTTTGGTTAAAACTTTGTTTGTCGCCCAAGTCAATCCTTCTAGGAAGGAAAAAGAGATGGAATAGGTCTTCATAGAAACTCTGAAATCATTCTTTCATGAGAAGGTGATAGTCAATGCACCCAGTGATTTCCCTGAAAAGGTGAATGTGGGAGTGCTTCTAGAAGAGGATGTCCGGAAGGAATGTTTTTCTGAAGATGGTGGCTCAGCTAGTGGTGTGAAGAAGTTTGATAATAACTTTTCCAAGAAGAGAAATAGAGGAAGAAACAATCATTGTCAGAATCAACATGTTTCTCGTGTCATCCCTGTGTTCAATTTACCTCATGTTCTTCCAGTTTGTCAATAGAATCAGCAAGTTCCTGATCAGAGGAAAACTCAGTTTGAACCAATTACAACAACATATACAGAGTTGTTTGTTATCCTGATGCAGAGGAATTTGGTTCAAACTCGACCTCTGCCGAAGATTCCTGAGAAGATGCTTTCGTACTACAAAGCTGATTTGACTTGTGCCTTTCATCAGGGAGCCCCTGGGCATATTATCGAACATTGTTATTCATTGAAATCTGAAGTCCATAAATTGGTCAGAAGTGGTATCTTTTCATTTAAGGATATTGATCTTGAGGTTCAAGTCAAGTCTTTGCCGAAGAATAAACATGATTGAAGGATACCCTGGAGTTTAAGGATGATTAGCCTTCTCAGTTTACTAGCAATTTTACTGCTTTCTCATTTCTAATTTTTCTTGTTTATCATTGCACTATTTGTATATAATAACTTGTTTGCATTTGAATGATTATCTTAATACAATGAATATGTTTGTCTTGAAGAAACCCATTTGTTTCGCTCGTATTTGTTTTAAATTTTAAATTGCTTTTTGCATTGTGATACCAACTTGTTACCCATTCTCTTTCCTAGGTAGAGATTGGAGGGAGGATGATAATATTAAAACATAAAGTTTATGGTTGTATGCTTTTGGATAAAACCCTGTTGACGATGTACGTGCATTGTTTCAAATTCCCAAACACCGGAGATATAAGGGAATGAAACCCTCGTTAATCCCTTTGAGCCTTGAAGTAGGAGTTTCTTTTCTATTCAGAAAAAACCTCATTTTTAACCCGGGGCAGGATATTGTTTAGTTAATCTGATTAAGTATTCAAATCTCATCAAGAGTATGCATCCAAGGGTACAACAATGGTTATCCTTTGAAAGGTTGAGGAAAGTCAAAACTGCAATGGTCAATCTTCGCCTATCAGAAGTGTGTGTCAATTGAAAATATCCCAATGGCTATCTCCCGCACATCAGGATATCAACAAATGATGATACCATAATGTTATCCCTCATCAACCAAGGACTCAAGCAGTTACAATTCTTCCAACAAGTCAAAAATGACTCGAAGTCACGTGGCGTGTTCAAAAGGAAATAAAAGGTAATATAAAAAAATAAAAAAATTAAATGAATAAAAAAATGATAAAAAAAGAAAGATAAGTGTTGTACCCCAAAATTTTCCCTCCCATTTTTCATAGAAAACACAACCCTAGGGTTTCTCAGATATTCAAGTTGGCTCAAGAATCGATCAGACAGATTCTCTTCTGTGGCAGTAAACCAATAGTTAGGGGCTTTCTTGCAATTCTCAAAAGAAATGAATTCTCAAAGATCCAATTGGCTTGCACAGGTCTTCATGATTCCTCAGGTTTACTAAAAAAAAGACAATGTTTGTTCTCAAGGCATGGTTGTTTGGGATAAGAGACTAAGACTGTCATTTGGGACGACCATGATTTTGATTCGGGTTAACCAGATGATTTGCGTCTTTTAAAACATGTGCTTGGTTAGGAAATGGAATATACAGTGCGTGTTTGTTTGGAATTTAGTTACATAGTTATTGGGATTACTTGGAATGTAAGTTACCAGACTGGAGCATTTTTTTTTAAATATCTTGATTGGGAATCTTTAAGAATCAGTTAGGATGCGAAGAGAAAATTACAAGTTATTGACAGTAAAGGGTTTCAATTGACACCAGATTATTTCATAAGACTTTCTCCAATTTTTCAAACATTGTTACAAAATAATTTGTTCTTTTAAATACTCTATGTTTTACAACTTATTGTATTTAAAAGATAAATTAGTACAATTGTTGGATACAATACAAGAATGTTTTTCTAAATTACAAGGAAATTCAAATGCTTGATTGGCCTAGGAAAATTAATTTATGCCTAAGTTTGATGGAAGTTCCTTTGCTTATCTCCAAGACCTCCTTGCTTGCCCTAGGGTTCTTGCCTTCCAGGCTTTGTCATCTCCATTGTGCTCACATGAAAATAAAAGAAAGAAAATGTGATTAGTACAAAATCATTTAGGCATGAACAGAGATTTTAAATGTTATTCATCATTAAAGTTTTCAAAGTGGAATCAGAATGCCATTATTCATCATAATTTATTTCCTCTATTTGCAAATCAAAAAAATATTATTCTTCTTGGTTCAAAAAAAGAAAGAAAGAAGAAATGCTACAAGCTGTCCAAACAAAGGCAAGCAAACTGTCCAAACAAAAGGCAAGCAAACTGTCCAAAAAGAATGATCACAAACTGCCCAAACCAAAGGCGCAAATTGAACCAAACAAAATGCAGTCAAACTGAATCAAACAAATACTACAAACTGAATGCAAGCAAGCTGCGCAAACTAGGCAACAAACAAAAACATTATCACAACTGTCCAAAAAATAAACAGCTTTGTCCAAACAAAATGCAAACAGCATAAACGAGGCAGCAATATAGCAACAAACAACATCAACAAAAGCAGGCAGCAAAGCAGAAGTATGGCAATATAATAGCTAAGTCAACCAAGCAAAAACTTGTTCAAGAAGCCTAATTCATCATTTTCCATTTTTCATTGCAAACTTTTCAGAATTGGAAAAAAAGGCAAAAGAGCAATTGACTTTCTTAGTGTCATTGAGAGAGAAGAGAGGAAAGAAGTCACCTAGGTTATTGGGATGCACAGCCCTGCTGCCTTGACTGTCACAAGTTACATAGAAGTTGCTAGAAAACAAAACTGCCATCAAAAAGCCAAAAGAACAATATAGTAAAATATTCAAATTCTTTGTTTTCCCACCATTTTGAATAAGAGATAACAGAAAGAGAGCCAATATAACAGGAGGGAGGTCAATAAAAAAAGAACACAGTTGACAAGCCTAAAAAAAAGCTCAGCAAACCTCAAACCCCAAACCTGTAAAACTCTCAAGCCAAAAAGTCTCAAATCTGAACAATCATCGAAACAAGTCTCAAACTGTCAAAATCCCAAACCTGATCTCAAGCCAAACACATAGAAACATCATCAATCTCCAAAAACTATCAAAACCAAAAACCTCCAAAACCTCAAAGTTTCAAACTGTTAAACCATCTCAAAACAACATCCTCAAACCAAAACTGTAACAAGGCCAAACCTTCACTACCATCAAAACTCTCAAAAAACCCCAAAAACCTGTCAACAAACCAAACCCAAAAACCAGTAAAATTCCCAAACTGTCAACAAGACCAAAACTTCAAAAAAATAGTTATCACTTTCAAACTCACAAAACCTGTTAAACCATCAAATAACAAAAAAAAACAGTTGAAACATCAACAAATCGAAAACCACAAATCTCTAACTCATCAAACCTGTAACAGAACCACCATCAACAAAACCTGTCAAAATCCATAACCAAAAACATAACCAAAGACTTGCAACAAACTCCAACAATCAAAAACATAGTAACCCTCACGAAAGTCTCAGCAACCATCATCAAATCATAACCATCAGCAAACATCACAAAACTAAAACCATCATCAAAAATTAATAAATACCAGTAACCATCAAAACCCAGAAAGAACAGAAAAAGCATCAAAGCCTCATCAAACAACAACCAACATCCTCATCGTTCAACAAAGAAAATAGAAGAAAATTACCACAAAAAAAAGAGCACGCTTTCATCCTCATCTCCTCCCCCCGTCTCCGGCCACCAAGGAACACCGTCCTAAAAATCTCGCCGTCCCCTTTCCATTTCATAGAAAGTCTCCAACAGGTATGAACTTTCCCTCTTTCTCATGAATCCCTAAAACCATTCTCTGCATGTCAATGGACCACAAGGTATATTAACAGAAAACACATAACAAGATGAAAATCATTGAATTCGTAAGCTTTAATAAAACAAAACCTTACCCTTTTTTCAAAGAATCTCATTAGCATTTGATTAGGGAGGCGAGGACAACCATTCCGACAACTGAGAGTTGGGGGGGATCAGATAAACCAATTTCGAACCCCTTAGACATAAATTCATTTCAAAACTTAGGGTTTTCAAAAACGTGAATCATGGTAAGATGAGGAGAGATTATGTTACTGAATAGGGCGTTTCGACCATGAGACTAGGAAGGGACGAGTAGTGAGATTTAGAGGTGAGCAAAGATGAAAGATCGATACAGAGATTAAGCGAAAGAGATGAGCGGCGCCACTGTGAACAAAGGGGTTCCAAGAACCCTAATTTGTTTTGTCCCTTAATCAAACAATTAAACAGAGTTAAGACTTGGGCTTTTGTTTTGTTCACATTTTTGCCCTAAGGCCCATTCATTTTTCTAACCCACCCCCCATCTGGCCTTGTTTGGTCACAGCAAAACAACATTTCTTTGGGCCTAACATCCTTAAATTTCCTTAAGCCCATATTTCTTTCTTTTTTAATTTGTTTTTCTTCTTATATTTTATTTGTTAACAAAATTACTAAATAAAACATAAAATACATTTTATACATTTGATTTAAGTCTTGAAAATTAATTTTTATCTTTTATTATTATTATTATTATTATTATTATTAATTTTTTTGCTTTAATTTTAATTGACATAATAGAATACCAAAAATATAATAATAATTTAGTTTATTTGTTTTCTTTAGATTTTACATAATTAATAAAAATGCAAAAAAATAAAGATTTTAATTTAATCATTTTTTAGAATAGGTTTTATCTTTCTCTTTTCATGTAAATACTTAACATTTCATATTTTGTTGATTTTATCTCATGGATTATCATAGCTTTAATTAAATCGCACAAAATTCGATTTGGTTGTATTGCTTGTTATTCGGACATTTCTATTTCATGTGATTCATCCCCATTTGTAACAATTGTACCCCCATTCCCGAACATTTTGTAATAGCGTAGAATTTCAATTCCCGCAATTTACTGTTTTTCATATACTGTATAGTAATTAGGCGTGTAAGGCAAGATTCAAAAAACAATCGCTAGATGACCTAATCAAAGAATAAAATAACTTGAAACCGACACACTTTTTCACACGCGCACCTCTAGGGTAACCTCGCTCGTTGCCTCAGAAATACAATCATGTCCCTCAAATATGGGACGCTCTAGCAATGAACCTTCGATAAAAAAGATCGTAGTCCCCCAATGACCCTTGATGTTGCCTTCGATTAAAATGATCTTGTCCCTTATGAAAATTGCTAAAGCGTCTCAAAAGTTGCCTTCAATGATTGTAAAATTGACTCGCACCTGTCCCTTCACATCCAACGATGGGGCTTCTTACCAAATCAATGGTAAGATAGCACCATTAAAAGGAAGAAGAAAAGAACAAATTAAGACCTTTCGAGTAGATAGATTCGCTCTTAGTTACTCGCTTGCTCACGACAAAACTTTTTACACCTACACTCTCATTTCAAAACATTTTCAAAAAGAAAAAACGTTTTATATACGTTCTTATAGAGACGAGAACCATTGCAAAACCTCTTTTTAAAAAACTTTTCGAAACACGATTCACAAACACATCTTTGAACCACTTTTCGAAACAAAAACTTCGTATACGTTCTTATAGAGACGAGAACCATTACAAAGAGATTTTTCAAAATATTTTCAAAGCCCACACCACAAGCACACAATCAAATGAAAGCAAGTGATCTAAATGACTAACTAAGAGCCCATGGAAAACCATGAATGAAAAGGGTGCTAATACCTTCCCTTTTCATAATCTACCCCCCGAACCCGAGAAAATCTCGAAAGGTCTTTCCTGTGTTTTTTTACCTTTCCTTTTGGATAAAAGAAAAGTCGGTGGCGACTCTTACTAACCGCACAAGTGTGAACGAAACGCAAAACATCTAGTCAGTTCTCCCACCGTATCACAGAACTGGCGACTCTGCTAGGGACAATAATAAAAGTGGGGTTACCTTAGGGTTTAGATCACCTTTATTTGCTTACAATTGTTTGCCTTGTTTGCTTTACACTTTGGTTCTATTGTTTGGGTTTGAATCCTCCACCCGGATTTGGGAAGCATAATAGGTAAATAACAATACATTGTAGAAACTGTGTGGGATATACCGACACAGTCTAAGCAATAACTATGTTAGTGTGACATATTTGTGGGTACCGGCAGCCTTTGAGTCAATCAAAGAGAATACGGGGCCGCTGAGTGATGTCATGAAGCACTAACGAACTTCTAGAACCTTTACTTGACCATCTTGGCCTTTTAGGATGTAGTGAGATGATCGGCTTTGGTGTAGTCCGAAGTTGGTAGATACTCGATACTACACTCATTGAGGGTTGTTTTCTTGGAATATTTCGGTCGCCAATAAAGAGGCTTAAACTGAAACAATGAACAAGGAAACAATCTAGTGATATTGAGCTCCTTAGAACCCGGTTACTATTTCTAGGACAGGTTGAGCCAACTAAACTTCAAGAGGGTACTTACCTATGAAACCCCATGCAAGCCTAAACTAAGAACTTGTGTGATTTGCTTGTACATATATACTTGTGCATAACATCATGAACATCATGAAGCATCATATGCATCCACTAACCATTTCAAGGATTTTTGGAAGTTTATCTTTGTTCCTGTTTTGTAGGATATGGATTCACTTCGCAGGAAAACTATCCAAGTCAACCTTGTGAGAATTCCTCCACAACTCAAGGAGCTTGCTTCCAGGATTCCTGAGAACTCTCCATTCATCGAGAGGCATGGTCATCTTCTCAACTTAGTCACTTCCAACACAGAGGAAGACATGATGAAAGTTCTCTTCCAGTTCTTTGACCCCTTGCATCACTGCTTCACATTTCCTGACTACCAGCTCGTGCTCACTTTGGAGGAATTTTCTCAACTCTTGAGGATTCCTATTCTCAATCAACTACCTTTCAACGGTACAGAAAGAGATCCAAAACCTAAAGATGTTGCTCAAGCCCTGCACTTGCAACCATCTGATGTCACAGCCCATTGGGAGACTAGAAGTGGTGTCAAAGGTTTCTTGGCAAAGTTCTTGTTTGAGAAGGCCCAAAGTTGCTGGAATTCCTTGGACTTACAAGCTTTTGAGGGGATTGTAGCTTTTCTCATCTATGGGATGGTCTTGTTCCCTAATCCTGATCAACTCAGAGATGTGAGTGCTGTCAAAATCTTCATGTCACGCAATCCAATGCCTACATTGCTTGGATATATCTTACACTCTTTTCACACTCGTACAATGAGGAAAAGAGGTGTTCTCATGTGCTGCACTCCTCTTCTGGCAAGATGGTTTATTTCTCATCTTCCCCAATCAGTCTTGAAGAATAAGCAAGGTTTGAGGTGGTCACAACGATTGATGACTCTTACACATTCAGATATTCATTGGTGTTATCGAACCAAAGAGAATGTTATCATCATCGACTATTGTGGGGAATTACCTAATGTCCCTCTACTTGGCATTAGGGGAGGCATCACCTACAACCCCTGCTTGGCTCTAAGACAGTTTGGTTATGCCCGAAGGGATGGCCCACATGACATGCTGATTCAAGGCTTGGTTTTAGACTTCGACAATGACAATCAAGGACTTCGTCAAAGGTTCATCCGAGCTTGGAGGATGCCTAACAAGGTAGACAATAAGACCTTGGGACACAAGAATTCCATCCCCCTTGAGCCTTACCTCAAGTGGGTACGAACCCGCGCCCAAAGTCTTATGATGCCTTACCCTTCCATTCTCCCAGTGATTATAGAGCCTGTTAAGGAAGGAGAGGTTCCATACACCCTCCTACATCCTGACATGTCAACATCACTCGAAGATCTACAAAGGAGTTGGATACAGCTCAAGGGATAACGTGATACTTTTGAAGCCCAATTCTATGCAAGCGAGAAGAAGGTTTTAGAACTCACTCGGTTACTTCATGAAGAGCAGACTCTCAACACCTACATTGCGCCAAAGAGGATGCGCAACGCCTTTTTATCATAGAATTTTGTACTATTTTTCCCTAGGGGCATTGATGTAAACAAATTCTATTTTATTAATATAATGTTTGTTCCTTTTTGTTTGACACAAATTTGAATTTTTTTCAAATCCTTGAAAGCATCACATGAATACATATCATTCATCATATGCATAAACAAGTCTTTGCAAGAAGTTTTCCTCATCCCTCTGCTGTTTATTACAGCAATATGGATCTTGAACAAACGGTTAAAGACTTGCAAGCTCAGAATTCACAATTTCAACAGCTACTCTTGACCTTGGCCAAGGGGCGGGAGGAGCTCAAGACTCTGCTAGAGAAAGAAAAAGAGAAAAAGAAGAAGAAGCGAGCTGGTGTGGCTACCATGGGCAGAAGGTTTAAAGGACAAGCCAGAAGGGCCTTGGATTTTCCGTCAACCTCTGAGGAAGGGGAAAGAAAAGGTAAAGAGACTGCAGTGCCTTCAGATTCTGAAGCTGAAGAAGAGGAAGAAGAGAACTACTCTGAACAACAATACCCTCCGGCCGATGACAAATACAAAAACTTGGAAGAGTGTCTAGCTGCTATGGAAGTACAAAGAGTACCGGGGCTGGACTTTGAGGAGTTAGGGTTGGTATCTGGGATTGTAATCCCTCCGAAGTTTAAAGTTCCACTATTTGCCAAGTACGATGGGGTGTCTTTCCCAAGATGCACCTACGATCTTATGTCAGGAAAATTCAACCGCATTCTGCTGACAAAGATTTGTGGGTCCACTTTTTCCAGGATAGTTTGTCAGGAACGCAGCTTGATTGGTGCTACCAGTTGGAAAGGTCTAATGTGCATAATTGGGAAGAATTGGCAGCCGCCTTCTATAAACAGTATCAATACAACGCCGACTTGGCACCAACCCGTACTCAACTCTAGGGTATGGCCATGGTGTCCAATGAGGGTTTCAAAGACTACGCCCAAAAGTGGAGGGACTTAGCCGGAAGGGTGCAACCACCTTTATCTGAAAGGGAGCTAGTGGACATGTTTCTGGGAACTCTGTCAGGACCATTCTTTAATCATCTGATTGGAAGCTACTCTGCGGGGTTCATTGAGTTGATTTTAACTGGTGAGAGGATAGAAGTCGGCATAAGAAGCGGGAATTCAGAAAGACGCGTCTACCTCTGCTGCTATAAAAAGCCCTTTACAGGAAAGAAGGAAGTGTAGGCTGTCTATCAGGGAAGAAACGAGCGCCGATTAACAGTGGGGGCCGTTATGATTCAAAAGTCTGCATCAGACCAGCCAAGAAACAATCAGCCGAGAAATGATCAGCCGAGAAACAATCAGCAAAGGGTGGAAAGGCCAGTAAGGCAATTCACCAAGATAAACATGACTCCTGCTCAAGTCCTACCACATCTCCTGAAGTTGAATTTGGCCATGCTGAAAGAGGTCCCTAAAAATCCCAATACTGCTTCTCCGCACTACCATCTGAATGCTAGGTGCACTTATCATTTAGAGAGTCCAGGGCATGACACCAACAACTGTTGGGCTCTGAAGAACAAGATTCAGGATCTGATAGACGCAAAGGAGGTTGAATTTGAAGCTCCTGAGAAACCGAATGTTATCTCCGCTCCAATGCCTAAGCATGGACACAATGCCATCGTTGTTGAGGAAGACTTATTTGTTGACACCGTGGATGATTTACTGACTCCTCTCCTAACCATCAAGTTGAATTTGTTGAAAGCTGGGGTGTTCCCAGGTTGTGACCAAGATTGCCATACTTGCCTGTCCCCATCATTTGACTGCCCTCTGTTGAAGGAAGGTATCCAACAACTGATTGATAATCAGGAAATTTTGTTTGAGAAAGCTCCTATTTCACCCATTCCAATTCTAGAAGTTTCAATAATAACCATATACGCCAATCCTTCCAGGGTTCCTAAAAAACCCGTTAGGATTACATCCGCTCCTATGACTACTCCATTGAAGATAACAATGCCCGGGTCAACCCCATAAAAATCAGATAAGACGGTACCATGGAACTATGGTGGAGAAATCTACTACCATGGTGTCAAACAGATTGAACAGAATGCCGAGGAAGAGAGTTCTAAAGAAGACAATCCTGACATCAGCAACATTACTGGAACGAGCAAGGTTACTTGTAGTGGAAGAATCTTTTCTCCAGAGATTGCTCCTCCTACAGCAGTCTTTAGACCCGTGGCTATTCCAAAGATTACATCTGTACCAGTAATTACACCTGCAAGTGTACCGGCCAACAATGACAATGCAATTCCTATCCCTACTTCCGCTGCTGAGAATAAAGGAAAGAATGTTCAAGAGGAGCCTGTCTTGACGAAGGCTCAACCACTAGCTATTCCTGAGACATCCAAGAAGGAGATGAAAGAAATCCTGAGGATCATTAAGGAAAGTGATTATGATGTGGTCGAACAACTGGGGCAGACCCCCTCCAAAATCTCTATGTTAGCATTGCTGCTTTGCTCTGAGGCACATGCTAAAGCTTTGGTAAAATTTTTGAAGACGGCTCATGTGCCGCAAGAGACTTCGGCTGATCAATTCCAAGAGTGTGTGGCCAGTTTAACAGATGACAGTTGTGACACCCCAAATAATCCGATTATTAAATAATTAGAATTTTTAATTATTAATTTAATTGGAAATTTAATTATTGGTATTTTTGGATTATTGGAATTAATTTAATTAATTAAAGGAAAGAAGTATTGGTGGTGTGAAGAGTGATTAGAGGGTGTGAGGGGTAAAATACTCTACTCTTACTAATTACTAATTTAATTATTTTATTGGAATAATAAAAGGAGTATTAAAAGGAAAAAGAAGAGAAAGAGAGTTATTTTGGAATATTCATCATACATGCATTTGAGAAGAGGAAAAAGAAGGAGAAAACCGGAAGCGTCAGAATTCGAAGAACCCACAAGGTAAGGGGTGATTTCGATTAGTTAATTCGTATTATCGGTTTAGATATTCAATAGTATGGATCATAGTATGTTAGGGAATCCCGGTTTGGAATTCTAGGGTTCCGTAGAATTGTCCCTATTGCGTCGAATTGTAGGTTGAAAACCATTAGGGTGTCAGATGATAAAAAGGAATGATGAAATAATGTTGTTTGATGTTATAATGGTGCAAAATGGATGTGTTTTTGTGTTTCTCATGTTGCAATTCATATGGGTATATTTGGAATTGATTTAGAATGAATAAATGCTGTCAAAAGTGCAGAATTTGACTCTACAGGTCGTGGGAACCGGTTCCCAGTGGGGAGGAACCGGGTTCCACTGTGTGAATTTATAAAAACTGGCAAAAATGCACGTAGGAACCGGTTCTTGTATAGATAGGAACCGGGTTCCCATATATTTTTCCAGAAGCGTGATTTTTGAACTTCGCAGGAACCGATTCCTGCATATGTAGGAACCGGGTTCTGCTGTAACTTTTTGAAAAATATTAAACTTTGAAAATTCATAACTTTCAAACCGTAAGTCCGTTTTGAGTGCCGTTTTGGACGTTATTTATTAAATTTAATGCTATATTTTATAAAATGAAAAGATTTCCTAAAACCTGAAATTATTTTGAAAATGAGTCAAATCCCGGAATAAGTGATTATTGGCTAACGCACATGGGTGTGTATGTAGCAGTGAACCTGTGATGGATGGATGTATTAGTATTGTGTGAATGAAAGGCATGTTTATGTTGCTAATGATGGTGTGCATGATCGTTGAGATATCATGTTTTTGGTTTTGGTTCAGTTATGATAAATTGATGTATTTCATAGACTGATTTGATGTTGCATGCTAGTGATGTGCGGGCATATGCATTGTTTTGGTGAAGTTAATTCCCATTGTGTGGAATTTGACTTGTATTGCCGTTAACCGATACCCGGGTGATGATGGGTGGTTAGGCTGGATTCGTGTCCGGGTGTTTATGGACGAATCGATGGTTGCTGTATCCAGTTGATGATGGATCAGTGTTGGGTGACTTGGTCACGTGTTGGTACCACATGCATTGTGTCTGCATTTGTGTTTGCATGGAATTGTAACATGTTAGGATGTCTTCCAGTGTTATAATTATTTGGTTGATTATTGATTTGTGCATAGTGACTTGTATGATTGGAACTGCGTGTTGAACCTGAATTTATGCTAAAATGGGTGAAATAATATGCTTGTGATATAATGTTGATTGAGAAGCTTATAATGCATGTTAATTATGATAAATCTCACCCTTAATTTAACAATTTCATATTAAAGTTAGCAGCTCAGGAGTTGGTGAGGATGGCTCTTGAGCTATGTTACTTTAAGTCCGCGTGTCAGTGTCGTGCTCTGATAGGTTGTAACACTGGGGAACGTTTAGTTGAGGAATTAGTTTTTATTCAATTGTTTCTTTGAATTTCATTGGGAATAATTATGTTTTGGTTTATTCCGTTTTGGTTATGGTATTTTTCCGCTGTGTAAGACATGGTCTTAAGTTGATTGAATTATTTGAATAATGACCCTCAGTGTAGCATGACTACTGTTTTATTGGAAGTTTTATTTATTTCATAATTGTGACATCCCTTGTTCCGTGTTAACTCTGATGGATATGTCTTTAATCATTGATATAATTAACATTATTCGGGGTATTTTAGAAGGGGTGTTACAATAGTGGTATCAGAGCATAGTCGGTCTTGTCTTGTGTCGTTATCCCTTTTGTATGCGACTAGTGTAAGATGACACTGTCGATACTTGTGTGCTGATGAGGTTGTTTTGTAATGTTACAGAACAATGGCCGGAAGAGGTAACGGAAGAAACGACGATGCTATTGCTGAAGCATTGGGAATGTTGGCTGGAGTACTCGGAGGGAACCAGCAGGGAGCTGTGATTGGTGCTGACTGACAATTGGGGAATTTTCAGAGGAATAATCCTCCGTTGTTCAAGGGTGCACATGATCCCGAAGGTGCTCAGAAGTGGTTGAAGGAGATCGAGAGGATCTTCAGAGTAATTGACTGTGCTGAAGGGCTGAAGGTGAGATACGGAACTCACATGTTAGCAGAGGAAGCTGATGACTGGTGGGTTGCTACCAGAACTGAAATGGAAGAAGATGGTATTGCGTTGACTTGGGCTGTGTTCAGGAGGGCTTTTATGAGGAGGTACTTTCCTGAGGACATCAGAGGCAAGAAGGAGATTGAGTTTCTGGAACTCAAGCAGGGTAACAAGACTGTCAGTGAGTATGCTTCAAAGTTTACTGAGTTAGCGAAGTATTATGCTCATTATACTAACGATGCAGATGGAGAATTTTCCAAATGTATCAAGTTTGAGAATGGTCTTCGTGATGAGATTAAGCAGGGTATTCGGTATCAGCGTATCCGAAGATTTCCTAATCTGGTTGACTGTAGTAGGATTTTAGAGGAGGATCTTGCTAGCACTAAGTCGAATGCTCGAGGGTATGTTGATAGGAAGGGTAAGCAATAGATGGATCGTGGTGAGCCTTATGATAAGAAGTGTTTCAAGTGTGGGAAACTCGACCATGTGGCCAATGATTGCAGACTTATCAAAAGCGGAAACGACTCATTGAGGGTTGTTTTCTTGGAATATTTTGGTCGCTAGTTAAGTGGCTAAACCAAAACCATGAACGATGAAAACAATCCAATGATATTGAGCTCTTTAGAACCCGGTTACTATTTATAGGACAGGTTTTTAAGCCAACTACACTCAAGAGGGTACTTACCTATGAAACCTCATGCAAGCCTGAAACTAGGGTTTGGTGTGAATTGCTTGTACATATGTTTTGTGCATACATCATAAACATCATAAAGCATCATATGCATTCACTAACCATTTCAAGGGTTTAGATCTTCATCTTTGTTCTTGTTTTGTAGGTCATGGAAATTCCTCGCAGAAAAACCATCCAAGTCAACCTTGTGAGAATCTCTCCTCAACTCAAGGAGCTCACATCAAGGATTCCGGAAAGCTCACCCTTCAGTGAAAGGCATGGTAGACTTCTCAGCTTAGTCAACACCAACATTGAAGAGGACATGATGAAAGTGCTATTCCAGTTCTTTGACCCTCTCCACCACTGTTTCACTTTCCCCGACTACCAGTTGGTGCCCACTTTGGAGGAGTTTTCTCAACTCCTGAGAATTCCTATCCTTAATCAACTACCCTTCAACGGTACAGAAAAGGAACCAAAGCCGGAAGATGTTTCTCGAGCATTACATCTACAACCATCTGACATCAAGGGGCATTGGGAAACCAGAAGCAGCGTCAAAGGATTCTTAGCAAAATTCTTGTTTGAGAAGGCACAAGAATGTTGGAATTCATTGGACCTACAAGCCTTTGAAGAAATTGTGGCACTCCTTATCTATGGGTTGGTCTTGTTCCCAAATCCTGACCAGCTGGTAGATGTCAATGCCGTCAAAATCTTCTTATCCAGAAATCCAATACCAACATTGCTTGGGGACATTCTTCACTCATTTTACACACGAACAATGAGAAAGAGGGGTGTTCTCATGTGCTGTACTCCTCTCCTTGCAAGGTGGTTTATTTCGCACCTTCCACAATCTGTCTTGAAGAATGACCAAGGCTCAAGGTGGTCCCAACAGTTGATGACTCTTACTCACTCTGATGTACAATGGTGTTCTCGGTCCAGAGAAAATGTCATCATCATCGATCGTTGTGGAGAGTTCCCTAATGTTCCATTACTTAGCATTAGAGGGGGCATTACCTACAATCCTTGCCTAGCTTTGAGGCAATTTGGATATGCACGGAGGGATGGCCCTCACGACATGTTGATTCCTGACCTAGTTTTTGACTTCGACAACGATGAGCAAGGACTTCGCCAAAGATTCATCAGAGCTTGGAGGATGCCCAACAAGGTTGATAGCAAGACACTGGGGCACAAGAACTCCATCCCTCTTGAGCCTTATCTCAAATGGGTACGAGCCCGAGCCCAGAGTCTAATGATGCCTTATCCTCATGTTCTCCCTGTGATTAAAGAGCCCGTCAAGGAAGGAGAGGTTCCCTACACCATCCTATATCCTGACATGCCTACATCGTGGGAGGAAATGTAGAAGAGCTGGATTCAGCTCAAGGAGGAACAGAACACTTTTGAAGCCAGCTTCTACGCTAGTGAGAAGAAGGTTCTAGAGCTTACCCGCCGACTCCATGAGGAAGAGACCCTCAACACCTACATCGCACCAAAGAGGATGCGCAATGTCTTTTTACCTTGAGAAGTTGTTTTTTGTAATATTTGGTCCATGGGGCATTTATGTACTAACAAATTTCTTCTTATTAATATGACGTGCGTTCTTTTTGTCTGCAACAAGTTTGAATATTCTAAATCCTTGAATGAATTGCATACATAAGCATAGCATTCATCATGTGCATAAGCAGGTCTCACGCCAGGTTTCCTTATCTGTCTGCTGTTTATTTCAGTAGGATGGATCTCGAGCAAACAGTCAAGGACCTACAGGCTCAAAATGCACAATTTAAGCAACTCCTGATGACCTTGGCTAAGGGTCAGGAGGATCTAAAGACCTTGTTGGGGAATAAAGACCCAGTGAAAAAGAAGAAAAAGAGACTCAGGGTGGCTACTTTAGGGAGAAGATTTGAAGGAGAGGCCAGAAGAGTGCTTGAATTTCCTCCTACTTCTGAGGAAGGAACCAGTAAAGGGGGTGCGGCTGCGGTACCTTCCGAGTCCGATATGGAAGAAGAGGAGGCTGAAGAGGATGAAGACTATTCTGATCAACAATACCCTCCGGCTGATGATAAATACAAAGGTTTAGAAGACAGGTTGGCAGCCATGGAGCTACAGAGGGTGCCGGGTTTGGATTTCGAAGACTTGGGTTTAGTTGCCGGGATTGTGATTCCCCCAAAGTTCAAAGTACCAGTTTTTGTGAGGTATGACGGGCTGTCCTGTCCAAAAATGCATCTCAGGTCCTACGTAAGGAAGATCCAACCTTATACGGCAGATAAGAACCTTTGGATCCATTTCTTTCAAGACAGCCTTTCTGGGGCTCAACTGGAGTGGTTTTATCAGCTAGAGGGAACCAGCGTCCGAAACTGGGAAGACTTGGCCACCACCTTTTACAAACAATATCAGTATAATTCTGACCTTGCTCCCACGCGTACCCAACTTCAGGGTATGTCACTGGGAACAGGCGAGGGATTCAAAGAATATGCACAAAAATGGAGGGATTTGGCTGGCAGGGTGCAACCTCCTTTAACCGACCGTGAACTTGTTGACATGTTTCTAGGGACCCTGTCTGGTCCATTTTTCAACCATCTAATTGGTAACTCTTCCGCGGGGTTTACCGATTTAATCTTAACGGGCGAGAGAATAGAAGCTGGCATCAAGTCAGGGAAGATTCAGAAGGGTGCCGCTGCAAGTGTTGAGAAGAAGCCTTTCAAGAAGGAAACGACTGTGGTATACTCTCAGAGAAGAACAGGGAAGACTGAACGCCGGCCAACTGTGGGGGCTGTAATGATTCAAAACCCTTCAAGGGAGCAGCCTCGCTATAACCAGTCCAGACCAAATCAACAACGGGTGGAACGGCCACAACGACAGTTCACCCGCATTAATATGACGCCAGCGCAAGTGCTTCCCCATCTGTTAAAGTTGAATCTCGCCACTATCAAAGAGGCGCCAAAAAATGTGAATACGTCCTCTCCGCATTATCATCCTAATGCTAAATGCGCCTACCATTCTGACAGTGTCGAGCACGACACCAACAATTGTTGGGCACTCAAGCATAAAATCCAAGACCTGATAGAGGCGAAGGAGGTGGAGTTCGACGCTCCAGAGAAGCCGAACGTGATATCTGCTCCAATGCCGAAGCACGGCCGAAATGTCAATGCCATTGAAGAAGATTTGTATGTTGCTGATGTCAATGATCTGATAACTCCGTTGCTAACCATCAAGTTGAATCTGTTAAGGGCTGGGATCTTCTCGGGATGTAAAGAAGACTGCTATTGTTGTTACTCTCTGCCGTTTGACTGTCCGTTACTGAAGAAAGGCATCCAAGGCCTAATGGACAGTTGACAAATTTTGTTTGAAAAAGTTTCTGCTATTCCAACCCATACTGAAGATGTCTCAATTATAACCATTCACGCCAATCTTTCCAAGGCCGTCAGAAAGCCTGTTAAGATTACACCAGCTACGAAGTCTGTTCCTTTGAAGATAACAATGCCAGGGCCTGTCCCCTACATTTCTGAGAAGTCAATACCATGGAACTACGGCGATGATGTCTACTACCATGGTATTAAACAAATTGAAATAACTGAAGAAAGTTCAGATGAGGAAGAAGCCAGCATTGGAAACATTGCAGGCACGAGCAAAATCACCCGGAGTGGGAGAATATTTTCTCCAGAGATTGCCCCTCCAAGAGCAATCTTTGGACCCTCATCTGCTGACAAGGTTATTCCTGCACCAATAAAACTCTCTGCTAGAACCCCATTGATTGAAGATGTTGTTGTTCCTAGTATTGTCCCTCCTACCGCTGCTGATAAAGGTAAGGGAACCCAAGATGAGCTCGTCAGGACGAGGGCTCAACCCTTGGTCATCCCGGAAACCTCCAAGAAAGAAATGGAAGAGATCTTGAAGATAATCAAAAGGAGTGATTACGATGTGGTAGAACAACTGGGGCAAACCCCCTCGAAGATCTCCATGTTGGCACTACTACTTTGCTCAGAAGCGCATGCTAAAGCTTTGATAAAATTCCTGAAGGCAGCCCATGTGCCCCAGGAAACCTCTGCAGACTAATTCCAAAATTGCGTGGCCAGCCTTACTGCGGACAATGGATTAGGTTTCTCTGATGCCGACCTAACTCCTAAAGGTAGAAACCACAATGATGCTTTGCACATTTCAGTCGAGTGCCGAGGAACTACTCTCGCACATGTCTTGGTCGACACTGGTTCGTCGCTGAATGTACTGCCCAAGAAAGCTTTGGACCGACTAGATTGTGAAGGGTTAGAGCTGAAGCCGAGTGATATTGTTATCAGAGCTTTCGATGGTTCGAAGAGGATGGTCCATGGGGAGGTTGATATTCCCATCAAGGTAGGCACTGAGGTGTTTAAATCTACTTTCTATGTGATGGATATCCGTCCGTCATACTCTTGCTTGTTGGGTAGGCCTTGGATACACAATGCCGGGGCAGTCACCTCTTCCTTACATCAAATGTTGAAGTATCCTGTCAAGGGAAAGATCATAACTGTCCATGGTGAAGAGGAGTATATGATTAGCCACCTGAACTCCTTCCGGTATGTGGAGGTAGAGGGTGAGTTCATTGAGACGCCTTTCCAGCATTTCGAAGAAGTCCCTCCTGAAATAACAGTAGCAAAGTTGGTAGCTGAAGTACCAAAGCAGATGGCCAGGATGACATCTCTGGAAGACGCGAAGGCCGCAATAAAGGAGGGGAAGAATTCAGCATGGGGGCAGTTGCCTGATATTCCACATAAAACAGACAAATTTGGATTAGGGTTCACTGCCGCGGGCCAGAAAGCTATGCGCCGTTCGAAGATTGAAAGAGCGCCAATCAAAATTTCTCCCTACGGAATCAACGCTTTGGAAGACGAAGACCAAGAGAGCAGCATCGAAGAGTGGATTTACCCAACTATCAAAGGAGGATTATGCAACTGGGAGGCAAAAGACTTTGTCCCCATCACTTTTATTCATCAGTAATTTATCTGTCAAACATTTCCTTTTGGTCTGTAATATTTATTTTCGAACAATCCGTACACTATCTTTTTACCTCATGCCTTGCCCGGGGCATGTAGGTCCATTTGTAAGGGTTTTGATTATTTTCATATCCATATGCCATGTTTAATGATTCATTGGACGTTTTTTCATTTGATAAACTGCTGTGTTCATTTTCTTTCCTTTTGCATTTTTGTTTAAGGATGGCTATCCCTTACACACATCCACACTCACAAATGCAGGTACCCATCCACTCCGGATTCCATGGGTGACTATTCTGCTATATCCTTCAATAACTCTGAAGATCTGGTCAATCAAGCCGAGTATGAAGATGACGAAGGTTGTGAAGTACCAGGGGAACTAGCCAGACTTCTACAGCAAGAGGAAAGGGCCATCTTACCTCATGAAGAGTTGTTGGAGACTGTCAACTTAGGAACCGAGGAAGACCGGAAGGAGGTGCAAGTGGGTGCCAATCTGGAACCAAGTGTCAAGGAGCGCCTGATACAGTTGTTAAATGAGTATGTTGAAATCTTCGCTTGGTCTTATGAAGACATGCCGGGTTTAGACACAGACATCGTGGTTCACCGTCTCCCCACAAGAGAGGATTGTCCGCCGATCAAACAAAAAGTCCGCCGAATGAGGCCTGACATGTCTGAAAAGATCAAAGCAGAAGTGATGAAGCAATTCGACGCTGGCTTTCTGGCTGTTACGTCCTATCCTCAATGGGTCGCCAACATCGTACCAGTACCTAAGAAAGATGGCAAAGTCAGGATGTGTGTGGACTACCGGGATTTGAATAGGGCCAGCCCCAAAGATGATTTTCCGCTACCACACATTGACATTTTGATCGACAATACAGCTCAGCACAAAGTGTTTTCCTTCATGGATGGATTCTCGGGCTACAATCAAATCAAAATGGCCCCCGAAGATATGGAGAAAACAACCTTTGTCACACAATGGGGTACTTTCTGTTACAAGGTGATGCCGTTCGGACTGAAGAACGTTGGGGCAACTTATCAACGCGCCATGGTAGCTTTGTTTCATGATATGATACATCATGAAATCGAAGTTTACGTAGACGATATGATAGCTCGGTCACAAACAGAGGAGGAGCACCTTGAACATCTAGAAAAGCTGTTTGCCAGGTTGAAAGAATACAAACTCAGGCTAAATCCAAGTAAGTGCACTTTTGGAGTTAGGTCTGGTAAACTTCTAGGATTCATTGTAAGCAACAAAGGCATTAAAGTCGATCCAGCAAAAGTGAAAGCAATACAAGAGATGCCTGCTCCCCGTACTGAAAAGGAGGTTAGAGGGTTCTTGGGGCGCTTGAACTATATTGCCAGATTCATCTCTCATCTGACTTCTACCTGTGAGCCAATTTTCAAACTCTTAAAGAAAGATCAGGTAGTCGAATGGAACGACGATTGCCAAGCTGCTTTTGATAAGATCAAGGAGTATTTGCTAGAACCTCCTATTCTGATGCCACCCGTCGAAGGAAGACCATTGATCATGTATCTGACCGTCTTGGATAACTCAATGGGGTGTGTTTTGGGCCAGCATGACGAGTCTGGTCGAAAAGAGCATGCTATTTATTACCTTAGCAAAAAGTTTACCGACTGTGAGACTCGCTACTCACTGCTCGAGAAAACTTGCTGCGCTTTGGTATGGGCAGCTCGCCGACTAAGGCAGTATATGTTGACTCATACTACCTTGTTGATTTCCAAAATGGATCCTATCAAGTATATCTTCGAAAAGCCCGCTTTATCTGGAAGAATAGCTAGATGGCAAATGATCCTAACTGAGTATGACATCCAGTAAACCACTCAAAAAGCTATAAAAGGGAGTGTACTAGCTGACCATCTGGCTCATCAAGCTATCGAAGATTATCGACCCATGAGATTTGACTTCCCAGACGAGGACATCATGAATTTGGACAACATTGAAAATAACGGACCGTATGACGGACCCGAAAAGGGATCCCGATGGACCCTGTACTTTGATGGTGCTTCAAATGCACTTGGAAACGGTATCGGTGCGGTACTCATTTCCCCGGAAGGTTGTCACACACCTTTCACGGCCCGACTTTGCTTCAGCTGCACAAACAACATGGCTGAGTATGAAGCTTGCATCTTTGGTCTCAAGGCTGCTATAGACTTGGGGATCAAATCTTTGATCGTATTTGGGGACTCGGCTTTGGTTATTAGTCAAATCAAAGGAGAGTGGGATACCAAGCATCCTAATCTTATCCCATACAAAGAACATGTCTTGACATTGTTGCCTCATTTCGAGCAAATTACCTTCGAGCATTTCCCGCGAGAAGAGAATCAACTAGCAGATGCTCTAGCTACATTGTCCTCCATGTTTAAACTCAACTGGGATAATGAGGCTCCCCAAATCACCATCGAGCGAATGGATGAACCTGCACATTGTCACGAGATTAATACCGAAGAAGTAGTGGAACAACCCTGGTTCCATGAAATCAAAAGGTATCTCCAGACTAGAGATTATCCCGAAGGAGCTTCCGTAAATGACAAGAAGTTCTTAAGGAAATTTGCTGCCAAATTCTTCCTGAGCAACGACATCCTTTACAAACGAAGCCATGATTGTGTATTACTCTGATGCGTAGACAAAGCTGAAGCAGAGTTGATCATGACTGAGATACACAGCGGCACATTTGGCACTCACTTGAGTGGGCATACAATGGCTAAGAAGATCCTAAGGGCAGGCTATTACTGGTCTACCATGGAAGCTGACTGCCATCAACATTCCCGTACTTGCCACAAATGTCAAGTCTACACTGACAAAGTTCATATCCCTCCGGTTCCTCTCAACGTTCTGACTGCTCCTTGGCCATTTGCAATGTGGGGCATCGACATGATTGGAGAGATCAAGCCCACGGCTTCCAACGGACATCGTTTCATCCTGGTTGCCATTGACTATTTCACCAAATGGGTCGAAGCGGCTTCCTTCGCCTATGTTACTAAAAATGTGGTTGCCCGCTTCATCAAGCAAAATCTCATATGCCGATATGGTGTTCCAGACAGGATCATCACAGACAATGGTACAAATCTGAATAACACGATGATCACCGCTTTGTGCGAACAGTTCAAGATTTATCATCACAATTCATCTCCCTATCGGCCGAAGATGAACGGTGCTGTTGAAGCTGCGAACAAAAACATTAAGAAGATCATTCAGAAAATGACTGTCACTTACAAAGACTGGCATGAGATGTTACCGTTTGCACTACATGGATACCGTACGACGATACGTACTTCAACCAGGGCAACCCCATTTTCTTTGGTATATGGCATGGAAGCTGTCCTGCCTATGGAGGTTCAGATTCCTTCTCTAAGGATTATGAAGGACACAGGTTTGAATGAAGATGATTGGATTCAGACCCGACTTGATCAACTCAATCTAATCGACGAGAAACGACTCGCTGCTATATGCCATGGTCAGACGTATCAAAAGCGGATGATCAAGGCCTTCAATAAGAAAGTCAGACGCCAAGTGTATCAAGTCGGAGATCTCGTAATCAAGCGAATTATCTTGCCGCAAAGTGATCCCAGGGGCAAATGGACTCCTACGTACGAAGGACCATTTGTGATCAAGAGCATATTTTCTGGTGGTGCAATGATTCTGACCACCATGGACGGCGACGATTTGCCACACCCTGTGAACGCAGACATAGTCAAAAGATACTACGCATAGAATAACCCGGCAAGTCGAAAACCCGAAAGGGCGACTTGGGTAAAAATGGGCATCCCGGTGGACCGAAAACCCGAAAGGGCGGTTCAGGCAAAAGTTAGGGATAAAAAGAAGAAAAAAATTTGTACACCCGACAAGTTGAAAACCCGAAAGGGCGGCTTGGGCAAAAAGGGGTTTCCCGGTGGATCGAAAACCCGAAAGGGCGATTCAGGCAAAAGTTAGGGAATTAAAGCGTATGACTATGTCTCGTCGGATCACTTCAAAGACAATCTCTTCATCAACCAGTTCCAGGCTTCTGATCAATCCAGTCATCGGCAGACGAAGCATTGAATGGACAGATATTCAAAGTTGTGAAGGCTATAGCGGAATGGAATCCCATGGAATTATTTCACATAGCCATCTTTATTTTATATAAATCTTTCAATATTTACGACGAAATCCTCTTACTAGGATGATTGTCTCCTTTGTACAAATATACTCACAGAAAGTTAATACAAATACTTTTCCCAGAAATTCGTGTCATTTCCTTTTTCTTTTTTCTCTTGCACTAATTGTTTTATTTTGAGAAACGTCCAATGTTTTGTTAAATAGGCATATGCATTTGAACATAATCATTTCCTTATGAATCAAGAAGGAGGATTACTGATAGGTTGAAGGTACAGTCGGATATCTTGATGCCCTTTCAAAGGAAATCCCGAGCAGATTTGAAATCCACATTCCTCAGTCAGAACTTAATTCCCTAAACAGAGTCAGGCTTCAGGATCCTCATCAGGAAAAGCTTTCTCAAAACTGATTTCCTCAACCAGAGAACCCTCCAGAACTCAATTCCCTTCAGAGTCAAGTTTCAGTATCCCCGACGGAGCTAAAAATTCAAACTATCAATCCCCAGCGGAACCAGGCTAGGGAACCTTCTCCCCACAGAAATGCTTCTCACTAGACTAGAGATTCTCAGTCTTATCTCCCCAGCTTAAGTCTACCAGGTTCTAAAATCCCCAGTAGACATCGTCAGAAATTCTCTTACCCTGCAGGTCACCAAGGAAATTCCGACTCCCCGCAGTAATTCTAAGGCCCCTCAACGATTGAAGATCTGGTATTCCCCAAGCAAATCTGAAGACTTTCATTTTCAGTTCCTCATTGAATATTCGAAGATTCTCCAGTGAAGATCTCCACAAGACGGGAATTCCCTAGAAGATTGGTATACAACCCGAGCTCCTAATTCCCCAGCAACAGTCAAGGAATTATTCTTCCCGTCAGCAGTCAAGATGCTTTTATCTTCAGCCATCTAGGATTCATTTATCCTCCGCAAGACAGCTCTCCAGCTTACATGCACATTCATTTACATTCATATCATATAACATACATTGTATCATGCATCATGACATTGCATATAACTAACTCTTTACCTTTTCAGGTAAGATCAGTCGACAGACAAAAATCATTATCTCCCGAGATTCTTTCTAGAAATCGTTCATATGTGACCCAGACATGGCGACATTCTGATGCTTATTCCAGATTTATCCAAGTGCATTTTTATACGAGCTCATCATCAGGAAACCCTACACCGGTTCCTCCTCCACCGTCAAGATTTCTGAAAACAGTTCACGGGTTCTCCAAGTAACGGATGTTAACCTATCGCTTGTTCAGTTTCTTCTCAAGACTTCTGAAAACGGTTTATGGATTCTTCCCAACAACGGATGTTAATCTATCAACTTGTTCAGATGCAACTTCTGAAAACAGTTTACGGACGCTTCCCAACAACGGATGCTGCTCTATTGCTTATTCAACTTCAAGATTTCTGAAAACAGTTCACGGGTTCTCCAAGTAACGGATGTTAACCTATCGCTTATTCAGATTCTTCTCAAGACTTCTGAAAATAGTTTATGGATTCTTCCCCACAAGGGATGTTAATCTATCGCTTGTTCAGATGCAACTTTTGAAAACAGTTTACGGATGCCTCCAGATACGGATGTCAATCTATTGCTTATTCAGACCCCCAGTTCGGAGATGGTCCAAAGCATGGACACCTTTCCGATACTCATTCCAGATGGCATATTTAAGCCCATCCCCGACAAGTTTCTGTCACTCCTCCCAATGGCATCGTTAAGCCCATCTCCAAATGGCATCTCTAAGCCCATTCCCGCATCCATTGCTTTAACGAGTGCAAATTTAAGGGCACTCTAGTGTCCAATCTCCTTTTACCCTCGAGTCACGAAAGGCAAACTTGCCAATCTAACTCTTCGGATTCAAGAAGATTGAACAGGGGCAACTGTTGTACCCCAAAATTTGCCCTCCCTTTTTCTCAACATTTTCTCATCACAAAGCCCTTGGAGCTCAAGATCCAGTTAGGGTTTCATCTGCTCAAGACTTCTCCTTTCACTGTTGACCCAAATTAGGGTTTGTATTCGCACAAAGATGTTTTGACCTAAAATGCCTAAGATGACTTTCATGCTTCATATTGGACTCCCAAGTTTATCCACATCAAGTTTCAAGCCTTGATTCCAAACTTTGCCCAGTCAATTGGACAGTTGACCTAGAAATCAGCTGTATTGGGGAAAAAGTCAACTATGACCAATTGACAGTCAAACCTCATGGAAATTGACCCACATCAACATTATGAACTCACATGGACCATTTGATCAAGTTTGGATCACAATTCCACAAGAAATTTGATCAGATCACCAAAAGGGCAAAATGGTCATTTTTAGGGTTTTGACTGCACAAAGGTAATTTTTGACTGTTTGACCTAGCCAATGGAAAACCAAGCTCACATATGGACTCAAGGACCCTATGGAATTGTCTTGACATACTCAACAAGTTCAAAAGATCCCAAATGCACAAGATTGACAGTTGAATTTCCCAGTCAATTGATCAATTTTGACTGTATACTGAAAAGTCAAACTTTGACTTTTTGGTCAAAATCAAATGTCAAGATTCATTTTTCATCAAAACATGCCAAATCATGAAACTTGTTCATCAAGAAATCAAGAATTGCAAATTAGGGTTTGAAATGAAGATTTTTCATAACTTAGAATTTTTCTAAGTTATGAAAAACCCTAATTTTTTCCTAACTTTGCCCCACTTTCTCATCAAGATGCATTTGGATTCAAGGAAAAGTCAAAACATGAAAGTTGTAGCCTATTGCAAAATCTACAACTTTGTTTCACAAACTTTTCCAAAAAGAAGCTTGTAGCTCAAGTTACAATTTTTGGAACAAGGGTACCAAACCATTCTTAAATTAGAGAAAATTTGACCTATTTTAGGCAGGATTTTTGCCTAACTTCAAGACCATTTTTCACATACTTCCACTTGGAATTTCAATTTTCATTTCAAGGATGGATTGTAGTACACATTCCAAGCTTTCCAAAATGTCCAAGAACTCATCAAACAACCTCATGGTTAGGGAGAATCGAATTTGGCAAGTTGGGAAAAAGTCACTTTGTTTATGGCCAAGTTACATGTTCATACATCTAGGCCATTTTGAAATCAGCTTGCATTCCTTGATTACAGGTCCTATATCCCATTTGCACTCAATAATTTAATGCTAACTCATTGTGCCAAGGCCTTGTTTTATGTGTTTAAGCATTACATGGAAGATTAAGCCATTTTTAGATAAAGCATTTTTGCCATTTTTGAAAAGAAGTGCTTTATGTCAATTTGTAAATCAAGAAGGTACAAAGAAAATCTCTGAGGCACAAGTTATTAGACTAATCCCACTGATCAAGGAGAGATTATGTAGCATGGTAGAGGGGCCTATACAAGCCTAAAACACCAACTTGCCATTTCTTGCTTAAGTGTGAAGAAAGCTAGCATAACCATACACAACTCTCATCTCAGAAAAAGCCAGCTTAAGCAAACTTGTCAAACACATTCTAAACCTCCATCCTGACCTGAGACACAAGCCTATCACCTCCAATACCTCTTCATTCACAGAATCACCATTGAACTGCACAAAAATAGGGCATCCCTGCAGTTTGAGTGGCATAGTTCATTTCCATCGTGCATCTTGGCCAAAACCAGTTCCAACACTTTCCCTACCATCAATACAAACTGTCCAAATCATTAGAAGTAGACTGTAACACCTCTAATCAGTTTGGCCATTTTCATTTCTTCCTCTTGCAGGTTGACTTCTGCAGCTTGATATAGAAGGTTTCAAAGCATACCAAGTATTGGAATAGCATCCTCACACTTCAAGCAAGCTGTACAAATCATCATCTTGCCCTGAAAGCTCCTCCATTGCCAGACATGATTCCAACTGAACAGGTATGTTCATGAACTTCTATCTCTCAATGTAGGAAGAATTAGCTCTAAGTTTGTGAATGAAAAATGTCATGCTCATGTCCCTGAAACTATACATGTCTTTACTTTCCATTTATTTTGTCAGTGCTATGAGAATTTGAGGTTTGGACATTGATAAAAAGTTAGGTTAAGATTTGGGAATGGAGAAATTCTCTCTCATTTCTGAGAGTTAGGATGAGTTCTTTACATGTCCAGAATCGTGGCTTGATGCTTAACACTTTTCATGTTATGAGTTTGTGCTAAAAGTCCAGGAATCAGGAGTTGTGTTTGAAGCAAGAAAGGGCGCGTGTTTTCAAAGGTTTTGTCTGAAGGTTGAAGACAAAGTCTTCTTGGGCTGGGCCTGAGTTGATTTCTTTTTTGCACCATGCTTTCACAGTTGCACCCCCTGGCCCATTTTGAGTTTTGTTTGCCATTTTCAATTTTTTCTTTTTTATTCTGGTTTGTTATTTTTCATTAAAACATAAAAAATATTAAAAACATTTTTTTCATATATATATATATATATATATATATATATATATATATATATATATATATATATATATATATATATATATATATATATATATATATATATATATATATATATATATATATATATATATATATATATATATATATATATATATATATATATATACTTATTACTTTTTGTTTAGAATATTAGAAATAAAACAAAATACATTTATTTTCTAATTTTATTTTATTTTTATCTTCTGAAAATATTTTATATAAAATATACTTTTTTTTTGTAAATATTAAATATTATCATTTTTATATATATAATATATATTTAGTAAATAATATAAATACTTAGATATATTAGTATATTTAGGTTAAAAATACAAAAAAATATATACATTTTTATTTTATTAATATTTGACATTAAAAATACCTTTTTTTTACAAATATACTTCATTTTTATTTTATTTTTGTACATAACTAATAAATGTTGTATATATTAAATAATTAATACCTTTTATTTAATAAATTAGGGTTTTGCCCTAAATACATAAAAACTCCAAAAATTAATACTTTTTATTTTGTTTATTTGACATACAAAAAAACACTTTTTTTTCATACATATAAAAAACCTTTTTGCATCTTACATATTTATTTTATTTTTATTTAATTTGTGCAATTAAATACCTTGTAAATTCTCAATTTGATGTAATAGTCTAGGTTTAAATTCCTTGTCAAAATACCCCCCATTTGGATATTTGTACCCCCTTCCCATATATTGTGTTGTAATAACTTAGGAACTTTATTTTTCGCACTTTAAAGTTTTCTAAATATACCATGCTAGAATTAGGGTTTGTATGCAAATAAATTAACAAAAATAGTTTGACCTAATTTCAAGATAAACAAGCATGAAAATGGACAACACTAATCACACTCGCACCCCTAGGGTATTCCACTTGTTGCCTTCAATAATGGGCCATATTGCATGTTAGGTCTCTTTGGGCAAAACAAAACAATCAAATGATCATAGTCCCTCGATGACGCTTTCGAAAGTTGCCTAAAAAATGATCAAGTCCCTTAAAGGAAAATTGCCCAAAGATACTTGGCACCATTGCAATTATGGTCTAAACGATGACCCGCGCCCGTCCCTTTCACATCCTAACACAAGATTGTCCACCAAATGCAATGGTGGAACAAAATTGTTAAAAGGGTTAAAACATAGCAAAAATCTTTGAGAACTTTAGGGTAGATAGCTCTTAAGTACTTGTCAACTTGCAAAACAAAAACACTTGCCTATTTTTCAAACCACACATCACTACACTTTCAAAACAACTTTCAAAAACCTTGAAACATCTTTTCAAAAAGACAAACACCTTTTGTAAAACATTCGAGTAAAGAATTGTTACAAGGGTATCCTAGACAAGGCATCTTTTTTCAAAACATTTTCAAAACCACGTACAAAGCACCATTTCAAACAATTGAAAATCAAGGCAAGTTGATCTAAGCAAGTAACTAAGAGCCCATGGATAACCATGGATAGAAAGGGTGCTAATACCTTCCTTTTCTATAATCTACTCCCCGAACCCAAGAAAACATCTCAAAGGTTTTTGCTGTGCTTTTTAACCTTTCCTTAGGATAAAATAAAAAGTCGGTGGCGACTCTTGCTCAACCGAAACATTTGAGAAAACAAACGCAAAACCCTAGTCAGTTCTCCCACCGTATCACAGAAGGATTTTCCAAATTAGCGTTACCGTTGACTAAGTTGACCAGGAAGGTTCAGATGTTTGTTTGGGATGTTGAATGTGAGAAAGGATTTCAAGAGTTGAAGAGGAGGTTGACAAGTGCTCCGATCTTGATTTTTCCAAATCCGACTAAGTCTTTTGTTGTGTATTGTGACGCATCATTAATGGGATTAGGTGGTGTGTTGATGCAAGATAAGCAGGTGGTGGCTTATGCTTCGAGACAATTGAAAGTACATGAAAGGAATTATCCGACTCATGATTTGGAGTTGGCAGCTGTTGTGTTTGTTTTGAAGTTGTGGAGGCATTATTTATATGGTTCTCGGTTTGAGGTGTTCAGTGATCACAAAAGTCTGAGGTATCTCTTTGATCAGAAAGAGTTGAATATGAGGCAGAGGAGATGGTTAGAATTTATAAAGGATTATGATTTCGGTTTGAATTACCATCCTGGTAAGGCAAACGTTGTTGCGGATGCCTTGAGTAGGAAGTCCTTGCATATGTCGATGTTAATGGTCCGTGAGTTAGATTTGGTTGAGCAGTTCATAGATTTAAGTTTGGTATGTGAAACTACTCCGAATAATGTGAAATTGGGTATGTTGAAACTGACTAGTGGTATTCTGGAAGAAATTCGGAATGGACAGAAGTCCGATGTTGGGTTAGTTGATAAATTGACATTGATCAACCAAGGTCAGGGAGGCGAGTTCCGGATTGATGAGAATGGTGTTATGAGATTTGGTAATAGGGTGTGTGTTCCGGATGTTGCAGAGATTAGGAAGAGTATTTTGGAAGAAGGACATCGTAGTGGATTGAGTATTCATCCTGGTGCTACTAAATTGTACCATGATTTGAAGAAGTTGTTTTGGTGGCCAGGAATGAAAAAGGAAATTGCTGAGTTTGTGTATGCTTGTTTGGTTTGTCAAAAGTCGAAGATTGAGCATCAGAAACCGTCAGGATTGATGGAACCGTTGTTTGTTCCGGAATGGAAATGGGATGGAATCTCTATAGATTTTGTGTCTGGTTTGCCAAGGACCTCGAAGAATTGTGATTCTATCTGGGTTATTGTTGATCGGTTGATGAAATCTGCTCACTTTATTCCGATAAGAATGGATTATCCGATGGAAAGGTTGGCAGAATTGTATGTTGAGAAGATTGTGAGTTTGCACGGTATTCCTTCTAGTATTGTGTCGGATCGAGATCCGAGGTTTACATCTAAATTCTGGACGAGATTGCAAGAAGCTTTGGGTACTAAGTTGCGTTTTAGTTCCGCTTATCATCCACAGACAGATGGTCAGACGGAGAGAACGATTCAGTCGTTGGAAGATTTGTTAAGAGCTTGTGTGTTGGAGAAAGGTGGAGCTTGGGATAGTTATCTACCATTGATTGAGTTTACCTACAACAATAGTTTTCATTCGAGCATTGGTATGGCTCCGTTTAAGGCATTGTATGGTAGGAGGTGACGGACACCGTTGTGTTGGTATGAATCTGGAGAGAGTGTTGTGATTGGACCGGAAATTGTCCAACAGACATCGGAAAAGATTAAGATGATTCAGGAGAAGATGAGGACTTCTCAGAGTCATCAGAAAAGTTATCACGATAAGAGGAGGAAAGATCTTGAGTTTAGCGAAGGAGAACATGTTTTTATGCGAGTTACTCCGATGACTGGTATTGGTCGAGCTTTGAAGTCAAAGAAGTTAACTCCACGTTTTATTGGTCCGTTTCAGATTACCAAGAGAGTTGGGAAAGTTGCTTATCAGATTGCTTTGCCTCCGTCACTTGCAAATTTGCATGATGTTTTTCATGTATCTCAGCTAAGGAAGTACATTGCTGATCCGTCTCATGAGATTCGGGTAGACGATATACAGGTACGAGAGAATTGGACTGTGGAAGCGGTACCTGTGAGAATTGAGGATCGGAAGTTGAAACAGTTGCGAGGCAAGGAGATCGCGTTGGTAAGAGTGGCTTGGGGAGGACCAGCAAATGGAAATGTCACTTGGGAGCTGGAGAGTCAGATGAAGGACTCGTATCCCGAACTGTTCGTCTAAGGTATGTTTTCGAGGACGAAAACTCTTTTAGTTGGGGAGATTTGTGACACCCCAAATAATCCGATTATTAAATAATTAGAATTTTTAATTATTAATTTAATTGGAAATTTAATTATTGGTATTTTTGGATTATTGGAATTACTTTAATTAATTAAAGGAAAGAAGTATTGGTGGTGTGAAGAGTGATTAGAGGGTGTGAGGGGTAAAATACTCTACTCTTACTAATTACTAATTTAATTATTTTATTGGAATAATAAAAGGAGTATTAAAAGGAAAAAGAAGAGAAAGAGAGTTATTTTGGAATATTCATCATACGTGCATTTGAGAAGAGGAAAAAGAAGGAGAAAACCGGAAGCGTCAGAATTCGAAGAACCCACAAGGTAAGGGGTGATTTCGATTAGTTAATTCGTGTTATCGGTTTAGATATTCAATAGTATGGATCATAGTATGTTAGGGAATCCCGGTTTGGATTTCTAGGGTTCCGTAGAATTGTCCCTATTGCGTCGAATTGTAGGTTGAAAACCATTAGGGTGTCAGATGATAAAAAAGAATGATGAAATAATGTTGTTTGATGTTATAATGGTGCAAAATGGATGTGTTTTGGTGTTTCTCATGTTGCAATTCGTATGGGTATGTTTGGAATTGGTTTAGAATGAATAAATGCTGTCAAAAGTGCAGAATTTGACTCTGTAGGTCGTGGGAACCGGTTCCCAGTGGGGAGGAACCGGGTTCCACTGTGTGAATTTATAAAAACTGGCAAAAATGCACGTAGGAACCGGTTCCTGTATAGGTAGGAACCGGGTTCCCATACATTTTTCCAGAAGCGTGATTTTTGAACTTCGCAGGAACCGGTTCCTGCATATGTAGGAACCGAGTTCTGCTGTAACTTTTTGAAAAATATTAAACTTTGAAAATTCATAACTTTCAAATCATAAGTCCGTTTTGAGTGCCGTTTTGGACGTTATTTCTTAAATTTATGCTCTATTTTATAAAATGAAAAGATTTCCTAAAACCTGAAATTATTTTGAAAATGAGTCAAATCCCAGAATAAGTGATTATTGGCTAACGCACATGGGTGTGTATGTAGCAGTGAACCTGTGATGGATAGATGTATTAGTATTGTGTGAATGAAAGGCATGTTTATGTTGCTAATGATGGTGTGCATGATCGTTGAGATATCATGTTTTTGGTTTTGGTTCAGTTATGATAAATTGATGTATTTCATAGACTGATTTGATGTTGCATGCTAGTGATGTGCGTGCATATGCATTGTTTTGGTGAAGTTAATTCCCATTGTGTGGAATTTGACTTGTATTGCCGTTAACCGATACCCGGGTAATGATGGGTGGTTAGGCTGGATTCGTGTCTGGGTGTTTATGGACGAATCGATGGTTGCTGTATCCGGTTGATGATGGATCAGTGTTGGGTGACTTGGTCACGTGTTGGTACCACATGCATTGTGTCTGCATTTGTGTTTGCATGGAATTGTAACATGTTAGGATGTCTTCCAGTGTTACAATTCTTTGGTTGATTATTGATTTGTGCATAGTGACTTGTATGATTGGAACTGCGTGTTGAACCTGAATTTATGCTAAAATGGGTGAAATAATATGCTTGTGATATAATGTTGATTGAGAAGCTTATAGTGCATGTTAATTATGAGAAATCTCACCCTTACTTTAACAATTTCAGATTAAAGTTAGCAGCTCAGATGTTGGTGAGGATGGCTCTAGAGCTATGTTACTTTAAGTCCACGTGTCAGTGTCGTGCTCTGATAGGTTGTAACACTGGGGAACGTTTAGTTGAGGAATTAGTTATTATTCAATTGTTTCTTTGAATTTCATTGGGAATAATTATGTTTTGGTTTATTCCGTTTTGGTTATGGTATTTTTCCGCTGTGTAAGACATGGTCTTAAGTTGATTGAATTATTTGAATAATGACCCTCAGTGTAGCATGACTACTGTTTTATTGGAAGTTTTATTTATTTCATAATTGTGACATCCCTTGTTCCGTGTTAACTCTGATGGAATATGTCTTTAATCATTGATATAATTAACATTATTCGGGGTATTTTAGAAGGGGTGTTACAATAGTGGTATCAGAGCATAGTCGGTCTTGTCTTGTGTCGTTATCCCTTTTGTATGCGACTAGTGTAAGATGACACTGTCGATACTTGTGTGCTGATGAGGTTGTTTTGTAATGTTACAGAACAATGGCCGGAAGAGGTAACGGGAGAAACAACGATGCTATTGCTGAAGCATTGGGAATGTTGGCTGGAGTACTCGGAGGGAACCAACAGGGAGCTGTGATTGGTGCTGACCGACAATTGGGGAATTTTCAGAGGAATAATCCTCCATTGTTCAAGGGTGCACATGATCCCGAAGGTGCTCAGAAGTGGTTGAAGGATATCGAGAGGATCTTCAGAGTAATTGACTGTGCTGAAGGGATGAAGGTGAGATACGGAACTCACAGGTTAGCAGAGGAAGCTGATGACTGGTGGGTTGATACCAGAACTGAAATGGAAGAAGATGGTATTGCATTGACTTGGGCTGTGTTCAAGAGGGCTTTTCTGAGGAGGTACTTTCCTGAGGACATCAGAGGCAAGAAGGAGATTGAGTTTCTGGAACTCAAGCAGGGTAACAAGACTGTCAGTGAGTATGCTTCGAAGTTTACTGAGTTAGCGAAGTATTATGCTCATTATACTAACGATGTAGATGGAGAATTTTCCAAATGTATCAAGTTTGAGAATGGTCTCCGTGATGAGATTAAGCAGGGTATTCGGTATCAGCGTATCCGAAGATTTCCTGATCTGGTTGACTGTAGTAGGATTTTAGAGGAGGATCTTGCTAGCACTAAGTCGAATGCTCGAGGGTATGTTGATAGGAAGGGTAAGAAACAGATGGATCGTGGTAAGCCTTATGATAAGAAGTGTTTCAAGTGTGGGAAACTCGGCCATGTGGCCAATGATTGCAGAGTAAGAGTGGTGACTTGTTACAACTGTGGTGAAGAAGGTCATACTCGTCCTCAGTGTACAAAACCCAAGAAGGAGCAAGCTGGTGGTAAAGTGTTTGCATTGTCTGGGTCAGAGACTAAGCCAGATGATCGGCTGATTAAAGGTACATGTTTTATTAATGACATACCTTTGATTGCGATTATTGATACTGGAGCTACGCATTCTTTTATTGCTTTGGATTGTGCTAAAAGATTGAATTTGGAAATTTCTAATATGGATGGAAGTATGGTTATTGATACTTCTGCGTCGGGTTCAGTGACTACTTCGTATGTTTGTAGGAATTGTCCTATTGTGATTTTTGGTAGGGGTTTCGGTATGGATTTAGTGTGCCTACCGTTAGAACAACTTGATATCATCCTTGGAATGAACTGGTTGGAATTCAACCAGGTTCATATCAACTGTTTTGTGAAGACGGTTATTTTTCCTAAAGAGGTTGGTGTCGAAGATGTGACTATGTCGGTTAAACAGATGAACCTAGCTGTGAAAGACGGTGATGTGGTATTTATGTTGTATTATGCAATAGAAGCGGAGGGAAAAGCAAAGAGTGATGGATTGCCAGTGGTGAATGAATTTCCAGAGGTGTTTCCGGAAGACGTTAGTGAATTGCCACCTGAGAGGGAGGTAGAATTTACTATAGATTTGATTTCTAGAACTAGTCCGGTGTCGATGGCGCCTTACCGTATGTCGGCATCTGAATTAGCAGAGTTAAAGAAACAGTTGGAGGAGTTACTTGAGAAGAAGTTTATTCGTCCGAGTGTTTCGCCGTGGGGTGCTCCGGTGTTGTTGGTTAAGAAGAAAGAAGGTTCAATGAGATTATGTGTTGATTACAGACAGCTGAATAAAGTTACAATCAAGAATCGGTATCCATTGCCGAGGATCGATGATTTGATGGATCAACTAGTTGGAGCTTGTGTATTTAGTAAGATTGATCTGAGATCTGGATATCATCAGATTCGTGTGAAGTCGGAAGATATTCAGAAAACTGCATTTAGAATGAGGTATGGACATTACGAGTATTCTGTTATGCCGTTTGGAGTTACTAATGCACCTGGTGTTTTCATGGAGTATATGAACAGGATATTTCATCCGTATCTTGATAGGTTTGTGGTGGTGTTCATTGATGATATTCTAATTTATTTGAAGAGCGATGAAGAGCATGCAGAATATCTCAGAGTTGTGTTGGAATTGTTGAAAGAGAAGAAGCTTTATGCGAAGTTGTCCAAGTGTGAATTCTGGTTAAGTGAAGTAAGTTTTCTTGGCCATGTAATTTCCAAGAATGGAATTGCTGTGGATCCTACGAAGGTAGAAGCAGTATCTCAGTGGGAAGCGCCGAAGAATGCTTCTGAGATCCGTAGTTTTCTGGGTCTTGCAGGTTATTACAGGAAGTTTATAGAAGGATTTTCCAAATTAGCATTATCGTTGACTAAGTTGACCAGGAAGGTTCAGATGTTTGTTTGGGATGTTGAATGTGAGAAAGGATTTCAAGAGTTGAAGAGGAGGTTGACAAGTGCTCCGATCTTGATTTTGCCAAATCTGACTAAGTCTTTTGTTGTGTATTGTGACGCATCATTAATGGGATTAGGTGGTGTGTTGATGCAAGATAAGCAGGTGGTGGCTTATGCTTCGAGACAATTAAAAGTACATGAAAGGAATTATCCGACTCATGATTTGGAGTTGGCAGCTGTTGTGTTTGTTTTGAAGTTGTGGAGGCATTATTTATATGGTTCTCGGTTTGAGGTGTTCAGTGATCACAAAAGTCTGAGGTATCTCTTTGATCAGAAAGAGTTGAATATGAGGCAGAGGAGATGGTTAGAATTTCTAAAGGATTATGATTTCGGTTTGAATTACCATCCTGGTAAGGCAAACGTTGTTGCGGATGCCTTGAGTAGGAAGTCCTTGCATATGTCGATGTTAATGGTCCGTGAGTTAGATTTGGTTGAGCAGTTCAGAGATTTAAGTTTGGTATGTGAAACTACTCCGAATAGTGTGAAATTGGGTATGTTGAAACTGACTAGTGGTATTCTGGAAGAAATTCGGAATGGACAGAAGTCTGATGTTGGGTTAGTTGATAAATTGACATTGATCAACCAAGCTCAAGGAGGCGAGTTCCGGATTGATGAGAATGGTGTTATGAGATTTGGTAATAGGGTGTGTGTTCCGGATGTTGCAGAGATTAGGAAGAGTATTTTGGAAGAAGGACATCGTAGTGGATTGAGTATTCATCCTGGTGCTACATAATGTACCATGATTTGAAGAAGTTGTTTTGGTGGCCGGGAATGAAAAAGGAAATTGCTGAGTTTGTGTATGCTTGTTTGGTTTGTCAGAAGTCGAAGATTGAGCATCAGAAACCGTCAGGATTGATGGAACCGTTGTTTGTTCCGGAATGGAAATGGGATGGAATCTCTATGGATTTTGTGTCTGGTTTTCCAAGGACATCGAAGAATTGTGATTCTATCTGGGTTATTGTTGATCGGTTGACGAAATCTGCTCACTTTATTCCGATAAGAATGGATTATACGATGGAAAGGTTGGCAGAATTGTATGTTGAGAAGATTGTGAGTTTGCACGGTATTCCTTCTAGTATTGTGTCGGATCGAGATCCGAGGTTTACATCTAAATTTTGGACGGGATTGCAAGAAGCTTTGGGTACTAAGTTGCATTTGAGTTCCGCTTATCATCCACAGACAGATGGTCAGACGGAGAGAACGATTCAGTCGTTGGAAGATTTGTTAAGAGCTTGTGTGTTGGAGAAAGGTGGAGCTTGGGATAGTTATCTACCATTGATTGAGTTTACCTACAACAATAGTTTTCATTCGAGCATTGTTATGGCTCCGTTTGAGGCATTGTATGGTAGGAGGTGTCGGACACCGTTGTGTTGGTATGAATCTGGAGAGAGTGTTGTGATTGGACCGGAAATTGTCCAACAGATTTCGGAAAAGATTAAGATGATTCAGGAGAAGATGAGGACTTCTCAGAGTCGTCAAAAAAGTTATCACGATAAGAGGAGGAAAGATCTTGAGTTTAGCGAAGGAGAACATGTTTTTATGCGAGTTACTCCGATGACTGGTATTGGTCGAGCTTTGAAGTCAAAGAAGTTGACTCCACGTTTTATTGGTCCGTTTCAGATTACCAAGAGAGTTGGGAAAGTTGCTTATCAGATTGCTTTGCCTCCGTCACTTGCAAATTTGCATGATGTTTTTCATGTATCTCAGCTAAGGAAGTACATTGCTGATCCATCTCATGAGATTCGGGTAGACGATATACAGGTACGAGAGAATTTGACTGTGGAAGCGGTACCTGTGAGAATTGAGGATCGGAAGTTGAAACAGTTGCGAGGCAAGGAGATCGCGTTGGTAAGAGTGGCTTGGGGAGGACCAGCAGATGGAAATGTCACTTGGGAGCTGGAGAGTCAGATGAAGGACTCGTATCCCGAACTGTTCGTCTATGGTATGTTTTCGAGGACGAAAACTCTTTTAGTTGGGGAGAGTTGTGACACCCCAAATAATCCGATTATTAAATAATTAGAATTTTTAATTATTAATTTAATTGAAAATTTAATTATTGGTATTTTTGGATTATTGGAATTAATTTAATTAATTAAAGGAAAGAAGTATTGGTGGTGTGAAGAGTGATTAGAGGATGTGAGGAGTAAAATACTCTACTCTTACTAATTACTAATTTAATTATTTTATTGGAATAATAAAAGGAGTATTAAAAGGAAAAAGAAGAGAAAGAGAGTTATTTTGGAATATTCATCATACGTGCATTTGAGAAGAGGAAAAAGAAGGAGAAAACCGGAAGCGTCAGAATTCGAAGAACCCACAAGGTAAGGGGTGATTTCGATTATTTAATTCGTATTATCGGTTTAGATATTCAATAGTATGGATCATAGTATGTTAGGGAATCCCGGTTTGGAATTCTAGGGTTCCGTAGAATTGTCCCTATTGCGTCGAATTGTAGGTTGAAAACCATTAGGGTGTCAGATGATAAAAAAGAATGATGAAATAATGTTGTTTGATCTTATAATGGTGCAAAATGGATGTGTTTTGGTGTTTCTCATGTTGCAATTCGTATGGGTATGTTTGGAATTGGTTTAGAATGAATAAATGCTGTCAAAAGTGCAGAATTTGACTCTGCATGTCGTGGGAACCGGTTCCCAGTGGGGAGGAATCGGGTTCCACTGTGTGAATTTATAAAAACTGGCAAAAATGCACGTAGGAACCGGTTCCTGTATAGGTAGGAACCGGGTTCCCATACATTTTTCCAGAAGCGTGATTTTTGAACTTCGCAGGAACCGGTTCCTGCATATGTAAGAACCGGGTTCTGCTGTAACTTTTTGAAAAATATTAAACTTTGAAAATTCATAACTTTCAAACCGTAAGTCCATTTTGAGTGCCGTTTTGGACGTTATTTCTTAAATTTAATGCTATATTTTATAAAATGAAAAGATTTCCTAAAACCTGAAATTATTTTGAAAATGAGTCAAATCCCGGAATAAGTGATTATTGGCTAACGCACATGGGTGTGTATGTAGCAGTTAACCTGTGATGGATGGATGTATTAGTATTGTGTGAATGAAAGGCATGTTTATGTTGCTAATGATGGTGTGCATGATCTTTGAGATATCATGTTTTTGGTTTTGGTTCAGTTATGATAAATTGATGTATTTCATAGACTGATTTGATGTTGCATGCTAGTGATGTGCGTGCATATGCATTGTTTTGGTGAAGTTAATTCCTATTGTGTGGAATTTGACTTGTATTGCCGTTAACCGATACCCGGGTGGTGATGGGTGGTTAGGCTGGATTCGTGTCCGGGTGTTTATGGACGAATCGATGGTTGTTGTATCCGGTTGATGATGGATCAGTGTTGGGTGACTTGGTCACGTGTTGGTACCACATGCATTGTGTCTGCATTTGTGTTTGCATGGAATTGTAACATGTTAGGATGTCTTCCAGTGTTACAATTCTTTGGTTGATTATTGATTTGTGCATAGTGACTTGTATGATTGGAACTGCGTGTTGAACCTGAATTTATGCTAAAATGGGTGAAATAATATGCTTGTGATATAATGTTGATTGAGAAGCTTATAATGTATGTTATTTATGATAAATCTCACCCTTACTTTAACAATTTCAGATTAAAGTTAGCAGCTCAGGAGTTGGTGAGGATGGCTCTAGAGCTATGTTACTTTAAGTCCGCGTGTCAGTGTCGTGCTCTGATAGGTTGTAACACTGGGGAACGTTTAGTTGAGGAATTAGTTATTATTCAATTGTTTCTTTGAATTTCATTGGGAATAATTATGTTTTGGTTTATTCCGTTTTGGTTATGGTATTTTTCCGCTGTGTAAGACATGGTCTTAAGTTGATTGAATTATTTGAATAATGACCCTCAGTGTAGCATGACTACTGTTTTATTGGAAGTTTTATTTATTTCATAATTGTGACATCCCTTATTCCGTGTTAACTCTGATGGAATATGTCTTTAATCATTGATATAATTAACATTATTCGGGGTATTTTAGAAGGGGTGTTACAATAGTGGTATCAGAGCATAGTCGGTCTTGTCTTGTGTCGTTATCCCTTTTGTATGCGACTAGTGTAAGATGACACTGTCGATACTTGTGTGCTGATGAGGTTGTTTTGTAATGTTACAGAAAAATGGCCGGAAGAGGTAACGGAAGAAACGACGATGCTATTGCTGAAGCATTGGGAATGTTGGCTGGAGTACTCGGAGGGAACCAGCAGGGAGCTGTGATTGGTGCTGACCGACAATTGGGGAATTTTCAGAGGAATAATCGTCCGTTGTTCAAGGGTGCACATGATCCCGAAGGTGCTCAGAAGTGGTTGAAGGAGATCGAGAGGATCTTCAGAGTAATTGACTGTGCTGAAGGGTTGAAGGTGAGATACGGAACTCACATGTTAGCAGAGGAAGCTGATGACTGGTGGGTTGCTACCAGAACTGAAATGGAAGAAGATGGTATTGCGTTGACTTGGGCTGTGTTCAGGAGGGCTTTTCTGAGGAGGTACTTTCCTGAGGACATCAGAGGCAAGAAGGAGATTGAGTTTCTGGAACTCAAGCAGGGTAACAAGACTATCAGTGAGTATGCTTCGAAGTTTACTGAGTTAGCGAAGTATTATGCTTATTATACTAACGATGCAGATGGAGAATTTTCCAAATGTATCAAGTTTGAGAATGGTCTTCGTGATGAGATTAAGCAGGGTATTCGGTATCAGTGTATCCGAAGATTTCCTGATCTGGTTGACTGTAGTAGGATTTTAGAGGAGGATCTTGTTAGCACTAAGTCGAATGCTCGAGGGTATGTTAATAGGAAGGGTAAGCAACAGATGGATCGTGGTAAGCCTTATGATAAGAAGTGTTTCAAGTGTGGGAAACTTGGCCATGTGGCCAATGATTGCAGAGTAAGAGTGGTGACTTGTTACAACAGTGGTGAAGAAGGTCATACTCGTCCTCAGTGTACAAAACCCAAGAAGGAGCAAGTTGGTGGTAAAGTGTTTGCATTGTCTGGGTCAGAGACTAAGCCAGATGATCGGATGATTAAAGGTACATGTTTTATTAATGACATACCTTTGATTGCGATTATTGATACTGGAGCTACGCATTCTTTTATTGCTTTGGATTGTGCTAAAAGATTGAATTTGGAAATTTCTAATATGGATGGAAGTATGGTTATTGATACTCCTGCGTCGGGTTTAGTGACTACTTCGTATGTTTGTAGGAATTGTCCTATTGTGATTTTTGGTAGGGGTTTCGGTATGGATTTAGTGTGCCTACCGTTAGAACAACTTGATATCATCCTTGGAATGAACTGGTTGGAATTCAACCAGGTTCATATCAACTGTTTTGCGAAGACAGTTATTTTTCCTGAAGAGGTTGGTGTCGAAGATGTGACTTTGTCGGTTAAACAAATGAACCTAGCTGTGAAAGATGGTGCTGTGGTATTTATGTTGTATTCTGCAATAGAAGCGGAGGGAAAAGCAAAGAGTGATGGATTGCCAGTGGTGAATGAATTTGCAGAGGTGTTTCCGGAAGACGTTAGTGAATTGCCACCTGAGAGGGAGGTAGAATTTACTATAGATTTGATTCCTGGAACTAGTCCGGTGTCGATGGCGCCTTACCGTATGTCGGCATCTGAATTAGCGGAGTTAAAGAAACAGTTGGAGGAGTTACTTGAGAAGAAGTTTATTCGTCCGAGTGTTTCACCGTGGGGTGCTCCGGTGTTGTTGGTTAAGAAGAAAGAAGGTTCAATGAGATTATATGTTGATTACAGACAGCTGAATAAAGTTACAATCAAGAATCGGTATCCATTGCCGAGGATCGATGATTTGATGGATCAACTAGTTGGAGCTTGTGTATTTAGTAAGATTGATCTGAGATCTGGATATCATCAGATTCGTGTGAAGTCGGAAGATATTTAGAAAACTGCATTTAGAACGAGGTATGGACATTACGAGTATTCTGTTATGCCGTTTGGAGTTACTAATGCACCTGGTGTTTTCATGGAGTATATGAACAGGATATTTCATCCGTATCTTGATAAGTTTGTGGTGGTGTTCATTGATGATATTCTAATTTATTCGAAGAGCGATGAAGAGCATGCAAAACATCTCAGAGTTGTGTTGGAATTGTTGAAAGAGAAGAAGCTTTATGCGAAGTTGTCCAAGTGTGAATTCTGGTTAAGTGAAGTAAGTTTTCTTGGCCATGTAATTTCCAAGAATGGAATTGCTGTGGATCCTACGAAGGTAGAAGCAGTATCTCAGTGGGAAGCGCCGAAGAATGCTTCTGAGATCCGTAGTTTTCTGGGTCTTACAGGTTATTACAGGAAGTTTATAGAAGGATTTTCCAAATTAGCGTTACCGTTGACTAAGTTGACCAGGAAGGGTCAGATGTTTGTTTGGGATGTTGAATGTGAGAAAGGATTTCAAGAGTTGAAGAGGAGGTTGACAAGTGCTCCGATCTTGATTTTTCCAAATCCGACTAAGTCTTTTGTTGTGTATTGTGACGCATCATTAATGGGATTAGGTGGTGTGTTGATGCAAGATAAGCAGGTGGTGGCTTATGCTTCGAGACAATTGAAAGTACATGAAAGGAATCATCCGACTCATGATTTGGAGTTGGCAGCTGTTGTGTTTGTTTTGAAGTTGTGGAGGCATTATTTATATGGTTCTCGGTTTGAGGTGTTCAGTGATCACAAAAGTCTGAGGTATCTCTTTGATCAGAAAGAGTTGAATATGAGGCAGAGGAGATGGTTAGAATTTCTAAAGGATTATGATTTCGGTTTGAATTACCATCCTGGTAAGGCAAACGTTGTTGCGGATGCCTTGAGTAGGAAGTCCTTGCATATGTCGATGTTAATGGTCTGTGAGTTAGATTTGGTTGAGCAATTCAGAGATTTAAGTTTGGTATGTGAAACTACTCCGAATAGTGTGAAATTGGGTATGTTGAAATTGACTAGTGGTATCTGGAAGAAATTCGGAAAGGACAGAAGTCTGATGTTGGGTTATTTGATAAATTGACATTGATCAACCAAGGTCAAGGAGGCGAGTTCCGTATTGATGAGAATGGTGTTATGAGATTTGGTAATAGGGTGTGTGTTCCGGATGTTGCAGAGATTAGGAAGAGTATTTTGGAAGAAGGACATCGTAGTGGATTGAGTATTCATCCTGGTGCTACTAAAATGTACCATGATTTGAAGAAGTTGTTTTGGTGGCCGGGAATGAAAAAGGAAATTGCTGAGTTTGTGTATGCTTGTTTGGTTTGTCAGAAGTCGAAGATTGAGCATCAGAAACCGTCAGGATTGATGGAACCGTTGTTTGTTCCGGAATGGAAATGGGATGGAATCTCTATGGATTTTGTGTCTGGTTTGCCAAGGACATCGAAGAATTGTGATTCTATCCGATGGAAAGGTTGGCAGAATTGTATGTTGAGAAGATTGTGAGTTTGCACGGTATTCCTTCTAGTATTGTGTCGGATCGAGATCCGAGGTTTACATCTAAATTTTGGACGGGATTGCAAGAATCTTTGGGTACTAAGTTGCGTTTGAGTTCCGCTTATCATCCACAGACAGATGGTCAGACGAAGAGAACGATTCAGTCGTTGGAAGATTTGTTAAGAGCTTGTGTGTTGGAGAAAGGTGGAGCTTAGGAAAGTTATCTACCATTGATTGAGTTTACCTACAACAATAGTTTTCATTCGAGCATTGGTATGGCTCCATTTGAGGCATTGTATGGTAGGAGGTGTCGGACACCGTTGTGTTGGTATGAATCTAGAGAGAGTGTTGTGATTGGACCGGAAATTGTCCAACAGATTTCGGAAAAGATTAAGATGATTCCGGAGAAGATGAGGACTTCTCAGAGTCGTCAGAAAAGTTATCACGATAAGAGGAGGAAAGATCTTGAGTTTAGCGAAGGAGAACATGTTTTTATGAGAGTTACTCCGATGACTGGTATTGGTCGAGCATTGAAGTCAAAGAAGTTGACTCCACGTTTTATTGGTCCGTTTCAGATTACCAAGAGATTTGGGAAAGTTGCTTATCAGATTGCTTTGCCGCCGTCACTTGCAAATTTGCATGATGTTTTTCATGTATCTCAGCTAAGGAAGTACATTGCTGATCCGTCTCATGAGATTCGGGTAGACGATATACAGGTACGAGAGAATTTGATTGTGGAAGCAGTACCTGTGAGAATTGAGGATCGGAAGTTGAAATAGTTGCGAGGCAAGGAGATCGCATTGGTAAGAGTGGCTTGGGGAGGACCAACAGATGGAAATGTCACTTGGGAGCTGGAGAGTCAGATGAAGGACTCGTATCCCGAACTGTTCGTCTAAGGTATGTTTTCGAGGACGAAAACTCTTTTAGTTGGGGAGAGTTGTGACACCCCAAATAATCCGATTATTAAATAATTAGAATTTTTAATTATTAATTTAATTGGAAATTTAATTATTGGTATTTTTGGATTATTAGAATTAATTAAATTAATTAAAGGAAAGAAGTATTTGTGGTGTGAAGAGTGATTAGAGGGTGTGAGGGGTAAAATACTCTACTCTTACTAATTACTAATTTAATTATTTTATTGGAATAATAAAAGGAGTATTAAAAGGAAAAATAAGAGAAAGAGAGTTATTTTGGAATATTCATCATACGTGCATTTGAGAAGAGGAAAAAGAAGGAGAAAACCGGAAGTGTCAGAATTCGAAGAACCCACAAGGTAAGGGGTGATTTCGATTAGTTAATTCGTATTATCGGTTTAGATATTCAATAGTATAGATCATAGTATGTTAGGGAATCCCGGTTTGGAATTCTAGGGTTCCGTAGAATTGTCCCTATTGCGTCGAATTGTAGGTTGAAAACCATTAGGGTGTCAGATGATAAAAAGGAATGATGAAATAATGTTGTTTGATGTTATAATGGTGCAAAATGGATGTGTTTTGGTGTTTCTCATGTTGCAATTCGTATGGGTATGTTTGGAATTGGTTTAGAATGAATAAATGTTGTCAAAAGTGCAGAATTTGACTCTGCAGGTCGTGGGAACCGGTTCCCAGTGGGGAGGAACCGGGGTCCACTGTGTGAATTTATAAAAACTGGCAAAAATGCACGTAGGAACCAGTTCTTGTATAGGTAGGAACCGGGTTCCCATACATTTTTCCAGAAGCGTGATTTTTGAACTTCGCAGGAACCGGTTCCTGCATATGTAGGAACCGGGTTCTGCTGTAACTTTTTGAAAAATATTAAACTTTGAAAATTCATAACTTTCAAACTGTAAGTCCGTTTTGAGTGCCGTTTTGGAAGTTATTTCTTAAATTTAATGCTATATTTTATAAAATGAAAAGATTTCCTAAAACCTGAAATTATTTTGAAAATGAGTCAAATCCCGGAATAAGTGATTATTGGCTAACGCACATGGGTGTGTATGTAGTAGTGAACCTGTGATTGATGGATGTATTAGTATTGTGTGAATGAAAGGCATGTTTATGTTTCTAATGATGGTGTACATGATTGTTGAGATATCATGTTTTTGGTTTTGGTTCAGTTATGATAAATTGATGTATTTCATAGACTGATTTGATGTTGCATGCTAGTGATGTGCGTGCATATGCATTGTTTTGGTGAAGTTAATTCCCATTGTGTGGAATTTGACTTGTATTGCCGTTAACCGATACCCGGGTGATGATGGGTGGTTAGGCTGGATTTGTGTCCGGGTGTTTATGGACGAATCGATGGTTTCTGTATCCGGTTGATGATGGATCAGTGTTGGGTGACTTGGTCACGTGTTGGTACCACATGCATTGTGTCTGCATTTGTGTTTGCATGGAATTGTAACATGTTAGGATGTCTTCCAGTGTTACAATTCTTTGGTTGATTATTGATTTGTGCATAATGACTTGTATGATTGGAACTGCGTGTTGAACCTGAATTTATGCTAAAATGGGTGAAATAATATGCTTGTGATATAATGTTGATTGAGAAGCTTATAATGCATGTTAATTATGAGAAATCTCACCCTTACTTTAACAATTTCAGATTAAAGTTAGCAGCTCAGGAGTTGGTGAGGATGGCTCTAGAGCTATGTTACTTTAAGTCTGCGTGTCAGTGTCGTGCTCTGATAGGTTGTAACACTGGGGAACGTTTAGTTGAGGAATTAGATATTATTCAATTGTTTCTTTGAATTTCATTGGGAATAATTATGTTTTGGTTTATTCCGTTTTGGTTATGGTATTTTTCCGCTGTGTAAGACATGGTCTTAAGTTGATTGAATTATTTGAATAATGACCCTCAGTGTAGCATGACTACTGTTTTATTGGAAGTTTTATTTATTTCATAATTGTGACATCCCTTGTTCCGTGTTAACTCTGATGGAATATGTCTTTAATCATTGATATAATTATCATTATTCAGGGTATTTTAGAAGGGGTGTTACATCAATGGCCTGGGTTTCTCCGATGCTGACCTGACGTCTAAAGGGAGAAAACACAACGATGCACTACATGTCTCGGTGGAGTGTAGGGGAACCACCCTAGCCCATGTCTTGGTTGATACTAGATCATCTTTAAATGTCTTACCGAAGAAAGCCTTGGATAGGTTGGATTGTGAGGGGCTGACTTTAAAACCCAACAACATAATTGTGAGAGCATTCGACGGCTCTAAAAGGATGGTCCATGGGGAGGTGGACATCCCGATCAAAGTGGGAACTCAGACGTTCAATTAAACATTCTATGTGATGGACATCCGTCCTTCCTACTCTTGTCTGTTGGGACGCCCCTGGATTCACAATGCCGGAGCTGTCACTTCCACCCTGCATCAGATGCTGAAGTACCCCGTCCAAGGGAAAATCATAACCGTCCATGGGGATGAGGAATACATGATTAGTCATCTAAATTATTTTCGATATGTAGAATTGGATGGCAAATTCATTGAAACCCCTTTCCATCATTTTGAAGAAGTTTCTCAGGAAATAGCGGCGACCAAGACGGTATCCTCAACTCCTGTAATCACAAGACCTCCACCTCAGATGTCCTCTCTCAAGGATGCAAAGGCATCAGTAGAAGAAGACAGATCCACCATCTGGGGACAGTTACCAGACATTCCCTACAAATCAGACAAGTTCGGCTTGGGGTTCACCTCAGCTGCTCAGAAGGCCGTGCGCCGCGCCCGTGCCGGAGGGCCACCTGTGAAGATCAGTCACCAAGGGGTTAATGCACTAGAGGACAGTGAAGAAGAGGGCAGCTTGGAAGACTGGATATTTCCTACTGTCGGCGGAGGACTGTGCAACTGGGAAGCAAAGGACTTTATTCTGATTACTTTTATACCGTAGTAACTTATCTTTTCCATTTCTGTTGGACTGTAATAATTCACAAACAATTTGTACTTTTTCAACCTTGTGTCTTACCCGAGGCACAATGGTCCATTTGTAAGGGTTCTTATTTCATTTTCATATGTCATTTCAATTAATCATGGACGTTTTTCATATAAACTTTTGTGTTCATTGTCTTTCTTTTTACATTTTATTTGTTTAAAGGTGGCTATACCCTTACACATACTCACAAATGCAGGTACTCTTCCATTCCGGATCCCATGGGTAACGATACTGCTATAGCCTTCAGTGACTCTGAAGATCTGATCTACCAAGCCGAATATGAAGGTGAGGAAGATTGTGAGGTGCCCAGGGAATTGGCTAGAATTCTATAACAAGAGGAAATGGCTATTCTGCCTCATGAGGAGTTGTTGGATACAATCAACTTGGGAAATGAGGATGACAGAAAGGAAATCAGAGTGGGTGCCAATCTAGAGCCGAGTGTCAAGGAACGCCTGATTCAGCTATTGCATGACAATGTTGAGATCTTTTCCTGTCATACGAAGACATGCCGGGACTTGATACAGACATTGTGGTACACCGTCTACCCACTAAAGAAGATTGTCCACCAGAGAAACAAAAAGTCCGCCGCATGAGGCCTGACATGTCAGAGAAGATCAAAGCAGAAGTTATGAAGCAGTTTAATGCTGGATTTCTGGTTGTTACTTCCTATCTACAATGGGTTGCTAACATAGTTCCCGTGCCTAAAAAGGATGGCAAAGTGAGAATGTGCATGGACTACAAAGATTTAAACAGGGCCAGCCCTAAAGATAATTTTCCACTTCCGTGCATTGACATCCTCGTTGACAATACAGCTCAACACAAAGTATTTTCTTTCATGGATGGATTCTCAGGTTACAACCAGATCAAAATGGCACCTGAGGACATGGAGAAAACTACTTTTGTCACACAATGGGGTACGTTCTGCTACAAAGTGATGCCATTCGGATTGAAGAATGCTGGGGCAACCTATCAACGCGCCATGGTAGCTTTGTTTCATGATATGATACATCATGAGATAGAGGTCTACGTAGATGACATGATAGCCCATTCACAAACTGAAGAAGAACACCTTGATCACTTGCAAAAGCTGTTTGTCAGGTTGAAGGAATAAAAGCTAAGGTTAAACCCTAACAAGTGCACTTTCGGAGTCCGGTCCGGTAAGCTCTTAGGTTTCATTGTCAGCAACAAAGGCATCGAGGTTGATCTTGTCAAAGTCAAAGCTATACAAGAAATGCCTGCTCCTCGAACTGAGAAGGAAGTCAGAGGTTTTTTGGGACGCCTAAACTACATTGCTAGGTTCATTTCTCACATAACATCTACTTGTGAACCAATCTTCAAACTGTTGAAGAAAGATTAGGTAGTTAGATGGTGTGATCGGTGGGAAAGAGAACTGACTGTTTTGGAATGCTGGTTCGCGTTTTGCGTTTGTTTTTGCAAAATGTCGCAGTGAGCAAGAGTCACCACTGTCTTTTATTTTATCCAACAAGGAAAGGAAAAAAGCACAGAAAAATTCCTTTTTCGAGATGTTTCTCGGGTTCGGGAGGTAGATTATAGAAAGGGAAGGTGTTAGCACCCTTTCTATCCGTGGTTATTCACGGGCTCTTAGGTACTTGCTCATTGTGTTTTCAAAATTTGCTTTTCTTTGTGTTTGTGGGTTTGAAAAGAGTTTTTGTTTGAAAGGAGTGTAAGTGCGAAAAGTTTTGTTTTGTTTTAAAAGGAGCAAGTACTTAAGAACCATCTACCTACTCGAAAAGGGAATTAAACTGTGCAAATATCCTTTAGACAATGCTAGCCCACTATTGATGAGTAGGTAGCATCGTCGTTGGAGTTTTAAGGGTCAATTCGATTAAGGGACGTGTGGTCACTAAAGCAATGTTAGGACGCCTTAGAAGTAACCCTAATGTCTTAGATCATTTTATCCGAGGCAACCGTTCTGAGGCAACTTATGATCTTTGGACAAGAGGGCGACCTCTAAAATTTCCTATACTCAATGACCATGTTCGAAGGCAACCAAGTAAGGTGTACCCTAAGAGTGGCATGTGCAAGTGTGTTATTTCGGTTAATTTTATCTTTGTACATGTCATGGGTGAGCTATGTTGATTTTAAGTCCATACATTGGATCTTGTCATGCATTCCCTATTATCAAACATCTAGCAGTGTATAGTTGCGGTATTTAAATCTAAACTATTACAAGGCGTCGGTATCCAACCCGGGCATATCTTCGTAAGACCAGGCAAATATCTCAACATAGTCACGCAGCATCTGAATCAACCGTTGTTTCACACTAAGCTCCAGATTTGCACCGATCTTGACTTCCTTCTTATCTGTCTCTGTACCCAGATTCACTGATTCCACAGTCTCTTCATGTGGCTGAATAACCCTCTCTTCCTGGAGTAGCAATCTTGCAAGTTCGCCAGGCACTTTGCAATCATCTTCACCATCGTCTTCGGCTAAGTTGATCGGATTTTCAAAGTCATAACTGGCAGTAGCAGAGTCGTTACCAGTGAGATCCAAAGTGGATATGGACCTGTATACGTGAGTGTGTGTAAAATAGCTGTTTTACAATATATATAATAAAGAAAAACAAGGAGCGCAAAATTTGAAATGCAAGAACGTCCAATGCTTTTATTAATGGTATATGAAAATGACACATAAAAGCCCTCACAAATGAAGCCACAGTGCCCCGGGTAAGACACCGGGCCATAAAGTTTGAAACATTGTCTATTACAAATTCAAAACAAAAAGTTTCATTACTGGGTAACAAAAGTAATAGGGATGAAGTCCTTTGCTGCCCAGTTGCTTGGTCCACCGTCGGTCATAGGATAGATCTAGCTGTCGAATTCAGACTCCTCCACATCATCTTCAATGGCATTCACTCCCGAGTTGCTGATGAACACAGGAGGTCTTCCGATCCTTGCATTCCGAACAGCCCTTTGAGCTTCTGCAGTGAAACCCAAAGCAAACTTGTTAGTCTTCTGTGTAAAATCAGGGAGTCGGCCCCAATTTGCACACTCACCCTTCTCAATAACAGCCCAAGCATCCTTTAAGGAAGCCATCTTCATAGGAGAATCTTTAACAACAGTCTCAGCTGATGCTAGTGTCTGGGGAACCTCTTCAAAATGCTGGAACGGGGTCTCAATGAACTCACCATCCATTTCTACATATCGTAACGAGTTGAGGTGGCTGACCATATACTCTTCTTCCCCTTGTACTGTCCCACTCTTCCCTTTGACCGGGTACTTCAACTTCTGGTGGAGCGTTGAGGTTATGGCCCCAGCTTTGTGGATCCATGGATGACCCAGCAAACAAGAATAAGATGGCCGAATGTCCATCACATAGAATGTAGAGTTGAAGACCTGAGAACCAACCTTGATCGAGATATCAACCTCTCCATGCACCATCCTTTTAGACCCATCAAAGGCCCTGACAACAATGTTACTTGGTTTCAGCTCCAACCCTTCACAATCCAACCAGTCTAGAGCTTTTTTAGGTAATACGTTCAATGAGGAACCAGTATCCACCAATACATGTGCAAGAGTAGTGCCCCTGTATTCAATGGAGACATGCAGGGCATCATTGTGATTCTTCCCTTTAGCAGTCAAGTCGGTGTCCGAGAAACCCAACCCATTATCAACAGTCAAATTAGCCACACAATCTGTAAACTGATCAGCTGATGTCTCTTGTGGCACGTGGGCAGTTTTCAAAAAGGTAATCAGAGCCTTGGCATGGGCCTCTGAGCACAACAATAGTGACAACATAGAAATCTTAGACGGGGTTTGCCCCAGCTGTTCAACTACATTGTAGTCACTCTTTTTAATGATCTTCAGGATCTCTTCCATCTCTTTCTTAGAAGCTTCAACAATAATTGTCTTTGGTGCCTCCGACTGGGCAGGCACATCAATGGTGATCCCTTTTCCTCGAGTGTCAGATGACTCGGCGACCGGGGTAAGAATAGGAACTTGAACAGGAATGGCAGCAGGTACACTTGCAGGTGTAATGACAACAGGTCTTTGGACAGTTGGTGGAGCAATATCAGGTGAGAAAAGTCTTCCGCTGCGGGTGACTTTAGCAGGTCCAGTAATGTTGTTGATGCCAGTATCAGCATCCAAATCTTGTTTTACTCCATGAACATAAACATCAACCCCATAGTGCCAAGGGACAACTTTATCAGAGGTGTAGGGGATGGGCCCCGGAACAGTGATGATCACAGGTGCGATTCTCAGAACAGATGTAATTCTAACAGGCTTCCTCGAGGGAGCCTTGGAAGAATTGTCGAAAATGGTAATGATGGAAACTTCTTCAGTAGAAACGGAGGGAACAATAGTCTTCTCAAATAGGATCTCTTTACTATCCATCAGGTTTTGGATACCTGACTTCAAGAATGGGCAACCGGTAGGTGAAACATAACACATATGGCAACCTTCGTCACAGCCCAGAAATAAACCGGCTAGCAAAAGGTTCTTTTTTACAGTCTTCAGAGGGGTAACAATATCATTCACAAAAACCACGAACAAATCTTCTTCTATATCATTTACTCCATGCTTGGGCATAGGAGCAGTCACAACATTAGGCCTCTCGGGCGCCTCAAACTCAATCTCCTTCGCATCAATTAAGTCTTGTACCTTATTCTTCAAAACCCAACAATCATCCGTATTATGCCCCAGGCTATCAGAGTGAAAAGCACAGCGGACATTAGGGTTATACCTCGGTGATGTGGTATTTGGACTCTTCGGGGCTTCCTTTAGAACCACCAGATTAGTCTTCAGCAACTGTGGCAGAATCTGAGACAAAGTCATGCTGAGACGAGTGAATTGCCTTCGAGGTCTCTCATCCTTCTGTTGATTGTTGTGTTGAGGAGCACCAGCAGGTTTTGAAATAACACCCGCATTGACAGCTTGGCGGTGTTCAGGTTTATTCTGTCTTCTCGAACTGTAGACCGCATTGGACTCTTTCTTAAACAGCTTCTTCTCGGTGCTTGATGAGGCACCCTTCTGTATCTTCCCAGCCTTAATACCAGCTTCAATCCTCTCACCGGTCAAAATAAGCTCTGTAAACCCAGATGAAGAGCTTCCAATCAAGTGGTTGAAAAATGGACCAGACAGGGTCCCCAGAAACATGTCAACAAGCTCCCGATCAGCTAAGGGTGGTTGTACTCTACCGGCGAGGTCCCTCCATTTCTGAGCATAATCTTTGAATCCTTAACTTGTTCCCATTGACATACCCTGGAGTTGGGTACGCATAGGAGCGAGGTCGGAGTTGTACTGATACTGTTTGTAGAATGCAGTAGCCAAATCTTCCCAGCTGCGGATACTGGCTCCGTCCAACTGATAGAACCACTCAAGCTGAGTCCCTGAGAGAATATCTTAAAAGAAATGGATCCATAGGTTCTTATCAGCGGTGTAAGGCTGAATCTTCCTCACATATGACCAGAGGTGCAGCTTCGGACAAGAAACTCCGTCATACTTAGCGAAGGCGGGTGCCTTGAATTTATGGGGAATCACCACCCCAGATGATAGACCTAGATCTCCGAAGTCCAGACCAGGCACCTTCTGAATTTCCATAGCGTTCAACCGGTCCTCCAGTTGCTTGTACCTATCCTCGGCAGGAGGATACTGTTCTTCGTCGTAGTCCATCTCGTTGTCGGAGACCACAGGGCTAGAAGCCCTCCTTTCTTATGGACTATCTTTCCCTCCAGATGAGGTGGTCAGATCGACTTCATTCTGCAGCCTGTTTCCAAACCTGTGCCCTGTGTTAAACAGGATGGTCCTCTTCTTCTTCTCTTTCAAAATCAAGGTCTTCAGGTCCTGCTGACCCTTAGCTAGATTCATGAACAGCTCTTGAAATTGGGCATTCTGGGCCTGGAGGGCCTTGATAGCTTGCTCAGTTGTAGGTTGACTAGTGTGATCGGTGGATCTGGAACTGACTGTTTTAAAGCTGGTTCGCGAAATGTCGCGGAAGCAAGAGTCGCCACCGTCTTTTATTTTCTCCAAATGGAAAGGACAAAAGCACAGAAAAATTCCTTAAAGAGATTGCTCTCGGTTCGGGAGGTAGGTTATAGAAAGGGAAGGTGTTAGCACCCTTTCTATCCATGGTTATCCATGGGCTCTTAGATACTTGCTCATTGTGTTTTCAAAAATGTTTGTTTGCTTTTCAATGTGGGTTAACAAAGTTTCTTTGAAAAATTTCAGTTCGACTCGTACGTCAGAGTGTTTGAAAAATTTGCTTTGAAAACTTTTGAAAAGTATTGGTGTGAAAAGTCTTTGAATTTTTGTTTTGAAGAGAGCAAGTATCCATGAATCGCCTACCTACCCTAAGGAATTCGTCTGTGTAAATGTCCTTTAAAGTAGTGCCATCCCACCATTGAGAGGTAGGTAGCACCACCGTTGGAGGTGTTCGGGTCAATTCGAGGTTCGGGACATGGTGATCACCGGAGCAATAGGAAGACACCTTAGAAGCTACCCTCATGCCAGGTTCCCGGATCATGAGGACTTATTAAGACATCCTCTACTCGACAATCACCTTTCGAGGCAAGGCAACAGTGAGGCGTACCCTAGGGGTGGTGTGTGATTTGTGTGTCGTTTTCATTGATATTTGTCTTGTCATGTTCATTGTGATCTACGCTTGATTTTATTTAAGGCCATTCATTCTTGCATGCTTTGTTAACAGTTAAAAGTTGCGAGGAAAAGTAAATCTAAAGCTATTACAAATGGCGCGGGTCCACATCGCCAAAATTAAACCGGACCCGATTTGACGGAAAGTAAAGAAAGCAAATAAAAGTGCGAAAAGTAAATGTTACAACGCTTTGGGAGAGATACATAATTAATTAAGCGAAATAAGGGAAATGCGCGAAATAAAACAATTAAACAATATGGGCGTTGGACCCTTTTGTAAAAATTAAATTAATAAGGAATTAAAATTAAAAATGTTTTTGGTATTTTATGTTTTTTAGATTTAATAGAAAAAAAGAATTAATTAAAATAAAATGAAACGCAAACCCTAATTCTAATTATTTTTAGTTATTAAGAAAATATTGAAAATTTTAACTAAATGAAACCCTAATTTTTGTGTACAATTTAATTGTGAAAATAAATAAATAATAATATTATGACAAAAAGGAAAAATTAAAAGGAATGAAAATTGTCAATTAACCTAATTCTACCTTTTTTACATTTATTATGAAAAGAATTAAAATTGCAAAAATCCTAATTAAAACTAAATTCATTACATGTTAATTTATTTACAAGAAAATATCAAAATAAATAATCATTATATTTTTTTATCTTTTTCTGAGTTTTTAAGGTATTTTTTGTATTTGGTAAATAATTAATTGAATTAAAACAAATAAAGAAAATAAAATCATAATTGAAAATAAAATAAATAATAAAAAAAATATAGAGAAGCAAACCAGGGGGGGTTCAGTCCCAATTGTGAGGTATAGGCCTTAGAATGCTGGCCCATTAAGCTTTGGTCCATTTGACCTTTTCAGTTCGTGTGTCAGCGCGTTGACCTGGGCGTAGCATGCTCTTTGAATCCCTGCCCTTGATTTGAATTCATGAGACGCGTGTATGCTTAGATTATGGGGATGTATGGTGCACTCCAATGATGAACCTGCATGTGAATGTGAACAAGAAAATAATATTGAAATTATTGAAGACCTGGGGATCGAACCCAGGTCTTGTGCATTGCCCATACGTTCGCTTGCCATCTGTGCCACTTAACCAATTTGTTATATAATAAGCAAAGAAATATTATAAAAGAAAAACAAGATTAGTGCTGGAAAACGCGCGAATTTTTAAACCAACGAATCATAGCTTGCCACGCTTCATCGTCTTCATCGTCCCTGTAAACAAAACACAAAGGCAACGTTTTTCATGCGTTTCATTAGGTGGGCTACTGGAAAATAGCGATTAGGTCCTCATTGAATATAAATTAGGCGCGACAATTGGTTCTTCTTCGTCTCCATACGCTGAATCCAACCATGGTACTGTGGTGATCTAATTTCACTTGGTCTGAAAACCCCTAATTTAAAAACCTGCAAACCCTAGAAAGCTAACATGGTGAAATCGCGTGTATGGCATAAAAATGCAATTAAAGGCATTAGTTAGCATCAGAACATTATGAGGAACAAGAATCCATGAATCAAATGTTAAAAAAATGCTTAAAATATGAAACACGATGATCAATTTTTCTATACAGTTCATGTTTATTCTACCAATTCTTGGCGTGGTGATGGATGGTTCTGGTTGGAATTTGTTCAGTAAGCCTTGAGGATGCTATTGGAAAAGGAATTAGGCCTTGAGTCATCCTCTATCAATGATTTCAGTTTTGCTTTTTATGGAGAAAACTTCAAGTTTGTCTATGGTCTTTGAGCGCAGCATTCAGTGTCCTGTGATTAGGGTTAGACTCAGTACTTATGAGGGAAGGGAATTAAGTCATTAGCTGGCCTTGATCCATGCCCATGAGAGAACTAGTCTTAGGTTTTTCACCATTAACAAACTTTCCCTTTTTTAAGCAAAACCAAGACTTGGTGTACAACCTAACCCTAGCATGAGTTTGTGAGCTGGCACATGATATATGGAAGCTATTCAAATTCAAATGACACTATTCCATTGATTTTTAAATTTTATTTGAATTATTAAAGATTTAAAATGAATTAAATTAATAAAAATTAAATAAAATAGAAAAATCAATGTTTGATCTTGAAATTAATCATGGGACACGTGTGTGGCATGACAAGGCTGAATCAAGTGGAAGAAAGTGGGCCCTTTTGTCAAAAATGAGATTTCAAGGATAAATGATTTTGGCCATTTCACAAAAATTTCCCAACTTCTCCAATGCATAACTTGCTCAATTTTTAAGCTTTGCTCATGTTCTTGGACATTTTAGAAAGGTCTTGAAGTCCTCTAAACAATGTCTTTGGTCCCATGTCATTTTGATTTACCAATCTCAAGTTATGGCCTTTGACTTAAAGTCCCTTTTTGTTGACTTTTGAAAATGACCTATAATGTTGAAATTGATAACTTTTTGTGAGAGCATTTCTTGGACTTGAAGTATGAAGATGAGTTGTAGGAAATGTCTTTCTCTTCAAAATGAGCTTTGGATGGAATTTTTCTGATAATCCATGTGAAAGTTATGCCCTGGTCAATTTCAGTTGACTTTTTCAGCTGTCCAAATAAGGAAACTTTTGCATCTTGATGATTTTCTGAGCCAAATTTTGAGAATCATGATCAAGCATTGATCAAATGATGTTTGTGGCTTCAAAATGATATGTTGACCAAAAATTTGAACTTTTGACTGCCAAATGACCATTTTGCCCCTACAGTTGACTGTAGTGCAATTTAGGGTTTTGACTGTGCAATTTTGAGCTGAATGCCTTGAAACTTGATATGAGGATGCTTGACCATGTTTGTAAGCATATGAGACTTGATTGGGCCTTTGAACACTTCCTTTTCTTGATCAGACTCAAAACCCTAATTTTGACTGTTTAGGAGGCCCTTGCACTGTGCAACCCTTGGGGAATTTTGTGACTTGGCTTGGCAATTTCTTGAAGAATAAGGGAGGGCAAATTTTGGGGTACAACAGTTGCCCCTGTTCAATCTTCTTAGACCTGAGGATGCAGATTGGCTGACGTGCCTTTCGTAATCCGAGGGTAGAAGATGATTGGACACTAGAGTGCCCAGAAATTTGCGCTCACATATTGGCAGTGATGGTGGAATGGGCTTATAGATGCCATCTGGATGTTTGATTGCGTAAGAGATTCCTTGGCGAGAACCTGTATACCTGCAAAACAGAAAATGAGTACCTGACATGTTGCAGGAGCTGATTTTAGATGCTTGGTATAGATATGTCCTGACTGGTCGCAGGAGTTGAGTCTGGAGCTTCAGACGGCGATGAATGAACCAAGGATGGTTACTGCCTTAGCATGAATGGTAAGAGAACCTTGGACGATTTTAACTTCAACAACGCTCGTTGAGAAAAATCTTGGGTGTCTTCTACTGGGACAAGAATCAGGGAGATCTAAGGGTCGATCTGACTGAACCAGAGGAGGCCTTTGACTGGATAAGCATCAGGAAAATCTTAGGGTCGATTTAACTGAACCGGACAAGGTCTTGAAATATCTTCAACTGGATAAGCATCAGGGAGATCTTAGGGTCGATCTGACTGAACCAGAGAAGGCCTTTGACTGGATAAGCATCAGGAAAATCTTAGGGTCGATTTAACTGAACCGGACAAGGTCTTGAAATATCTTCAACTGGATAAGCATCAGGGAGATCTTAGGGTCGATATGACTGAACCAGAGAAGGCCTTTGACTGGATAAGCATCAGGAAAATCTTAGGATCGATTTAACTGAACCGGACAAGGTCTTGGAATATCTTCAACTGGATAAGCATCAGGGAGATCTTAGGGTCGATCTGACTGAACCAGAGAAGGCCTTTGACTGGATAAGCATCAGGGAGATCTTAGGGTCGATTTAACTGAACCGGATAAGGTCTTGAAATATCTTCAACTGGATAAGCATCAGGGAGATCTTAGGGTCGATCTGACTGAACCAGAGAAGGCCTTTGACTGGATAAGCATCAGGGAGATCTTAGGGTCGATCTGACTGAACCAGAGAAGGCCTTTGACTGGATAAGCATCAGGAAAATCTTAGGGTCGATTTAACTGAACCGGTCTAGGTCTTGAAATGTAGCTTGAGAACTTTAACTGGATCTTTCCTGAAATGTAAAAGTCAGCCATATGCAATGCATGATATGGATCAAGTAATGATGTTCTCAACATAAATGAGATTCGTAGGATATGATGCGTCTATGCATGCTATAATGATGTATGTGATGTTTTATGTATGTTTTTGTCTAGGAAAGTGAATCCTTGACGGGTGCCGGGAAGTCGTATCCTGGGCTGATGTCGAAGAATAGATTTTGCTTTCGCTGGGGATGATAACTGCAAGAATACCGGTAGGAGAAGATGACTCCGTTACGGAATAAACTTGGCAAATGGAGGATTCTGCGGGGAGAAAAGATACTCTAGCGACCATGCTGGGAAGCAATACTCTGTGGGAAGAGGGATGCCTTACTGAGTGTTGATAATAGTTTGCTGGGGATAGGAAGGCTTTGTCGACGACACTCTTTCCGTGGCTTTTGGCTGAGGATAACCCAGTTATATCCTGTTAAGGAAATAACTCTTTAAATCAAGTCGGACGACGCGTTCGTGCTCTGCGAAGGATAAGCTTCCAGAATTTACTGGGGATAAATAAGCTTACTGCTTGGGGGGATATGAATTCCAACTTTCATGGGGAAACTAATTGGACTCTCCTGGGGAGTTTTGATATGCTGGGGAAGTGATTCCTTTGAATGTTGATGTATGCCGCCGGGGAACAATCTTTAGACCAAGACTGCCGGGGATGCTTGTTAAGAATATATGCTGCTGGGGAATGTTGAGATCTGCGGGAGGACACCCAACTTCCTTAAGGTTGATAACTGTTTTGCTTGAGGAGAGTATACTGCTTGCTGTCTCACTCTCTGGGGAATTTAAGATGCCTGGTTATGTTCTTTAGCTGAACCTACCTTGGTACTTTGGAGGATAGAACAATTAGATTGCCTAGACAACTCCTTATTGCCCCTGTTTCTAATGTCCCCTGTAATTAATTCTTTGTTTCGTATGTAAATATTTATGAGCTAGCAAATTATTGTCAATGCATATATCACAAATTGAACCTTGGACGTTCTTCGCAAAACAAAACAGAAAAGGAAAAAACAAAAGGCACATTTTAATTGAAAAGTATATTTGTATTGATTTTTGAGTGGCCTGTGAATAGGCATTTTGTATACAAAAGGATGACGTCCTAATAAGAGAACGCCACCAAGCAAAAAGGGTTTATACAAATTTTGTACAAAAGAAAATAAAACAGCTGTGTGAAATGAATGATCCACTGGGTTTCAACTCTGCTATTGCCTTTATAACTCCGAGCGTCTCATCACTTGATGACCTTGGTTGAAGGTGAAGCTGACTGATCGATGCCGTCTGATCTTGATGTAGATACCGGATTCTGGATGCAAAGTGATCAATGAGACATAGCATTACGCTTTTATCCCTAATTTTTGCCTGGACTGCCCTTTCGGGTTTTCAGTCCACCGGGATATCCATTTTTGCCCAAGCCGCCCTTTCAGGTTTTCGACTTGCCGGGTGTACAGATTTTTTCCATTTTCATCCCTTCATTTTGCCCGAACCCTTTTGGTTCGACGGGAAGCCCTGATTTTTGCCTAGGCATGTCAGCCTAGCGAGTCTTTTTTTTCATGCGTAATATTTTTTTACTATGTCTGCATTGGCGGGGTGAGGAAGGTCGTCACCATCCATATTGGTTAATATCATTGCTCCTCCTGAGAACACATGCTTAACCACAAATGGCCCTTCGTACGTAGGGGTCCATTTTCCCCTTGGATCACTCTGAGGAAGGATGATTCGCTTGATTACCAGATCCCCGACTCGATATTCTTGTGGTCTGACCTTTTTGTTAAATGCCCTGATCATCCGTTTCTGATACGTCTGACCATGACAGATAGCAGCAAGTCTCTTTTCATCAATAAGGTTGAGCTGATCAAGTCGTGTCTGGATCCAATCATCTTCGTTCAGATTTGCATCCTTCATTATCCGGAGAGAGGGTATTTGCACTTCGATTGGCAAGACTGCCTCCATACCATAAACCAGAGAGAAAGGAGTTGCCCCGGTTGACGTCCTGGCTGAGGTACGGTACCCATGTAGAGCGAACGGTAACATCTCATGCCAATCTTTATAAGTCACTGTCATTTTCTGCACGATTTTCTTGATGTTCTTATTTGCTGCTTCTACAGCCCCATTCATCTTCAGTCTGTAAGGAGAAGAATTGTGGTGCTGTATTTTGAACTGTTCGCAAAGCTCAGCGATCATCTTATTGTTCAGATTGGTACCGTTGTCTGTAATAATTCTCTCAGGGACGTCGTACCGACAGATCAGGTTATGCCGAATGAACCGTGCTACAACAGTCTTGGTTACAGTAGCATAGGATGCTGCCTCAACCCACTTCGTGAAGTAATCAATTGCCACTAGGATGAAGCGATGTCCATTAGATGCCGTAGGTTTAATCTCGCCGATCATGTCCATGCCCCACATTGCAAACGGCCAAGGCGCAGTCAGAACATTCAGGGGGACCGGAGGAACATGCACCTTGTCTGCATAAATCTGGCACTTGTGGCATGTCCTGGAATGTTGGTAACAGTCAGCTTCCATTGTGGACCAATAGTATCCTGCCCGTAGGATTTTCTTAGCCATAGTGTGTCCACTGGAATGTGTACCAAAGGTCCCTTCATGTAGCTCTTCCATGATTCTTTCTGCTTCAGTTTTATCCACACAACACAGTAAGGTTGAATCATGGTTTCGCTTGTACAAGATGTTGTTGCTAAGGAAGAATTTGGCTGCGAATCTTCTCAGGAATTTCTTATCGTTGATAGATGCACCTTCAGGGTATTCCTGAGTTTCCAGATATCTCTTCACTTCGTGGTACCAAGGCTTCTCAGTCACCAATTCAGTTTCGAGATCACAACAGTATGCCGGCTCGTCCAGTTTCCAGATGATGATCCGGGGAGCCTCATTATCCCATTTGACCTTGATCATTGAAGACATTGTAGCTAACGCGTCCGCCAACTGATTCTCTTCTCTTGGAAAGTGCTCAAATGTTATCTCTGTGAACTGGGGGATCAGGGTCAACACACATTCTCTGTAAGGAATCAAGTTTGGATGTTTCGTATCCCACTCTCCTTTGATCTGATTGATCACAAGAGCGGAATCTCCGAAGACACTCAGAAATTTGATCCTCAGGTCGATCGCAGCTTGAAGACCCATGATACACGCCTCATACTCCGCCATGTTGTTGGTACAGTTGAAACACAGCCGGGCGGTGAGTGGAGTATGAGTACCTTGTGGAGATATGATGATGGCGCCAATACCATTTCCCAAAGCGTTGGATGCTCCGTCAAAATGCATAGACCATCGGGATCCTGGTTCAGGTCCTTCATCCGGTCCAGGTACTTCACAGTCAGTTACTATCATAATGCTTTCATCCGGAAACTCGAAGTTCATTGATTGGTAGTCATCCACAGCTTGATGTGCTAAGTGGGTCTGCCAATACACTTCCCTTGATGGCTTTTTGGGTCGTGTACTGAATGTCGTATTCCGTCAAGATCATCTGCCATCTTGCAATTCTCCCAGACAGAGCAGGCTTTTCGAATATGTACTTTATAGGATCCATTTTTGAGATCAACAAGGTAGTGTGAGTCAGCATATACTGTCTCAGCCGGCGAGCAGCCCATACCAAAGCGCAGCAAGTTTTCTCAAGCAGTGAGTATCGGGTCTCACAGTCGGTAAACTTTTTGCTAAGGTAATAAATGGCATGCTCTTTTCGGCCAGACTCGTCATGCTGCCCCAGCACACACCCCATTGAATTATCAAGCACTGTCAGGTAAAGTATCAAAGGTCTCCCTTCAACTGGTGGCATAAGGATGGGTGGTTCTTGGAGATATTCTTTGATTCTGTCAAAAGCAGCCTGACATTCATCATTCCAACGTGCTACCTGATCTTTCTTCAGCAGCTTGAAGATTGGTTCACAGGTAGCAGTTAGGTGTGAGATGAACCGAGCAATGTAATTCAGACGTCCTAGAAAACCTCTGACTTCCTTCTCTGTCTTAGGAACTGGCATCTCTTGAATGGCTTTGACCTTAGCAGGGTCCACTTGAATTCCCTTGTCACTTACCACGAAGCCTAGCAACTTTCCAGATCTTACCCCGAAGGTGCACTTGTTCGGGTTCAACCTCAGCTTGTACAGTTTCAAACGGTCAAACAGTTTCTGTAGATGATCAAGGTGTTCTTCCTCAGTCTGGGACCTAGCGATCATGTCGTCAACATACACTTCTATCTCATGATGGATCATGTCATGAAATAAAGCAACCATGGCACGTTGGTAGGTTGCCCCAGCATTCTTTAGTCCAAAAGGCATGACTTTGTAGCAGAAGGTGCCCCACTGAGTAACAAATGTAGTCTTTTCCATGTCTTCAGGAGCCATCTTGATCTGATTGTAGCCTGAAAAACCATCCATAAAAGAGAACACTTTATGCTGAGCTGTATTATCAACAAGGACATCAATGTGAGGTAGAGGGAAGTCATCCTTGGGGCTGGCCCTGTTCAGATCCCTGTAATCGACACACATTCTGACCTTGCCGTCCTTCTTAGGTACCGGCACCACATTAGCAACCCACTGAGGGTAAGAAGTCACTGCAAAAAACCCGGCATCAAACTGCTTCATAACCTCGGCTTTAATCTTCTCAGACATCTCTGGACGCATACGGCGGACCTTTTGCTTAACCGGAGGGCAATCTTCTTTAGTTGGTAAGTGATGGACCACAATGTCGGTATCTAATCCGGGCATATCTCCGTAGGACCAGGCAAAGATCTCCATATAGTCATGCAGCATCTGAGTCAACCGTTGCTTCACGCTGAGCTCTAGGTTGGCACCAATCTTTACCCCTTTCTTGTCTTCTTCAGTACCCAGGTTTATTATTTCCACTGGCTCTTCATGGGGTTGAATTGCCCTCTCTTCCTGTTGTAACAGTCTTGCAAGTTCACCAGGCACTTCGCAATCATCTTCACCTTCGTCTTCGGCTAAGTTGATCGGATTTTCGAAGTCATAACTGGCAGTAGCAGAGTCGTTACCAGTGAGATCCAGAGTGGATTGAAACCTGTATGAGTGAGTGTGTGTGTAAATACAGCTGTTTTGCAATATGTAAAGAAAGGAAAGAAAAGGAGCGCAAAATTTGAAATGTGAAAAACGTCCAATGCTTTTATTTATGCTATATGATAGTGACAAACAAAAGCCCTCATAAACAAAACCACGGTGCCCCGGGTAAGACACCGGGCCATATAGTTTCAAATTATTGTTTATTACAAATCCAAAACAAAGAAGTTCATTACTGGGGAACAAAAGTTATGGGTGTAAAGTCTTTAGCAGTCCAATTGGTCAATCCACCGTCGGTCGTCGGGTAGATCCAGCTATCGAACTCTGACTCTTCCACTTCGTCTTCCTCTCCAATAGCATTCACTTCTGAGTGGGTGATGAGCACAGGGGGTCTTCCAATTCTCGCCTTGCGCACTGCTTTCTGAGCTTCTGTGGTGAAACCCAGCCTAAACTTGTTAGTCTTAGGAGTAAGATCAGGGAGCTTGCCCCAGTTTGCACATTCACCTCTTTCGATCACAGCCCGGGCGTCCTTTAAGGAGGCCATCTTCAAAGGAGAAACCTCTTCATCCACTGCTTCTGCTGCTGCCAAGGTTTGTGGCACTTCCTCAAAATGTTGAAAGGGGGTTTCAATGAACTCCCCATCCATTTCTACGTATCTGAAGGAGTTGAGGTGGCTGACCATGTACTCCTCTTCCCCTTGCACTGTTACGATCTTCCCCCTGACCGGGTACTTGAGCTTCTGATGCAACGTGGAGGTCACAGCTCCAGCCTTGTGGATCCACGGGCGACCCAGCAAACAAGAATAGGACGGATGGATGTCCATCACATAGAATTTTGAATCAAATACCTGTGACCCAACCCTGATTGGGATGTCCACCTCACCATGTACCATTCTTTTGGACCCGTCAAAGGCCCGGACAACAATGTTACTTGGTTTGAGCTCTAGACCCTCACAATCCAGCCTATCCAGAGCCTTCTTGGGCAGCACGTTTAATGAAGAACCTGTGTCAACCAGCACATGAGCAAGAGTAGTGCCCCTGCATTCAATGGAGACATGCAGGGCGTCATTATGGTTCTTCCCCTTTGTTGTCAGATCGGCATCAGAGAAACCCAGGCCATTATCAGCGGTTAGGTTGGCCACACAGTCGGTGAACTGGTCAGCAGACGTCTCTTGGGGTACGTGGGCTGTCTTTAAGAAAGCAATCAGAGCCTTGGCGTGGGCCTCTGAACACAGTAGCAGTGACAACATGGAGATTTTAGAGGGGGTGTGCCCCAGCTGTTCTACAACGTTGAAATCACTTTTCTTTATTATCTTGAGGATTTCTTCCATTTCCTGCCTGGAAGCCTCAACAATGGTCTTTGGTGCCTCCGTCCTGGCAGGCACATCAGCAGCAATCCCCTTGCCCCGAGTATCAGATGACTCGGTAGCAGGGGTGGATACTTGGTCAGGGGGAGAAACAGGCACCCTGGCAGGTGTGAAGACCAAAGGCCTATGAATTACCGGAGGAGCAATGTCTGGCGAGAACAGTCTTCCACTACGAGTGACCTTAGCAGGCCCAGTGATGTTGGAGACACCAGCATCAATGTTGAACTCTTGTTTCACACCCAGAACATAAACATCCGCCCCATAGTGCCATGGGACAGCCTTATCAGATTTGTAGGGGATAGGCCCCGGAACAGTAATGGTGATGGGAGCAATCTTGTGAACCGGCAAAATTTGGACAGGCTTCTTTGAAGGAGCCTTGGAAGGGTTGTTGAAGATGGTAACGATCGACACTTCTTCAACAGGAGCAGCAGGAACAACAGTCTTTCTGAACAAAATCTCTCTACTATCTATCAGGTTTTGGACGCCTGACTTCAGCAGAGAACAACCAGCAGGGGAAGCAACACATAGAGGGCAACCTTCGCTACATCCCAGAAATAAACCGGCTAGGAACAGGTTCCTCTTGACCGTCAGCAGCGGAGTAGCAACATCATCCACCGAAGCTACATACAAATCCTCCTCAACAGCATTCACTCCATGCTGGGGCATGGGAGCGGTTACAACATTCGGCCTCTCGGGCGCCTCAAACTGTATTTCCTTTGCATCAATGAGGTCTTGAACCTTATTCTTTAGGGCCCAACAGTCATCTGTGCTATGCCCCGGGCTATCAGAGTGGTAAGCACAACGAGCATTTGGATTAAACTTGGGGGATGCAGTATTGGGAAACTTTGGAGCCTCCCTGACAGTCACTAAATTGGTGGATAGCAACTGTGGCAGGATCTGTGATAAGGTCATGCTTAACCGGGTAAACTCTCTCCGGGGTTTTTCAAACTTTTGAGGATTAGTTGGCCGAGGAGCGGCAGCAGGTTTGGCAATCATTACCGCACTGACAGATTGGCGGCGTTCAGGTTGCTCTGGTCTCCGGGAGCTATATACAGCACTAGCCTCCTTTTTGAAGGGTTTCTTTTCAGTACTGGAGGAGGCAACCTTCTGTATCTTCCCCGATTTTATACCGGCCTCGATCCTTTCACCAGTCAGGATCAGATCAGTAAACCCAGCAGAGGAATTACCAATGAGATGATTGAAAAATGGACCAGATAGGGTCCCTAAAAACATATCTACCAGCTCCCGGTCCGTCAATGGTGGCTGCACCCTGCCAGCCAGGTCTCTCCATTTCTGGGCGTACTCCTTAAAACCTTCACCCGACCCTAGCGACATACCCTGGAGCTGGGTACGCGTAGGAGCGAGGTCGGAATTATATTGATACTGCTTGTAAAAAGCAGTGGCCAGATCCTCCCAGTTACGAATGCTGGTTCCATCCAGCTGATAGAACCATTCGAGGTGAGTCCCTGAAAGACTCTCCTGGAAGAAGTGGATCCAAAGGTTCTTGTCTGCTGTGTAAGGCTGGATCTTCCTTACATAAGAACGGAGGTGCATCTTGGGACAGGAAGCCCCGTCATACTTCACAAAGGCAGGTGCCTTGAACTTGTGTGGAATCACCACCCTAGTAGATAACCCCAAGTCTCCGAAATCCAGTCCAGGCACCTGCTGAACTTCCATAGCCTTTAATCTGTCCTCCAGCTGCTTGTACCGGTCTTCAGCAGGAGGGTACTGTTCGTCGTTGAAGTCTGTTTCAGTATCAGAGCCCACAGGAGTAGGGACCTCCCTTTCTTGGTGACTACCTTCCCCCACAGATGGAGTAGTCCTTTCAGCCTCAACCTGTAAGGTGTTCCCGAGTCTGCGCCCAGTGTTAAATAGCACAGTCCTCCTCTTCTTCTTAGTCTTCTTCAGAAGCATGGTCTTCAACTCTTGTTGACCCTGAGCCAAGCCCTTGATCAGCTCCTGAAATTGGGCGTTCTGCGCCTGAAGAGCCTTGATAGATGCCTCGGTTGATGATTCAGGGTTCATGATGCTGAAATAAACAGCGAAGAACAGTAAACAACCTGAAAAGAAGAGTACCTGTGATGCACATGATGAATGATATGTGTTTATGCAATGCATTCAAGAGTTCGAAAATTCAAATTTGTTGTAGACCAAAAGGAACACACGTTATTATTAAGAAAATCATTATTTAATACATCAAAGCCTCATGGGCAAAAGTACAAAAAATCAAATCAATCCCAAAATATGCTGCGCATCCTCTTTGGAGCTATGTAAGTGTTGAGGTTCCTCTCCTCATGCAACAGGCGGGTGAGCTCCAAGACCTTCTTTTCACTGGCACGCAGACTAGTCTCAAGAGAATTCCGCTCTTCCTTAAGCTGGATCCAGCTCTTCTGCATCTCTTCCCAGGATGTGGGCATATCAGGGTGCTGAATAACGCGAGACACTTCTCCTTCCAAGGCAGGCTCTTTGATTACTGGAAGCATGTGAGGATAAGGCATTACTAACTTCTGAGAGCGGGCTCGTACCCACTTGAGGTAAGGCTCCAAAGGGATGGAGTTCCTGTGCCCCAGTGTCTTGCTGTCTATCCTACTAGGCATCCTCCAGGCTCTGATAAATCTCTGGCGAAGTCCTTGAGTATCGTTGTCGAAGTCAAAAACTATGTCAGGAATTAACATGTCATGAGGACCATCCCTCCGAGCATAACCAAATTGTCTCCAAGCCAGGCATGGGCTATAAGTAATACCTCCTCTGATTCCAAGTAAAGGAACATTAGGATACTCCCCGCAACGATCAATGATAGTGACATCTTCTCTGGACCTAGGGCACCGATGTATATCTGCATGTGTAAGAGTCATCAACCGTTGTGACCATCTCAAACCCCGCTCATTCTTCAGGACTGATTGTGGAAGGTGCGAAATAAACCACCTTCCCAGGAGAGGAGTGCAACACATAAGGACACCTCTTTTTTTCATGGTTCGAGTGTAACATGAGTGAAGGATGTCCCCCAGCAACGTAGGTATAGGATTCCTGGACATAAAGATCTGGACAGCACTGATATCAATGAGCTGATCTGGGTTAGGGAACAACACCAAACCATAAACAAGGAGGGCCACAACCTCTTCAAAAGCTTGCAAGTCAAGGGAGTTCCAACATTCATAGGCCTTTTCAAACAGAAACCTGGCTAAGAACCCTTTAATACCACTTCTGACTTCCCAATGTCCCTTGAGGTCAGATGACTGTAGGTGCAAGGCTTTAGCAATCTCTTCAAGCTTAGGTTCCTTTTCTGTACCGTTGAAGGGTAGCTGATCAAGGATAGGGATCTTCAGGAGCCGGGAGAACTCCTCCAATGTAGGTACTAACTGATAATCCAAGAAGGTAAAACAGTGATGCAGAGGGTCAAAGAACTGGAACAAGACCTTTATCATATCTTCCTCAATGTTGGTGTTGACCAAGCTGATGAGGCTTCCATGCCTTTCACTGAATGAAGAGTTCTCGGGAATCCTGGATATAAGCTCCTTAAGCTGAGGAGGTACCCTTACAAGACTGATTTGAATTGTCTTTCTACGAACAGTTTCCATGTCCTACAAAACAAGAACAAAGATGAAAATTCGAACCCCTGAAATGGTTAGTTAATGCATATGATGCTAGATGATGTCATGATGCTATGATTAAACACACCACAGATATGTACAAAGACAAACATGTAAGGCACACAAGGCACACAAGACAAGCCCTTAAGGTTTAAGGCCAGCATGAGGTCTGGGTAGTACCCTCTTGAAGTTGGTGAGTTCAACCTGTCCTGATCAAAGTAAACGGGTTCTAAGGTTCCCAATATCACGGGATTGCATTCATTGTTCATCGTTTCGATTTAGCCACTGAACTGGCGACCGAAATATTCCAGGAAAGCAACCCTCAATTGAGTGTAGTATCGAGTATCAACCAACCTCGGACTGCACCAAAGTCAGTTATCTCACTACCCTAAAGAGGCCAAGATAGTTCAATTAAGGTTCCTAAGGTCTGTTGATGCTTCACGACACCACGCGGAGGCCCCGTACTCTCCTTGACTGAACTCAAGGGTTACCGGTACACACCAAAGTGCCACATCAACGTAGCAGACTGCTTCAACCATGTCGGTATACCCCGCACAGTTCCCTCACAGCCTTGTTGCTACTTTCTAAGAAAGGTATCCCCAGATCCGGTTAGGATCTATAGAACTCCCAAGCAACCCACAATAATAAAGCAAGCAAAGAAGACAATTGAAAACATAGTTATGACCTAGCCCTAAGGTATACCTCACTTTAAGTTCTTATCCCCAGCAGAGTCGCCAGTTCTGTGATCGGTGGATCTGGAACTGACTGTTTTAAAGCTGGTTCGCGAAATGTCGCGGAAGCAAGAGTCGCCACCGTCTTTTATTTTCTCCAAATGGAAAGGACAAAAGCACAGAAAAATTCCTTAAAGAGATTGCTCTCGGTTCGGGAGGTAGGTTATAGAAAGGGAAGGTGTTAGCACCCTTTCTATCCATGGTTATCCATGGGCTCTTAGATACTTGCTCATTGTGTTTTCAAAAATGTTTGTTTGCTTTTCAATGTGGGTTAACAAAGTTTCTTTGAAAAATTTCAGTTCGACTCGTACGTCAGAGTGTTTGAAAAATTTGCTTTGAAAACTTTTGAAAAGTATTGGTGTGAAAAGTCTTTGAATTTTTGTTTTGAAGAGAGCAAGTATCCATGAATCGCCTACCTACCCTAAGGAATTCGTCTGTGTAAATGTCCTTTAAAGTAGTGCCATCCCACCATTGAGAGGTAGGTAGCACCACCGTTGGAGGTGTTCGGGTCAATTCGAGGTTCGGGACATGGTGATCACCGGAGCAATAGGAAGACACCTTAGAAGCTACCCTCATGCCAGGTTCCCGGATCATGAGGACTTATTAAGACATCCTCTACTCGACGATCACCTTTCGAGGCAAGGCAACAGTGAGGCGTACCCTAGGGGTGGTGTGTGATTTGTGTGTCGTTTTCATTGATATTTGTCTTGTCATGTTCATTGTGATCTACGCTTGATTTTATTTAAGGCCATTCATTCTTGCATGCTTTGTTAACAGTTAAAAGTTGCGAGGAAAAGTAAATCTAAAGCTATTACAAATGGCGCGGGTCCACATCGCCAAAATTAAACCGGACCCGATTTGACGGAAAGTAAAGAAAGCAAATAAAAGTGCGAAAAGTAAATGTTACAACGCTTTGGGAGAGATACATAATTAATTAAGCGAAATAAGGGAAATGCGCGAAATAAAACAATTAAACAATATGGGCGTTGGACCCTTTTGTAAAAATTAAATTAATAAGGAATTAAAATTAAAAATGTTTTTGGTATTTTATGTTTTTTAGATTTAATAGAAAAAAAGAATTAATTAAAATAAAATGAAACGCAAACCCTAATTCTAATTATTTTTAGTTATTAAGAAAATATTGAAAATTTTAACTAAATGAAACCCTAATTTTTGTGTACAATTTAATTGTGAAAATAAATAAATAATAATATTATGACAAAAAGGAAAAATTAAAAGGAATGAAAATTGTCAATTAACCTAATTCTACCTTTTTTACATTTATTATGAAAAGAATTAAAATTGCAAAAATCCTAATTAAAACTAAATTCATTACATGTTAATTTATTTACAAGAAAATATCAAAATAAATAATCATTATATTTTTTTATCTTTTTCTGAGTTTTTAAGGTATTTTTTGTATTTGGTAAATAATTAATTGAATTAAAACAAATAAAGAAAATAAAATCATAATTGAAAATAAAATAAATAATAAAAAAAATATAGAGAAGCAAACCAGGGGGGGTTCAGTCCCAATTGTGAGGTATAGGCCTTAGAATGCTGGCCCATTAAGCTTTGGTCCATTTGACCTTTTCAGTTCGTGTGTCAGCGCGTTGACCTGGGCGTAGCATGCTCTTTGAATCCCTGCCCTTGATTTGAATTCATGAGACGCGTGTATGCTTAGATTATGGGGATGTATGGTGCACTCCAATGATGAACCTGCATGTGAATGTGAACAAGAAAATAATATTGAAATTATTGAAGACCTGGGGATCGAACCCAGGTCTTGTGCATTACCCATACGTTCGCTTGCCATCTGTGCCACTTAACCAATTTGTTATATAATAAGCAAAGAAATATTATAAAAGAAAAACAAGATTAGTGCTGGAAAACGCGCGAATTTTTAAACCAACGAATCATAGCTTGCCACGCTTCATCGTCTTCATCGTCCCTGTAAACAAAACACAAAGGCAACGTTTTTCATGCGTTTCATTAGGTGGGCTACTGGAAAATAGCGATTAGGTCCTCATTGAATATAAATTAGGCGCGACAATTGGTTCTTCTTCGTCTCCATACGCTGAATCCAACCATGGTACTGTGGTGATCTAATTTCACTTGGTCTGAAAACCCCTAATTTAAAAACCTGCAAACCCTAGAAAGCTAACATGGTGAAATCGCGTGTATGGCATAAAAATGCAATTAAAGGCATTGGTTAGCATCAGAACATTATGAGGAACAAGAATCCATGAATCAAATGTTAAAAAAAATGCTTAAAATATGAAACACAATGATCAATTTTTCTATACAGTTCATGTTTATTCTACCAATTCTTGGCGTGGTGATGGATGGTTCTGGTTGGAATTTGTTCAGTAAGCCTTGAGGATGCTATTGGAAAAGGAATTAGGCCTTGAGTCGTCCTCTATCAATGATTTCAGTTTTGCTTTTTATGGAGAAAACTTCAAGTTTGTCTATGGTCTTTGAGCGCAGCATTCAGTGTCCTGTGATTAGGGTTAGACTCAGTACTTATGAGGGAAGGGAATTAAGTCATTAGCTGGCCTTGATCCATGCCCATGAGAGAACTAGTCTTAGGTTTTTCACCATTAACAAACTTTCCCTTTTTTAAGCAAAACCAAGACTTGGTGTACAACCTAACCCTAGCATGAGTTTGTGAGCTGGCACATGATATATGGAAGCTATTCAAATTCAAATGACACTATTCCATTGATTTTTAAATTTTATTTGAATTATTAAAGATTTAAAATGAATTAAATTAATAAAAATTAAATAAAATAGAAAAATCAATGTTTGATCTTGAAATTAATCATGGGACACGTGTGTGGCATGACAAGGCTGAATCAAGTGGAAGAAAGTGGGCCCTTTTGTCAAAAATGAGATTTCAAGGATAAATGATTTTGGCCATTTCACAAAAATTTCCCAACTTCTCCAATGCATAACTTGCTCAATTTTTAAGCTTTGCTCATGTTCTTGGACATTTTAGAAAGGTCTTGAAGTCCTATAAACAATGTCTTTGGTCCCATGTCATTTTGATTTACCAATCTCAAGTTATGGCCTTTGACTTAAAGTCCCTTTTTGTTGACTTTTGAAAATGACCTATAATGTTGAAATTGATAACTTTTTGTGAGAGCATTTCTTGGACTTGAAGTATGAAGATGAGTTGTAGGAAATGTCTTTCTCTTCAAAATGAGCTTTGGATGGAATTTTTCTGATAATCCATGTGAAAGTTATGCCCTGGTCAATTTCAGTTGACTTTTTCAACTGTCCAAATAAGGAAACTTTTGCATCTTGATGATTTTCTGAGCCAAATTTTGAGAATCATGATCAAGCATTGATCAAATGATGTTTGTGGCTTCAAAATGATATGTTGACCAAAAATTTGAACTTTTGACTGCCAAATGACCATTTTGCCCCTACAGTTGACTGTAGTGCAATTTAGGGTTTTGACTGTGCAATTTTGAGCTGAATGCCTTGAAACTTGATATGAGGATGCTTGACCATGTTTGTAAGCATATGAGACTTGATTGGGCCTTTGAACACTTCCTTTTCTTGATCAGACTCAAAACCCTAATTTTGACTGTTTAGGAGGCCCTTGCACTGTGCAACCCTTGGGGAATTTTGTGACTTGGCTTGGCAATTTCTTGAAGAATAAGGGAGGGCAAATTTTGGGGTACAACAAGTAGGCATGATGATTGCTGAAATAAACAACTTAGAAGATAAGAGACCTGTAAAGGGTACCTGTTTATGAAGTGCATGGGATGAAATGCGTATGATTATAATTTCAAAGACAATCGGGAGATTCAAATTTGTAAACCAGAAAGGAAACACGCTTTATTAGATAACTTTGTAATTCAAATTGTTCAACAAATTGCCCTTAAGGCGTTATAAGAATGGAAATACTGAAAAGTAAACAAAAACTGGAAAGGAAATCATCAAAAGTCAATCAATGCTCCCATGGCCTCTTCTTATCAAAGCGGACATAGTCGTTGAGAATCCGCTCATTCTCTAACTGCCTAGTCAACCTCTGGATCTTCTGCTCCTGTTCATTGAACTTCTCTCGGTAAGAATCTCGTTCCTCCCTCAATTGCATCCAAGATCTCTTCAGTGCCCCAATGTCAGTGGGCATATAAGGATGGAGAATGGTTGGAAGAACCCCTTCTTCATTAGCAACTTCCAGAGTGACAGGCCGGACAACTTCATATGGCATACCCAGCTTTTGGGCGCGGATACGAACCCATCTGAGATATGGCTTCATTGGCAGAGAAGTCTTTGGACCCAGCTCATGTGGATCAGATTGGTGAACTCTATCCCAAGCCCTTATGAATCTGCGACGTAGCTCGTCGCTATCCCCTTGAAAATCAAAGATGATATGAGGCATTAGCATCTCATGAGGTCCTTCTCTTCTGGCTCGCCCAAAATAACGTAAGGCCAAGCATAGATTATAAGAAATTCCTCCATGGGTTCCTATCAATGGAACATTAGGATAATCTCCACATCGATCAATGATAGTCACCTCATCCATACCCTTGAGAGTCCAGATAATGTCGTTATGAGAGAGAGACATCACCCTATAAGCCCAGCCCATTCCTTATTTGTTCTTCAGCACTGACTTGGGAAGGTGCGAAATAAACCACCTTGACAATAAAGGAGCATAACTGTGATCGGTGGATCTGGAACTGATTGTTTAACGCTGGTTCGCGAAATGTCGCGGAAGCAAGAGTCGCCACCGTCTTTTATTTTCTCCAAATGGAAAGGACAAAAGCACAGAAAAATTCCTTAAAGAGATTGCTCTCGGTTCGGGAGGTAGGTTATAGAAAGGGAAGGTGTTAGCACCCTTTCTATCCATGGTTATCCATGGGCTCTTAGATACTTGCTCATTGTGTTTTCAAAATGGTTTGTTTGCTTTTCAATTGTGGGTTTTAAAAAAGTTTCTTTGAAAATTTCAGTTCGACTCTTGTATCGGTCCTCAAGAGTGTTTGAAAAATTGCTTTCGAAAGCTTTTTGAAAAGGTGTCGGTATGAAAAGTATTTTTGAATTTGTTTTGAAATTAGAGCAAGTATCTAGAGTCGTCTACCTACCCTAAGGAATTCGTCTGTGTAAATGTCCTTTAAAGTAGTGCCATCCCACCATTGAGAGGTAGGTAGCACCACCGTTGGAGGTGTTCGGGTCAATTCGAGGTTCGGGACATGGTGATCACCAGAGCAATGGGAAGACACCTTAGAAGCTACCCTCATGCCAGGTTCCCGGATCATGAGGACTTACTAAGACATCCTCTACTCGACGATCACCTTTCGAGGCAAGGCAACAATGAGGCGTACCCTAGGGGTGGTGTGTGAATTTGTGTGTCGTTTTCAGTTATTTTGTCTTTTGTCATGTTATTGGTGATCTAGCGTTTGTTTTTAATTTTATTCATACATTCTTTCATGCCATTATTTACAGTTAAAAATTGCGAGAAAAATAAAATTCTAAGCTATTACAAAAGGCGCGGGTCCACATCGCCAAAATTTCTCGAACCCGATTTGACAGAAAAAATAAAGAAAGTAAAGAAAAGTGCGAGCAATTAATTACACGGCTTTGGGAGAGATACATAAAAATTATAAAGAACAAAAATAAACACGCGAATTTAATAAGAATTAAACGAGGGCGTTGGACCCTTTTGCAAAAATTAAATTAAATGGTGACATTAATTAATAAAAAAAGGAAAAGAAATTGTTTTTTTTTGTTGGTATTTTATGTTTTTTTTATGAAAAAATTAATTAATTAAATGCCAACCCTAATTCTACAATTTTTGTTTTATTATGAAAAATGTTGAAATTTTTAACCTAAAATTAACCCTAATTATTTTATATACAATTTAATTATAAAAATAAATATCTAATATTTAATTATTATGGAATAAAAGAAAAAAAGATGAAAATTAATTAAACCCTAATTCTATATTTTTTTAAGATTTTTATTAAAAAGTTAAAATTAAAACCTAATTTAAAACTAATTAATTTACATGCAAATTTATTTACAAAATATACATGCTAAAATAAAATATTTATTATTTTTCTTGTCTTTTCTGATTTTTATGGTTTTTGTGTTTTTTTATGAAAATATAATTAAATTAACAGAATTAATTAAAAATGATAATTGAAAGTAAAAAAAATAAAGAAAAATAAAGAATAATGAAAAGGGTTTGCAAACCTGGGGGTTCAGACCCCAAATAGGAGGTTTTCTTTTAGTAAATCTGGCCCATTTACCCTTGGCATGTAGGACTTTTTCATGCAACGTGTATCAGCGTTGACTCACGCGTACCATGTTCCTCAGATCTGCGCCTTTGGATTGATGAAATTGAACAGGTGGATGGCTTGATGGAGAGACGTATGATGGTCTCCAGTATGTGAAACTGCATGTGAATATTAATTGGAAAATAATATTGAGATAGTGAAGACGTGGGGCTCGAACCCAGGTCATGGACATTGCCAGCACACACGCATACCACTAAGCCATTCCACGCGTTTTGTATGTAATACAACAAACAAATAATATCAAATAAAACAAAGGCGTTAGTGGGTTTGAGCGCGCAAATTCAAAAGAGCCAATCATTGCTGGCCACCACATCATCTTCTTCATTGATTTTTGTTTTCCTAAAACACAAACATATTAGGCAACGGTTTTGCAAGCGTTCTAAAAGGTCCCTTTCCAGAAAATAGCGAATAGCTCTAGGACGCTCATAAATTGAGCGCGAGGGTCTCAAACTCTTCGTCCAAGTATGCTGGTTGCAACCATGGCATCGTGATTCTCCAATTTTTCCTTATTTTAAAACCCCTAATTTGAAATCCTGTAAACCCTAAAACACGACTATGGCATCTTTGCATACAGTGCATAATAATTCAATCAAAGGATATGATTAGCTTGCAAACATTATTCTAAACACAAAAATAACAATGAAACATGTTAACAATGCATGAATGATAGAAACCGATTCTGAAATTTTCTTTACCAACTTCAATGGTGATCTCGCGTTTTCTTGAGTATGGGGCTTAGGGAATGATTGGAATACGTCCTATAATCCTCAAAGAAGCTAATGGAATCACTATTTTGTCTTGAATCGCCCTGCAAAAGTGTTTTCAGAATTGAGATTTTTTAAGAAAAAGTGTGAGTTTGATCTTCAGGTTCCTGCGCAGCTTAATGCTTTCTTGCATTAGGTTTGTGATCAGGCTTAAGTATAGAATGAATTAGGTCAAAGAAAACAATCCAAATCTTTTGCATTCATGGTTTTTGAGATTTGATTTTCAAGCATTAGTTTTTCAATCTTTTTCATGCACTTTTTGTACAAATCATATCCAATCAATTCCAATTCTTCCATATCTGATCATGCACGTTTTATTGAGTATATTTCATGCACAAAAAGATTTTATTTCATTGGTTTTATATTTTTCATGTATTTAATTGATTTAAATGAATTATTATTAATAAAAATTCAAATAAATAAATAAAAAATGAATAAATACTTCCCTTTGGGCCAAGTGGTCGTGCACATGCTTGGAATAATGAATTATGGAAGAAAACTAGGCCCATTAGCAATTTTAGGCCATTTGAATCAATGTTGACTTTTCAAAATATCCAAAAATTTCCCAACTTCCACAAGGCATAACTTACTCAATTTTTAAGCTTTGCTCATGTTCTTGGACATTTTGGAAAGGTCTTTGAGTCCTCTAACCAATTCCTTTGGTCCCATGTCTTTTTGATTTACCAATCTCAAGTTATGGCCTTTGACTTAAAGTCCCTTTTTGTTGACTTTTGAAAATGACCTATAATGTTGAAATTGATAACTTTTTGTGAGAGCATTTCTTGGACTTGGAATATGAAGATGAGTTGTAGGAAATGTCTTTCTCTTCAAAATGAGCTTTGGATGGAATTTTTCTGATAATCCATGTGAAAGTTATGCCCTGGTCAATTTACAGTTGACTTTTCAGCTGTCCAAATAAGGAAACTTTTGCATCTTGATGATTTTTGAGCCAAGCTTTGAGAATCATGATCAAGCATTGATCAAATGATGTTTGTGACTTCAAAATGAGATGTTGACCAAAAATTTGAACTTTTGACTGTCAAATGACCATTTTGCCCCTACAGTTGACTGTAGTGCAATTAGGGTTTTTGACTGTGCAATTTTGTACTGAAAGTCTTGAAACTTGGTATGAGGATACTTGACCATATTTTTAGGCATATGGGACTTGATTGGACCTTTGGAAACTTCATTTTCTTGATCAGAACAAAAACCCTAATTTTGACTGTTCAGGAGGCTCTTGCACTGTGCAACCCTTGGGGAATTTTGAAGCTTGACTTGGCAATCCTTGAAGAATATGGGAGGGCAAATTTTGGGGTACAACAATAACACATCAAGGTTCCCCGCTTTCGGGCCGTACGAGCATAGAGCTGATGAAGAATGTCACCCAAGAGAGTGGGTACAGGATTCTGAGAGATGAAGATCTTTATCCCATTCACATCAATAAAAGTGTTAGGATTCGGAAACAATACCAAGCCATAAATCAGAAGAGCCAGAATATCCTCGAACGCCTTAAAGTCTAGGCTATCCCAGAAGTAGTTAGCCTTGCCAACCAAGAACTTAGTCAGAAATCCTTTTGCTCCACTCCTAGTCTCCCAATTAGCCATTACCTCCTCTTTAGTTAAATGAAGGGCTGCAGCAATTTCTTCGGGCCTAAGGGTCTTCTCCCAACCAGTAAACGGGGTATGCTCCAGAACAGAGATACCGAGCAGCTCAGAGAACTCTTCTAGGGTAGGAACCAGCTGGAAGTCCTGGAAAGTAAAATAATGGTACAGCGGATCATAGAACTGGACTAGGACACTCATCATCTGCTCGTCCAATTTGGAGGTGACCAAACTAAGAAGAGAACCATGCCTCCTGATGAAGGAAGTAGTGTCAGGCATCTTGGCAACCAACTCTTTAAGCAAGGTAGGGACTTGGACAAAGTTGATCCGGATGGTATTCTTACGCATGGGCATCATGATGACCTACAAAACAGAACAAAGATGAATCCCTCCTGTCTTGGAAATAGGTTAGTCCAATGCGAGATGTATGTAATGTTATGATGTCATGATGTCGTGATAGTAGGCACACCACAAGTATCCACAAATAGCAAACATGGTAAAGGCACACAAGTCACACAAAAGAGCCCTTAGATTTCAGGCTGGCAAGGAGCTTAGGCACTACCCTCTTTCAGTTCAGTTGGTTTAAACCTGTCCTAAAAATAGTAACCGGGTTCTAGAGGATCTCAATATCACTGACTACCCTCAATCGGTCATAATTCCAGTTTAACAACCTTTTCTTGCATTCGGAATCATCGCGAGAGTTTAGTCTCAATGAGTGTAGCATACTGCTACTGTTCTATGGCCTAGTTGGTCAATTTAAGGTTCTAAGGTCAGTTGGTGCTTAATGACCCCTTAGAAGACCCATATTCTCCTCGTTCCAACACAAGGGATATCGGTACAGACTAAAGTGCCACACCAACGTAGCTACTGCTTCAACCGTGTCGGTCTACGCCGGACAGTTCCCTCACAGTTTATTTCTACTTACCTAAAGGGTATCCCCAGATCCGAGTTAGGATCTATAGAACTCCGATACAAACCCACAAATATAAATCATACAAAGCATACAATTGAAAACACAATGATCTAATCCTAAGGTACACCTCACTTAAATAATTCCCCAGCAGAGTCGCCAGTTCTGTGATCGGTGGGAAAGAGAACTGACTATTTTGGAATGCTGGTTTGCGTTTTGCGTTTGTTTTCGCAACATGACGCGGTGAGCAAGAGTCGCCATCGTCTTTTATTTTATCTAACAAGGAAAGGAAAAAAGCACAGAAAAATTCCTTTTTCGAGATGTTTCTCGGGTTCGGGAGGTAGATTATAGAAAGGGAAGGTGTTAGCACCCTTTCTATCCGTGGTTATCCACGGGCTCTTAGGTACTTGCTCATTGTGTTTTCAAAATTTGCTTTTCTTCGTGTTTATGGGTTTGAAAAGAGTTTTTGTTTGAAAGGAGTGTAAGTGCGAAATGTTTTGTTTTGTTTTAAAAGGAGCAAGTACTTAAGAACCATCTACCTACACGAAAAGGGAATTAAACTGTGCAAATGTCCTTTAGACAATGCTAGCTCACTATTGATGAGTAGGTAGCCTCTTCGTTGGAGTTTTAAGGGTCAATTCGATTAAGGGACGTGTGGTCACTAAAGCAATGTTAGGACGCCTTAGTAGTAACCCTAATGTCTTAGATCATTTTATCCGAGGCAACCGTTCTGAGGCAACTTATGATCTTTGGACAAGAGGACGGCCTCTAAAATTTCCTATACTCAATGACCACGTTCAAAGGCAACCAAGTGAGGTGTACCCTAAGAGTGGCATGTGTAAGTGTGTTATTTCGGTTAATTTTATCTTTTTACATGTCATGGGTGAGCTATGTTGATTTTAAGTTCATACATTGGATCTTGTCATGCATTCCCTATTATCAAACATCTAGCAGTGTATAGTTGCGGTATTTAAATTGCGGAAATTAAATCTAAACTATTACAAGGCGTCGGGTATTTACATCGCCAAAAATAAACCCTTTAATTTAAATTGCGGAAAGTAAAATAAAGCGATAAATAATTAAAGTCCTAATTAAACTATCACATACCAGAAGCAATTACAATATTGGATAAAACGATACGTGTGCGAGAAAATTAAATCGGCGCATTTTTTAGAGTTTTGACCCTTTTTGGAAGAAAGCATGTTTTTTTAATATTTTTTGAATTAAATGGAATTTAAATTAGGTCAAAATTAATTCATTAATTAATAAAAATATTTTTGGTTTTTTGAATATTTAGGGAAATAAAATAGAATGGTTAACAGTTAGTAAAACCTAATATTCTAAATTGATTTTAATTTATTGCAAAAATATTAATGTTAAACCTATTTAAAACTAAATTAATTAGGTTAATATTTATTTACAAAAATAAAATAATGAAATTAATAAGAATAACATTTTTTGTGGTTTTGATTTTATTAAGAAAAATGAATTATTTAGTTAATTAAATAATAATAATAAGAATTAAGTAAAACAAATAAAAAAGAAAATATAAAGAAATAACCCATGGGGAGGGTGTTGGGCCCAATTCTAAATGTGAGAATAGCAATTCCAAGCCCATTTACTGCAAGTCTGCTTTGACTTTTTCAATTCCATGTGCGTGCATTGAATGGAGAGTATGGTGGATATTCAATTTTGGCCATTGGATTTGATCTGAAGCCATTTGGCAATCATCTGGATGAAGACATATGGTAGGTCACGCTCCTGAAGCTGCATGGAATTGCCTGTAAATAAAATGCAACAAAGTTTTAGGGGACCTGGGATTCGAACCCAGGTCCCAATGGACAATCCACTAACATGCTTACCATCTCTACTAACACGCCTGTTTGTTAATGGAATACAAAACAAATATTATATTGAAAACATTTAATATGCCTGGAAATTAAAAAAAAATGGCGCGAGATTTGAAACCGGCCAATGGGAAGAAGACGCGTAGTCGTCTTCTTCGTTGAAACACTGGTCTTTTTACCTGCGGATTTTATCCGCAGCTAAATTCCTAGGTTCGTCCTAAAATCATCTGTAAGCCATGGAAATGAATTTGGAAAACATCATCATGCTCGTCTCTCTTCCCTGAACACAACCATGTCCATGGTTATCTTGATTTTACCTGTAATCGAAATGCCTAAAAACAAAGAACGCGAACCCTAGATTCGGATGTTACGTTACAGGCCATAAAAATGAAATTGAATATTGCAAAAAGCTTGGAAATCATTCAAGGATTACGAATATATCAATATTTTGGCAAAAAGATGCAAGAATCCAAGGTTGTGTTTTCGTGTACAGAGCCATGTTCAAGAGGACTTACAACACGAATGGGGATGTCTCAAGGCTTGATTTTGATTGCTTTGGCTTCAATGTACGTCAGGCAAGAAGGCTACGTTGAGCTTTTGCCTTGAATTGGACTCCAAACAAGATTTCGATCCCCACTTTTTTCAAGCTTTTTTCAGTTTTGGTTTGGTGATTTTTCAGCCTCTCTGGTCATGTTCTCTTGTGCTTTAGCTTGTGTGAGTATATTAGAAGCAATTAGGTTAAAAATTTGGGCTTCAATCCATGTGAATTGATGATTTAAGATATGATATGATTCCTCCATTAAAGGCTTTCAAGTTCTTTCCAAATCCAAGATTTTATGCATGATATGGCTTGGCACAAGTTTGATTGGGTGTATCATGAGAATTGAAAGCTGTAATGATCAAAAAGATATCAAGCTATTAAGATTTGGATTTTATTTTGATTTAAATTGATTAAAAATGAATTAAATCAATAAAAATCAAATAAAATAGAAAAATTAATAATTGGTCATGAAATTGAAGATAGGACACGTGTGTGGTGTGACAAGATCAAATCAAGTGGAAAAAAGTGGGCCCTTTTGTCAAAATTTGAAGTTTTGGGGATAGTTGACTTTTGGCAATTTTGGAAAAATTCCCAACTTCAACAATGCATAACTTCTTCAATTTTTAACTTTTGGAAGTGTTCTTGGACTTTTTAGAAACCTTGAGATGTCCTATAACCATCCCTTTTGGTTTCATCTCATTTTGATATTCCATGCTCAAGTTATAAGCTTTGGAAACAAATGTGTTTTTGTTGACTTTCAAAAAGGACCTATAATGTCCAAATTTGTAACTTTTTGTGAGTGCATTTCTTGATCTTGGGGTGTGAATATGGTTGTAGAAAATTGCATCCTATTAAAAATGAGCTTTGGATGGGTCATTTCTCATAAAGTATGAGAAAGTTATGCTTGGTCAAAGTTGAGTTGACTTTTCCTACAAAACCCTAATTTAGCAACTTTTGAATCTTGATGAAACTTGAGCAATCCTTGATGAATCATGATCAAACCTTGATAAAATTATGAATTATCCTTCAAAATGAGAATGTTGACAAAAAATATTGAGGTTTGACTGTTTGTAGGTCACAGTTGACTTTTGCCCTAGCACGGTCGATTTTTGGACCTCTTGAGCAATTGACTGACCAAACTTTCTCTACAAGGATTGAAATTTGACATGGATGAACTTGAGAACATATTAGGACATTGGGGAGCATTTTAGGCCATTTGGATGTAAGGACCTTGATGCAACCCAAAACCCTAATTTTGAATTGACTGCCTTAGGAGGTGATTTGACTGTCCAACTCTTGAGCTATCTTGAGCAACTTGGGAGTTTATTCTTGAAATGTCTTGGGGAATATGGGAGGGAAAATTTTGGGGTACAACAGATGGAATGATGATTGTCATATTGCTTTCGATAAAATCAAGGAGTATTTACAAGAGCCTCCCGTCTTGATGCCACCCGTCGAAGGAAGACCGCTAATCATGTATCTGACCATCTTAGAGACATCAATGGGGTGCGTACTGGGGCAACATGACGAGTCTCACCGAAAAGAGCATGCCATTTATTACCTTAGCAAAAATTTTACCGACTATGAAATAAGATATTCACTGCTCGAGAAAACTTACTGCGCTTTGGTATGGGCTGCTCGGCGGCTAAGGCAGTACATGTTGACTCATACCACTTTGCTGATATCTAAGATGGATCCGATCAAATACATCTTTGAAAAACCTGCTTTGTCTAGAAGGATAGCTAGATGGAAGTTGATCCTAACAGAATATGACATACAGTACACGACCCAAAAAGCTACAAAGGGCAGTAGCTGATCATCTGGCCCATCAAGCTGTAAAAGATTATCAATCCATGAAGTTTGACTTCCCTGACAAAGACATCATGACATTGGACAATGTTGAAGAATTCAGACCATATGACGGACCTGAACAAGGATCCCGATGGACCCTATACTTTGATGGGGCATCCAATGCTCTTGGTAACGGTATCGGTGTTGTGCTTATATCTCCGGAAGGATGCCATACTCCTTTCACCGCCAGACTTTGCTTCAACTGTACGAACAACATGGCAGAGTATGAAGCGTACATCTTTGGACTTAAAGCTTCCATAAACTTGGGAATCAAATCTTTAGTTGTGTTTGGGGATTCAACTTTGGTCATCAGTCAGATCAAAGGAGAATGGGATACTAAACATCCAAACCTCATCCTTTACAAAGAACATGTCTTGACATTGTTACCACATTTCGAACAGATTACCTTCGAGCACTTCCCGTGAGAAGAAAATCAGCTAGCAGATGCTCTAGCTACAATGTCATCCATGTTTAAACTTAATTGGGATAACGAGGCTCCCCAGATCACCATTGAACGAATGGATGAACCTGCATAATGTCACGAGATCAATACCGAAGAAGTAGTGGACCGACCTTGGTTTCATGAAGTCAAAAGGTATCTCGAGGCTCAAGAATATCCTGAAGGAGCTTCAGTCAATAACAAAAATTTCTTAAGGAGATTCTCAGCTAAGTTCTTCCTGAGTAATGGCATCCTGTACAAATGCAATCATGATTCTATTCTGCTCCGTTGTGTGGATAAGATTGAAGCTGAAAAGATCATGGCTGAATTGCATGAAGGTACCTTCGGCACTCACTCTAGCGGGCATACGATGGCTAAGAAGATTCTAAGGGCAGGCTATTACTGGTTGTGATCGGTGGATCTGGAACTGACTATTTAAAGCTGGTTCGCGAAATGTCGCGGTAAGCAAGAGTCGCCACCGTCTTTTATTTTCTCCAACAAGGAAAGGACAAAAGCACAGAAAAATTCCTTATGAGATTAGCTCTCGGTTCAGGAGGTAGATTTATAGAAAGGGAAGGTGTTAGCACCCTTTCTATCCATGGTTATCCATGGGCTCTTAGATACTTGCTCATTTGTGTTTTCAAAAAATGTTTGTTTGCTTTTCAATCGTGAGTGGGTTTGAAAAAGTTTCTTTGAAAGTTTCAGATCGACTCTTGTATCAGTCCTCAAGAGTGTTTGAAAAGTTGTTTTTGAAAGCTTTTTGAAAAGTGTCGGTGTGAAAAGAGTTTTTGATTTGTTTTGAATTAGAGCAAGTATCTACGAGTCATCTACCTACCCTAAGGAATTAAGCTGTGTAAATGTCCTTAAGGTAGTGCCATCCCACCATTGAGAGGTAGGTAGCACCACCGTTGGAGGTGTTCGGGTCAATTCGAGGGTCAGGGTCAGTGTGGTCACTGAGCAACAGTAAGACACCTTAGAAGCTACCCTTATGCCATTGATCTTTTTATTATGAGGCAACTATTCCGAGGCAACCGTTTCGAGGCAACCGTTCCGAGGCAATTAGTTCAATGGACATAAGGACTCACTAAGACGTCCTATACTCGACGACCACGTTTCGAGGGGCAAGGCAACAGTGAGGCGTACCCTAAGAGTAGTGTGTGAATTTGTGTGTTATTTTCATGTTATGTTTTATTTTGTACATGTATCATGGTGATCTACGCTTGTTTTTAATTTAGGCCATACATTCTTTCATGCAATTATAATTTAAAAGTGCGGAAATTTAAATGCGGAAAGTAAAATCCTACGCTATTACAAGGCGCGGGTCTATACATCGCCAAATTACAAAGACCCGTTTTAATAAAAAAATGCGGAAAATAAATGAAGTCCTAATTACTATTACAAGGCTTTGGGGCAATTACATAATATTTGAAATGAAAATAGAGGACAAACGCGCGAAGATAAATTAGAGTCGAGAGTGCGAGGGCGTTGGACCCTTGAAAGAAATTAAATGAAATTAAAGAATTAATTAATTATTTAATAAGAAAAGAAGTTATTTTTTTAATGTTTTTTGTATTTAATGGAAATAAGGAGAATTAATTAAAATTTGAAATTAAATAAAACCCTAGTTCTAAATTGTTTTTAATTATTAAATAAAAAATGTTTAAGTTTTAACCTAATTTACCCTAATTAATTAAATGACATATTTATTTACAAAATAAATTAATAATTAATAATAACAATGAGAAGAAGAAATTATTTTATTAAGAAAAAGAATGAAAATGCTAAAAACCTAATTTCTATATTTTTTAGTTATTAAGAAAACCTTAAAATTGAAAACCTAAATTAACCTAAATTAATTATTACAAATTTATTTACAAAAATATTAATGACTTAAATATTAAATAAACATATTTTATTTTTTATGATTTTTCTGGTTTTTATACTGAAAATTATTTTTATGAATTAAATTAAAAAACAATTAAAATAAAAAAAGAAGAAAAGAAAAGGGAATTTAAAAAAGAAGAATACAAACAATGGGGGGTTTCTGCCCAATTTGGAGGTTAATTGAAAGCATTTTGGCCCAAGCAATCTAAGCCCTTTTTGACTTTTCTGGATCACATGCTTGTGGTTGACTGAGCGTGCATGATGGTCTCCAGATTCTGGCCATTGGATTGATCTCCTGGGCACTTGGCAGGATATGAGGTGAGGTTGCATGATGAACCATTGAATGAGTGTAGCGCTGGAACATGTTTTGACAAAAATCATTGAAATTATGGGGGACCTGGGAATCGAACCCAGGTCCCATTGCCTGCATGACAACACATCAACCAACCCAACCAACGCTTATCTTTGTTAGTTAAATGGAATATGAATAATATAATGGAAAAAACAAATATTATGCTGGAATAAATCAAAAACGCGCTAATTTTCAAATCTACCAATCATGTCAATCCACGCCAGCATCTTCTCCATTGTTTCTTCGTTTTGCATGAAATTAACAAATGGATAGCGGGGGTTTTAAACCCCCACTAAGTTCAGAACCTGAAAATAGCGATTAGCATATATGGCAATATAAATTGGGCGCGAATAGTGAGATCAATTCGTTTGGATGTTCTGAATCCAATGGTACAGGTTTCGTTGCCTAATTTTACCATATACGTAAAACCCCAAATATGGAGCTCTGAAACCCTAAAAAGCTTTCATGGTGGATTCTTGTACAGGCGCCTATAATTCAATTGGATGGTACCAATAGCTTCAGAGAGATCATGTTAGTATAAATCAAACATTAAAATGCATGGAAAATGTCTAGAAATCAAAACACGATTAAGAATAATTTTATGAAAAGTGAGACTTCAATCTACCAATTCCTTGAGTATGGAGGCGTGGTTTTGATTGGAAAAGCTTCCTGGTAGTGTCAGGAGTGAAGTGGAATAGCTTTTAGGCCTTGAAACAACCTCTAGATAGGTTTTCAGTTTTGAGCTTTTTGTGAAAAAAAGTGCAATGTGTTCTTGAGGTTTCAGCGCAGCTTTCTTGTCCAATGCATTAGGTTTTCAATGTGCATATGTATGTGAGTGAATTAGGTCAAGAAAACTGGCCCATAATCCATGCATTGATGTTTTTGATATTTGATTTTCAAGCATCTTTTTCCAAATCTTTTTCATGCCAATCATTGCCAATTGTGGAAGATTTTGTCCCTTGATGTGGTACACGAAATATTTAGATCTTAATGGGAGAATATGGTGCACAAAAAGATTTGGAAAACATGTTTTAGTATTTTTCTCATAATTAATTTTAATTAAATGAATTAATAGGATTAAAAATTCAATTAATTAATTAAAAATAAGAAAATAACTCCCTTTTAGCTTAATGGGTCGTGCATAGCTTTTGGGTAATGATTCATGGAAGAAATTGAGGCCCATTAGCAATTTTGAGGCATTTGAAGCAAAGTTGACTTTTCAAAATTCCCAAAAATTTCCCAACTTCCACAAGGCATATCTTGCTCAATTTTTAAGCTTTGATCATGTTCTTGGACATTTTGGAAAGGTCTTGAAGTCCTCCAACTAATGCCCTTGGTCCCATGTCATCTTGATTTACCAATCTCAAGTTATGGTCTTTGACTTAAAGTGCCTTTTTGTTGACTTTTGAAAATGACCTATAATGTTGAGATTGATATCTTTTTGTGAGAGCATTTCTTGGACTTGAAGTGTGAAGAGGAGTTGTAGGAAATGTCATTCTCTTCAAAATGAGCTTTGGATGGAATTTTTCTGATAAACCATGTGGAAGTTATGCCCTGGTCAATTTGCAGTTGACTTTTTCAGCTGTCCAAAAATAGAAACTTTTGCATCTTGAGACTTATTGAGCCATGCTTTGAGAATCATGATCAAGAATTGATCAAATGATGTTTGTGGCTTCAAAATACGATGTTGACCAAGAATTTTGACTTTTGACTGTCAAATGACCATTTTGCCCCTGCAGTTGACTGTGAAGCAATTGGGGTTTTTTGACTGTGCAATTTTGTGCTGTGAGTCTTGAAACTTGGCATGTGGATGCTTGACAATGCTTATAGGCATGTGGGACTTGATTGGACCCTTGGAAACTTCAATTTCTTTGCCAGAACCAAAACCCTAATTTTTGACTGTTAGGAGGCAATTGGACTGTGCAACCCTTGAGAGATTTTGAACCTTGATCTTGGCAAATCTTGATGAATTTGGGAGGGCAAATTTTGGGGTACAACACTGGTCTACCATGGAAGTTGACTGCTATCAACACTCCCAAAGCTGCCATAAATGTCAAATCTATGTAGACAAGGTACACGTGCCCCTCGGTTACTTTGAATGTCTTAACAACTCCTTGGCCCTTCGCTATGTGGGGAATCGACATGATTGGGGAGATCAAGCCTACAGCCTCCAATGGACACCGCTTCATTCTAGTGGCCATTGACTATTTCACCAAGTGGGTCGAAGAAGCTTCCTTCGCATCCGTTACAAAGAATGTTGTTGCCCGCTTCATCAAGCAGAACCTTATTTGCCGATACGTGTTGTACCCCAAAATTTGCCCTCCCATATTCTTCATGATTTGTCAAATTCCAATGGTTCAAGACTTCTCAAAAATTGCACAGTCAAAAGCTCCATTTGGTTCACAATCAACTGCAGGGGTAAAATGGTCATTTTACAATCAAAAGTCAGAATTTTTGGTCAACATCTTATTTTGAAGCCACAATCATCATTTGATCAAGTATTGATCATGATTCCTCAAGCATGACTCAAAAATCATCAAGATGCAAAAAGTTTCTATTTTAGGACAGTTGAAAAGTCAACTGTAACTTGACCAGGGCATAACTTTTTCATGGTTCATCAGAAAAATCCCCAATGCTCATTTTGAAGGGGATGATATTTCCTACAACTCATCTTCACATTCCAAGTCCAAGAAATGCTCTCACAAAAAGTTATCAATTTCTACATTATAGGTCAATTTGAAAAGTCAACAAAAAGGCATTTTAAGTCAAAGACCATAACTTGAGATTGGTAAATCCAAATGACATGGGACCAAAGGCATTGGTTAGAGGACTTCAAGACCTTTCCAAAATGTCCAAGAACATGTTCATATGATCAAAATTGAGCAAGATATGCATTGGAGAAGTTGGGAAATTTTCATGAATGTGCAAAAGTCAACTATCCTTAAAACTTCAATTTTTGACAAAAGGGCCCACTTTCTTCCACTTGATTCAGCCTTGTCATGCCATATACGTGTCCCATGATTAATTTCAAGATCAAACATTTATTTTTCCATTTTATTTAATTTTTATTGATTTAATTCATTTTAAATCCATAATAATTCAAATAAAATCTAAAAATTTAATGGAATATCATCTTTTGATTTGAATAGCTTTTATATGTCACATGCCAGCTACCAAATTCGTGCCAAGCCTTTTTGTGCATAAAATCTTGAATTTGAACCAAAAATGGAAAGTTCTTTAATGGTGGTCAACAAGATCTCAAGACTTCAATACACAAGGATACAGGCCCAACTGCTGACCTAATTTCGTTCATACATACATAAGCAAGCAATAGCAACAGCATTCAGGACCCAAGCATTGCTGAAACGGCCAAAAACAAAACTGAAAATTGTTGAAAAAAGTAGGAGATCAAGAACAAGGTTGCAAGCATTTTCAGACAAAAAGGAGAACGTGACCTCCTTCCTTGCCATCCCCTGAAGCTAACACGACCCTTATCACGTCCTAAGATTCACCCTACAGCGCTGTAAGTTTTCAGAAACAGGCCCATGTACACGAAACTTGAACTCTCTATTCTTTCATTGTTTCTCAAAAACGTTAGCATATTCATACTCCTTGCTTGATTTTTAACGTGACTACATTAGCCAATTTCATTTTTAGGCCCTGAATCGTGATGCTCGATTCTAGGGTTCATGTTCTTGCATTTTAGGCATTTTGTTTTCAGGTGAAATCAGAAGAAATCATAAGCGTGGATGAACTCAGGAGACCTGGACGAGACCAACCATGGTCTTGGAATAAGTTTTTGAGGCCTAGGGACGATTCTAAACAAAGCCTACGAAACCACCTGCGGATAAAAATCCGCAGGTAAATAACCAGCAATTTCATTGAAGAAGATGATGACGTGCTGCAGCATGATTGGCCCTTTTCAAAAATCGCGCGTTATATTTTTTTTTCCAGGCATATGTTTTGATTTTTTAATATAATAATTACGTTTGGTTTTAGTAACAATTGAAACATGCAGCTCAGATGGCCAGGGCGCTTGTGCATAGTCCCTTGGGACCTGGGTTCGAATCCCAGGTCCCCCAAATAATTGTTTCATTATTTTGTTTAATGTGATCCCATGCAGATTCCCCAAAGCATCTCACCATATTCCTCCAGCGCTCAACATGCCAAGTGGCTATAGGCGTGCATCCAAAGGCCAGGAGATGATCCTCACCATGCACTCAGTCAACCAACAGACACTTGATCCAGGAAGTCAACGCAGACTTGGCTTAATGGGTCAGAAATTCCAGAATCCACCACCATATTGGGTCCAACACCCCCTGGTTTACTATTCTTTTGTTTTTCTTTTTCCTTTTATTTTCTTTAATAACTATTATTATTATTATTTAATTAATTAACAAATTAATATTTTTCACAATAAAAATTCAGAAAATTAAAAAATGTAAATATTTTATATATTATTATTAATTCCACTTTAGTTTAATTATTTTGTAAATAAACACTAATTTAAATTAATTTAGTTTAATTAGGTGTAATTTTATTTTATTTTTAATAAGTAAAAATGAATTAGACTTAGGTTTTTTTTCTTTTGACACTTTTAATTTCCTTTTTTATTTTATTTCATTAAAAACATAAAAAACACAAAAACATTTTTTCTTTTAATAAATTAATTAATTAGTAATTAGGCTTAATTTCATTAATTGCAAAAAAAGGACAAATTCAATTCTTTTCTCAAAAAGGGTCAAAACCCTAAGACGTCCCGATTCAATCTTTCGCGCGCATGTTTATTTTAATTCATTATATTTATGTATCTGCCCCGGAAATGTAATAGTTAATTAGGCTTTTATCGCTTTATTTACTTTTCTCGCACTTATTTTCCAAACGGGTTTTTGTTTTTGGCGATGTATATACCCGCGCCTTGTAATAGCGTAGATTCAACTTTCCGCAATTTATTTTCCGCACTCCTAACTGTTAATCATGCATGACAAGGTTTGTATGACAAATAAAATCAATCCGTAGCTCACAAATGCATGTTTAAAGATAAACATAAACTGAAACAACACACGTGCACATGCCACTCTTAGGGTACGCCTCACTGGTTGCCTCAACGTGGTCATCAAGTATAGGGTGTTTTAGAGGTTGCCCTCCTGTCTAAAGATCCAGTTGCCTCGAAACGGTTGCCTCGGATAAAAAGGATCTAGGACATTAGGGTTACCGCTAAGGCGTCCTACTATTGCTTTGGTGACCACACATGTCCCGATAATCGAATTGATCCGAACAACTCCAACGACGGTGCTACCTACTTCTCAATAGTAGGATAGTACTGTCTAAAAGACTCTTACACAGCCTAATTCCTTAGAGTAGGTAGATTTCTCCTGGGTACTTGCTCTTTCAAAACAAAAACAAAAACAACTTTTCGCACCTACACTTTCAAAAAGTTTTCGAACAAATACTTCATACACTCTTGAGGACTGATACAAGAGTTACCTAGAAGTTTTTCAAACTAAACTTTTTCAAAACCCACATACACTTGAAAAGCAAACAATTTTTGAAAATATAGAGCAAGTACCTAAGAGCCCATGGATAACCATGGATAGAAAGGGTGCTAATACCTTCCCTTTCTATAAATCTACCTCCCGAACCGAGAGACATCTCAAAAAAGGAATTTTGCTGTGCTTTTGTCCTTTCCATGTTGGAGAACATAAAAGACGGTGGCGACTCTTGCTTACCGCGACATTTTGCGAACCAGCTTAAAAAACAGTCAGTTCTATTTCCACCGATCACAGAACTGGCGACTCTGCTGGGGATATTTAAAAAAAAGTGAGGTGTGCCTTAGGATTAGACCACTCTTATGTTTTCAATTGCTTGGTTTGGTTTGCTTTAAAATTGTGGGCCTGTTTTGGAGTTTCATAGATCCTAACCCGGATCTGGGGGAATACCTTTTAGAAGTAGCAACAAACTGTGAGGGAACTGTGCGGGGTATACCGACACGGTTGAAGCAGTTGCTACGTTGATGTGGCACTTTGGTGAGTACCGGTAACCCTTGAGTCAAGTCAAGGAGAGTACGGGGCCGCCGCGTGGTGTCGTGAAGCATCAACTGACCTTAGGAACCTTACTTGACCATCCTGGCCTCTTTAGGGGTAGTGAGATGACCGACTTTGGTGCAGTCCGAAGTTGGTAGATACTCGATACTACACTCATTGAGGGTTGTCTTCTTGGAATATTTTGATCGCCAGTTCAGTGGCTAAATCAAAACAATGAACATAGAAAATAACCCTATGATATTGAGCTCCTTAGAACCCGGTTACTTTTGATAGGACAGGTTTTTAAGCCCACCAACTTCAAGAGGGTAGTACCTAAACTTCATGCTGGCCAAAACTCTAAGGGCTGTCTGGTGTGACTTGTGTGCCTTATCATGTTTTCTTTTTGTGAATACTTGTGGTGTGTCCTTATCATAACATCATAGCATCATACAACATCATATGCATCTACTAACCACTTCAAGGGTTCGAATCTTCATCTTTGTTCTTGTTTTGTAGGACATGGAAACTATCCGTAGAAAGACAATTCAGATCAACCTTGTAAGGGTCCCTCCTCAGCTTAAGGAGCTTACATCCAGGATTCCCGAGAACTCTTCCTTCAGTGAAAGGCATGGTAGACTCATCAGCTTGGTCCATATCAACATTGAAGAGGATATGGTGAAAGTGTTGTTCCAGTTCTTTGACCCTTCGCACCACTGTTTTACTTTCCCGGATTATCAATTGGTGCCTACTTTGGAAGAGTTTTCTCAGCTTCTGAGGGTTCCCATTCTCAGTCAACTACCCTACAACGGTACGGAAAGGGAACCAAAACTTGAAGAGGTTGCTAAAGCATTACACCTACAACCATCTGACATCAAGGGGCATTGGGAAACCAGAAGTGGTATCAAAGGATTCTTGGCAAAGTTCCTGTTTGAGAAAGCACTATAATGTTGGAACTCCCTTGACCTTCAAGCCTTTGAATAAGTTGTGGCACTCCTTGTCTATGGGTTGGTATTGTTCCCGAATCCAGATCAACTTATAGATATCAATGCCGTCAAGATTTTCATGTCCAAGAATCCCATACCTACGTTGCTTGGTTTCATCCTCCACTCATGTTACACTCGAACCATGAGAAAAAGAGGTTTTCTCATGTGCTGCATTCCTCTCCTGGCAAGGTGGTTTATTTCGCACCTTCCGCAATCAGTTTTGAAGAACGAGCGGGGTTTGAGATGGTCGCAACGATTAATGACTCTTACACATGCTGATATACATTGGTGTTCTCGGTCCAGAGAAAATGTCACTATCATTGATCGTTGCGGAGAGTTTCCTAATGTTCCTTTACTTGGAATTAGAGGGGGCATCACTTACAACCCATGTCTGGCTTTGAGACAGTTTGGATATGCTCGGAGGGATGGCCCTCATGACATGTTGATTCCTGATATAGTTTTTGACTTCGACAATGATGCACAAGGACTTCGCCAGAGATTCCTCAGAGCTTGGAGGATGCCCAACAGGGTAGATAGTAAGAGCCCGCTCCTGACATAGTTATCTCAAGTGGGTACGAGCCCGCTCCCAGAAGCTAGTGATGCCATATCCTCATGTTCTCCCCGTGATCAAAGAGCCAATTTTGGAAGGAGATGTGCCATACACCATTCAACATCCTGACATGCCAACATCTTGGGAAGAAATGAAAAAGAGCTGGATCTAACTAAAGGAAGAGCGGAATTCTCTTGAAACCAGTCTACATGCCAGTGAGAAGAAGGTCTTGGAGCTCACCCGTCTACTTCACGAGGAAAAGACTCTCAACACCTACATCGCTCCAAAGAGGATGCGCAATGTCTTTTGGGATTAATTGTTTTGTAATGTTTTGCCCATGAGGCATTGATGTACTGAATATATTATTTCTTAATATAACGTGTGTTCCTTTTTGTCTATAACGAATTTGAACTTTCGAACCCTTGAATGCATTGCATAAATGGCATATCATGCATCATATGCATAACAGGTACCCCCTTTTCCTACAGGTTGCTTAATCTTCTTCGCTGTTTATTTCAGCAGTCATCATGAATCCTGAACCTACTACTGAACAAGCTATCAAGGCCCTCCAGGCCCAGAACGCCCAGTTTCAAGAGCTAGTCATGAGCTTAGCCCAGGGTCAACAGGAGTTGAAGACTCTGCTCTTGAAGGAGAAGAAGAAGAAGAAGAAAAAGAGGACTGTGTTGTTTAACACTGGACGGTGGTTTGGGAATACACTACAGAATGAGGCTGATCAGGCTACTTCCTCTGTAGGGAAGGATAGTCCCCAAGGGGGAAGGGTTCCTAGTCCTGCGGTCTCCGACAACGAGACAGATTACAATGATGAACAGTACCCCCTGCTGAGGATAGGTACAAACAATTGGAGGACCGTCTAAGCGCTATGGAGATTCAACACGTGCCTGGGTTGGATTTCAGAGATCTAGGTTTATCTTCTGGGGTGGTGATCCCACACAAGTTCAAGGCACCTGCCTTTGCGAAGTACGACGGGGCTTCCTGCCCTAAGCTGCATCTCAGGTCCTATGTAAGGAAGATCCAACCTTACACTGCTGACAAGAATATATGGATCCATTTCTTCCAGGATAGCCTTTCAGGGGCTTAACTCGAATGGTTCTATCAGCTGGATGGAGCCAGTATTCGAAACTGGGAGGACTTGGCTACTGCATTTTACAAGCAGTATTAGTATAATTCCGACCTCGCTCCTACGCGCACCCAACTCCAGGGTATGTCGCTAGGGACGGGAGAAGGTTTTAAGGAGTATGCGCAAAAGTGGAGAGACCTGGCTGGAAGGGTGCAGCCGCCTCTGACGGACCGTGAGCTTGTCGACATGTTCTTGGGGACCCTGTCCGGTCCATTCTTCAACCATCTGATTGGGAATTCTTCTGCTGGGTTCACAGATCTGATCTTAACTGGTGGGAGGATAGAAGCTGGTATCAAGTCGGGGAAGATACAGAAAGGTGCCTCCTCGAGTACTGAAAAGAAGCCCTTCAAGAAGGAAGCTAGTGCAGTTTATGGTCCAAGGAGACAGAACAAACCGGAACGCCGCCAAGCTGTCAACGCGGTGGTAATTTCAAAGCCTGCTGCTGCTCCTCAGCAATACAACCAACCAAGGGGTGAGAGACCCAAAAGGCAGTACACTCGGCTCAACATGACCCTGTCTCAGATATTGCCGCAACTGCTGTCAACCAATCTGGTAACTGTCAAGGAAGCTCCGAAGGTGGTAAACACAACCTCTCCGAAGTACAATCCCAACGCCCGCTGCGCCTATCACTCTGACAGCCCGGGGCATAACACAGATGATTATTGGGCTCTGAGGAATAAGGTTCAAGACCTTATTGATGCTAAAGAGGTACAGTTCGAGGCGCCCGAAAGGCCAAATGTGGTGACAGCTCCTATGCCCAACGATGGAGTAAATGCTATTAGGGATGAAGACGACGTGGAGGAATCCGAATTTGACAGCTGGATCTACCCAACGACCGATGGTGGACCAAGCAACTGGACTGCGAAAGACTTCGTACCTATTACTTTTGTCACTCAGTAATGAACTCCTTTGTTTTGAATTTGTAACAAACAATATTACTAAACTCTATGGCCCGGTGTCTTACCCGGGGCACCGTGGCTTCATTTGTGAGGGCTTTTGTGTGTCACTTCCATATATCATTAATAAAAGCATTGGACGTTTTTTTGCATTTCAAATCTTGCGCTCCTTTTCTTTCTTTATTATATATATTGCAAAACAGCTATATTTACACACACTCACTTATACAGGTTCCAATCCACTCTGGATCTCACTAGTAACGACTCTGCTACTACCAGTTATGACTTTGAAAATCCGATCAACTTAGCCGAAGACGAAGGTGAAGATGATTGTGAAGTGCCTGGTGAACTTGCAAGACTGCTGCTCCAGGAAGAGAGGGCCATTCAGCCACATGAAGAGCCAGTGGAAACGGTAAATCTGGGTACTGAGACAGACAGAAAGGAAGTCAAGATTGGTGCCAATCTAGAGCTCAGTGTGAAACAACGGTTGATTCAGATGTTGCATGACTATGTGGAAATCTTTGCCTGGTCCTACGAAGACATGCCTGGGTTGGATACCGACATCGTGGTTCATCACTTGCCTACCAAGGAAGAATGCCCTCCAGTAAAACAGAAGGTCCGTCGTATGCGTCCAGAGATGTCCGAGAAAATCAAAGCTGAGGTTATGAAACAATTTGATGTCGGGTTTCTAGCAGTGACTTCTTACCCTCAGTGGGTTGCCAACGTGGTTCTAGTGCCGAAGAAGGATGGTAAGGTCCGAATGTGTGTTGATTACAGGGATTTGAACAGGGCGAGCCCTAAGGATGATTTCCCTCTGCCTCATATCGACGTTCTGGTTGACAACACTGCTCAGCATAAGGTATTCTCCTTCATGGACGGGTTCTCCGGTTATAATTAGATCAAGATGGCTCCTGAAGACATGGAGAAGACCACTTTTGTTACTCAGTGGGGCACCTTTTGCTACAAGGTCATGCCTTTTGGGTTGAAAAATGGTGGGGCAACCTACCAACGTGCCATGGTCGCTTTATTTCATGACATGGTCCATCACGAGATCGAAGTATATGTCGACGATATGATTGCAAGGTCCCAAACTGAGGAGGAACACCTTGACCATCTACAGAAGCTATTTGACCGTCTGAAGTTGTACAAGCTGAGGTTAAACTCGAACAAGTGCACCTTTGGGGTGAGATCTGGAAAATTGCTAGGCTTCGTCGTGAGCGACAAAGGTATTCAAGTGGACCCTGCCAAGGTAAAATCCATACAAGAGATGCCAACTCCCAAGACAGAGAAAGAAGTCAGAGGTTTTCTAGGACGTCTGAACTACATTGCCCGATTCATCTCGCACCTAACTGCTACTTGTGAACCAATCTTCAAGCTACTGAAGAAAGATCAAGTGGTACGTTGGAACAATGAATGCCAGGCCGCTTTCGAAAGAATCAAAGAGTATCTCCAAGAACCACTCATTCTTATGCCACTGGTTGAAGGGAGACCTCTAATCTTATACTTGACAGTACTTGACAACTCAATGGGATGTGTGCTGGGGCAGCATGACGAGTCTGGCCGAAAAGAGCACGCTATTTATTACCTTAGGAAAAAGTTTACCGACTGTGAGACCCGATACTCACTGCTCGAGAAAACTTGCTGCGCTTTGGTATGGCCTGCTCGCCGGCTGAGACAGTATATGTTGACTCACACTACTCTGTTGATTTCTAAAATGGATCCCATCAAGTACATCTTCGAAAAGCCTGCTCTGTCTGGAAGAATAGCAAGATGGTAGATGATCTTGACAGAATACGACATCCAGTACACGACTCAAAAAGCAATCAAGGGAAGTGTATTGGCAGACCGTTTGGCACATCAGGCAGTGGACGACTACCAATCTATGAACTTTGAATTTCCAGACGAGAATATCATGGTAGTGACTGATTGTGAAATGCCTGGACTGGATGAAGGACCTGAGGAAGGATCCCGATGGTCTATGCACTTTGACGGATCCTCAAACGCTTTGGGTAACGGCATCGGCGCTGTGATCATATCCCCTAAAGGCACTCATACTCCACTTACCGCCCGACTATGTTTCAACTGCACTAACAACATGGCGGAGTATGAAGCATGCATCATGGGTCTTCAAGCTGCAATTGACCTAAGGATCAAGTTTCTGAGTGTCTTCGGAGATTCCGCTCTCATGATCAGTCAGATCAAAGGCGAGTGGGATACGAAACACCCAAATCTTATTCCTTACAAGGATTATGTGTTGACATTGATCCCCCATTTTGAAGAGATAACTTTTGAACAATTCCCAAGAGAGGAGAATCAGTTGGCGGACGCGCTAGCTACGATGTCTTCCATGTTCAAAGTCAAATGGGACAACGAGGCTCCCCGAATCATTATCTGGAAATTGGATGAACCTGCACATTGCTGCGATCTTGAGGCTGAAGAGGTAACAGAAAAACCTTGGTATCATGAAGTAAAAAGATACTTGGAAGCTCAAGAATATCCCGAGGGTGCATCTGTCAACGACAAGAAGTTCCTGAGAAGATTCGCTGCAAAGTTCTTCCTCAGCAATGGCATTCTATACAAGTGGAACCACGATTCAACCTTACTGCGTTGTGTGGATAAAACTGAAGCAGAAAAGATCATGGCAGAGCTACATGAAGGTACCTTCGGAACAAATTCCAGTGGACATACCATGGCAAAGAAAATCCTTCGGGCAAGATATTTCTGGTCCACAATGGAAGCTGACTGTTACTAACATTCTCGGACGTGTCATAAGTGCCAGATCTATGCTGATAAGGTGCATATTCCTCCGGTTCCTCTGAACGTCTTGACAGCACCTTGGCCGTTTGCAATGTGGAGCATTGATATGATCGGCGAGATCAGACCTACGGCATCCAACGGGCATCGCTTCATCCTGGTAGCAATCGATTACTTCAAAAAGTGGGTTGAAGCAGCTTCCTTCGCTACTGTAACCAAGAACGTCGTGGCGCGGTTCATTCGGCACAACCTGATCTGTCGCTACGGTGTACCTGAGAGGATCATTACGGATAATGGTACCAATCTTAACAACAAGATGATCACTGAGCTCTACGAGCAATTCAAGATACAACACCACAACTCTTCTCCTTACCGGCCAAAGATGAATGGGGCTGTAGAAGCAGCAAATAAGAATATCAAGAAGATTGTGCAGAAGATGACAGTGACCTATAAAGATTGGCACGAGATGTTACCGTTCGCTCTTCATGGGTACCGTACCTCAGCAAGGACGTCAACCGGGGAAACTCCCTTTTCCTTGGTCTATGGCATGGAGGCAGTCTTGCCTATCGAAGTCCAGATACCCTCTCTCCGGATAATGAACGATGCAGGCTTGAGCGAAGATGACTGGATCCAGACTCGGCTTGATCAATTAAACCTAATTGACGAAAAGAGACTCACTGCTATTTGTCATGGTCAAACGTACCAAAAACGGATGATCAGGGCATTTAACAAGAAAGTCAGACGACAGGAGTATCAAGTCGGAGACCTGGTAATCAAGCGCATCATTCTTCCTCAAAGTGATCCCAGGGGCAAATGGACCCCTACGTACGAAGGGCCATTTGTGGTTAAGAATATCTTCTCAGGAGGAGCAATGATTCTAACCACCATGGATGGTGACGACCTTCCTCACCCCGCCAATGCAGACATAGTAAAAAGATACTACGCATGAATTAAAGACCCGCTAGGTTGACACACCTAGGCAAAAATAAGGGCTTCCCGGCGAACCAAAAGGGTTCGGGCAAAAATAAGGGATGAAATGAAAAACAATTGTACACCCGACAAGTCGAAAACCTGAAAAGGAGGCTTGGGCAAAAATGGGTATCCCGGTGGACTGAAAATCCGAAAGGGAGGTCCAGACAAAAGTTAGGGATAAAGCGTAATACTATGTCTCATTGGATCACCTTGCATCCAGAAATCAGCATCAACTATCAGGTTCAGACGACATCGATCAATCAACTTCATCTTCAACTAAGCAGCAAAGTGATGAGACGCTTGAAGACATAAAGGCGATAGCAGAGTTGGAACCCAGTGGGATTATTTTTCACATAGCTGTTTTTTTTTCTTTTCACAAAATGTATAAACTCTATGTTGTTCGGCGGCATTCTCTTACTAGGACATCAGCCTCTTGTACATAAACGCCTATTTACAGGCAAACTTCAAAATTAATATAAATTCACTTTTCCAGACAAATCGTCAATTGTTTTTCCTTTATCTGTTTTGTTTTGCAAAGAACGTCCAATGTTCATTTTTGATATATGCATTTGACATTAATTGATAACTCATAAATATTTGCATGCGAAACAAAGGACTAATTACAGGTGACATCAGAAACAGGGGCAATAATAAGTTGTCTAAGCGATCTAGTTGCTCTGTCCACCAAGGTACCAAGGTAGGTTCGGCTGAAGAATGTAACCAGGATACCTTCACCCCCTGTAGAGTAAGACAAGATTCAACAATACTCTCCCCGAGCAGAGTTGGTCTCCCAATCAGCCCCAAAAGGCACAGTATCTCCAGCAAGTCAGTGATACTCTCCCCAAGCAGAGTTAGTCTACTGTCAGCCTTAAGGAAGTTGGGTATCCCCAGAAGATCTCAACATTCTCCAGCAGAGTATACAGATATTCCTCAACAAGCATCCCCGGCAGTCTTAATATATTCCTCGACAGAAATATAAGATTGTTCCTCGGCGGAATCCAGACACCTCAGTGGAGCTACTCCCCAGTACAGTCCAAAAGTTTCCCTGGGAGAGTTGAATCATCCTCCCCAGTAGACTCTGGAAGCTTATCCCCAGTAGATTCTGGAAGCTTATCCCCAGTAGACTCTGGAAGCTTAACCCCAGTAGATTCTGGAAGCTGGTCCCCTGCAGAGTACAAATATCTCTCCCCGGCCATGTTCAAAGGTTATTCCCCACCAGAGCCTATAACTGGGTTATCCTCAGCTAATTACCCCGGAAAGATCGTCCTCGGCGAAGTTCTTCCTATCCCCCCAGCGGAGTTCATCAAATCTCCCAACAAAGCTTATCAACGGAATCCCCAGCGGAGTTATCAACAAAACCTCAGCGAAGTACCTCTTCCCACAGAGTAAATCCCCGCAGAGTTATCTCTTCGCTAAGTTTATCCCCCAACGGAGTCATCTTCTCCTACCGGTTTATTCTTGCAACCATCATCCCCAGCGGAAACGAAGAACTCTACTCTTCAGCATCAGCCTTGGATTTAACCTCCCGACATTCGTTAAGGATTTATTTTCCTAGACGAAAATACATTCATAAACATTTCACATTTCATATCTCCTATACATGATAAAGTGCATACCACACAATCTCATTCATGTTGAGAACATCATGACATCATGCATTTCGTACATCATGACATTGCATACAACTAATGTTTTGCCTTTTCAGGAAAGGTCAATCAAAAGACGATTACCATCAACTTTTGCAATTCCAGATTCGATACCTGTATCTAGCCAGGGCATATCTGTGAGCGATTGATTGTAGATTCTATACCTGTATCCATCCAGGGCATGTCTGCATGAAGAGTTTAGAGATTCGACACCTGTATCCAGCCAGGGCATATCTGTAGACGACTAATTCTAGATTCGACACTTGTATCTAGCCAGGGCATATCTGTGAGTGATTGATTGTAGATTCGATACCTGTATCCAGCTAGGGCATATCTGCATGATGAGTTTAGAGATTTGATACCTGTATCGAGCCAGGGCATATCAGTAGACGACGAGTTCCGGATTCGATACCTGTATCTAGCCAGGGCATATCTGTGAGCAATTGATTGTAGATTCGATACCTGTATCTAGCCAGGGCATATCTGCGTGAAGAGTTTAGAGATTCAATACCTGTATCCAGCCAGGGCATATCTGTAGACGACTAATTCCAGATTCGACACATGTATCTAGCCAGGGCATATCTGTGAGTGATTGATTGTAGACTCGATACCTGTATCCAGCCAGGGTATGTCTGCATGAAGAGTCTAGAGATTCGATACCTGTATCTAGCCAGGGCATATCTGTAGACGACTAATTCCAGATTGGACACCTGTATCTAGCCAGGGCATATCTGTGAGTGATTGATTGTAGATTCGATACCTGTATCCAGCCAGGGCATGTTTGCATGAAGAGTTTAGAGATTCGATACCTGTATCCAGCCAGGGCATATCTGTAGACGACCAATTCCAAATTCGATACCTGCATCCAGCCAGGGCATATCTGTAGACACTAATTCCAGATTCGATACCTGTATCTAGCCAGGGCATATCTATGAGCGATTGATTGTAGATTCGATACCTGTATCTAGCCAGGGCATATCTGCATGATGAGTTTGAAGTTCCAGTTCGATACCTGTATCTAGCCAGGGCATATCTGTGAGCGATTGATTGTAGATTCGATACCTGTATCTAGCCAGGGCATATCTGCATGAAGAGTTTGAAGATCAACCCCTGTAACAGGCTAGGAAACCATCTTCCTTTCTCAAAATACGCAAGTTCTCGCTAAGGAATCTCTTACGCGATCGACACCTTCAGATGGCATATATAAGCCCATCTCCACAACTATCCATCATCTCTCCAAATGGCATCTGTAAGCCCACTCCCGACATCACATTGCTGATATTCTACTATGCGAGTGCAAATTTCTGGGCACTCTAGTGTTCAATCATCTTCCACCTTCGGATCACGAAAGGCACGCAAGCCAATCTACATCCTCAGGTCTAAGAAGATTGAACAGGGGCAACTGTTGTACCCCAAAATTTTCCCTCCCATATTCTTCATGATTTGTCAAATTCCAATGGTTCAAGACTTCTCAAAAATTGCACAGTCAAAAGCTCCATTTGGTTCACAATCAACTACAGGGGTAAAATGGTCATTTTACAGTCAAAAGTCAGAATTTTTGGTCAACATATTATTTTGAAGCCACAATCATCATTTGATCAAGTCTTGATCATGATTCCTCAAGCATGGCTCAAAAATCATCAAGATGCAAAAAGTTTCTATTTTGGGACAACTGAAAAGTCAACTGTAACTTGACCAGGGCATAACTTTTTCATGGTTCATCAGAAAAATCCCATCCAATGCTCATTTTGAAGGGGATGACATTTCCTACAACTCATCTTCACATTCCAAGTCCAGGAAATGCTCTCACAAAAAGTTATCAATTTCTACATTATAGGTCAATTTGAAAAGTCAACAAAAAGGCATTTTAAGTCAAAGATCATAACTTGAGATTGGTAAATCCAAATGACATGGGATCAAAGGCATTGGTTAGAGTACTTCAAGACCTTTCCAAAATGTCCAAGAACATGTTCATATGATCAAAATTGAGCAAGATATGCATTGGAGAAGTTGGGAAATTTTCATGAATGTGCAAAAGTCAACTATCCTTAAAACTTAAATTTTTGACAAAAGGGCCCACTTTCTTCCACTTGATTCAGCCTTGTCATGCCATATACGTGTCCCATGATTAATTTCAAGATCAAACATTTATTTTTCCATTTTATTTAATTTTTATTGATTTAATTCATTTTAAATCCATAATAATTCAAATAAAATCTAAAAATTTAATGGAGTAGCATCTTTTGATTTGAATAGCTTTTATATGTCACATGCCAGCTACCAAATTCGTGCCAAGCCTTTTTGTGCATAAAATCTTGAATTTGAACCAAAAATGGAAAGTTCTTTAATGGTGGTCAACAAGATCTCAAGACTTCAATACACAAGGATACAGGCCCAGCTGTTGACCTAATTTCGTTCATTCATACATAAGCAAGCAGTAGCAACAACATTCAGGACCCAAGCATTGCTGAAATGGCCAAAAACAAAACTGAAAATTGTTGAAAAAAGTAGGAGATCAAGAACAAGGTTGCAAGCATTTTCAGACAAAAAGGAGAACGTGACCTCCTTCCTTGCCATCCCCTGAAGCTAACACGACCCTTATCACGTCCTAAGATTCACCCTACAACGCTGTAAGTTTTCATAAACAAGCCCCTGTACACGAAACTTGAACTCTCTATTCTTGCATTGTTTCTCAAAAACGTTAGCAAATTCATACTCCTTGCTTGATTTCTAACGTGACTGCATTAGCCAATTTCATTTTTAGGCCCTGAATCGTGATACCCGATTCTAGGGTTCATGTTCTTGCATTTTAGGCATTTTGTTTTCAGGTGAAATCAGAAGAAATCATAAGCGTGGATGAACTCAGGAGACCTGGACGAGACCAACCATGGTCTTGGAATAAGTTTTTGAGGCCTAGGGACGATTCTAAACAAAGCCTACAAAACCACCCGCGGATAAAAATCCGCAGGTAAATAACCAGCAATTTCATTGAAGAAGATGATGACGTGCTGCAACATGATTGGCCCTTTTCAAAAATCGCGCGTTATATTTTTTTTTCTAGGCATATGTTTTGATTTTTTAATATAATAATTACGTTTGGTTTTAGTAACAATTGAAACATGCAGCTCAGATGGCCAGGGCGCTTGTGCATAGTCCCTTGGGACCTGGGTTCGAATCCCAGGTCCCCCAAATAATTGTTTCATTATTTTGTTTAATGTGATCCCATGCAGATTCCCCAAAGCATCTCACCATATACCTCCAGCGCTTAACATGCCAAGTGGCTACAGGCGTGCATCCAAAGGCCAGGAGATGATCCTCACCATGCACTCAGTCAACCAACAGACACTTGATCCAGGAAGTCAACGCAGACTTGGCTTAATGGGCCAGAAATTCCAGAATCCACCACCATATTGGGTCCAACACCCCCTGGTTTACTATTCTTTTGTTTTTCTTTTTCCTTTTATTTTCTTTAATAACTATTATTATTATTATTTAATTAATTAACAAATTAATATTTTTCACAATAAAAATTCAGAAAATTAAAAAATGTAAATATTTTATTTATTATTATTAATTCCATTTTGGTTTAATTATTTTGTAAATAAACACTAATTTAAATTAATTTAGTTTAATTAGGTGTAATTTTAATTTTTTTTAATAAGTAAAAATGAATTAGACTTAGGTTTTTTTTCTTTTGACACTTTTAATTTCCTTTTTTATTTTATTTCATTAAAAATATAAAAAACACAAAAACATTTTTTCTTTTAATAAATTAATTAATTAGTAATTAGGCTTAATTTCATTAATTGCAAAAAAAGGACAAATTCAATTCTTTTCTCAAAAAGGGTCAAAACCCTAAGACGTCCCGATTCAATCTTTCGCACGCATGTTTATTTTAATTCATTATATTTATGTATCTGCCCCGGAAATGTAATAGTTAATTAGGCTTTTATCGCTTTATTTACTTTTCTCACACTTATTTTCCAAACGGGTTTTTGTTTTTGGCGATGTATATACCCGCGCCTTGTAATAGCGTAGATTCAACTTTCCGTAATTTATTTTCCGCACTCCTAACTGTTAATTATGCATGACAAGGTTTGTATGACAAATAAAATCAATCCGTAGCTCACAAATGCATGTTCAAAGATAAACATAAACTGAAACAACACATGTGCACATGCCACTCTTAGGGTACGCCTCACTGGTTGCCTCGACGTGGTCATCAAGTATAGGGTGTTTTAGAGGTCGCCCTCCTGTCTAAAGATCCAGTTGCCTCGAAACGGTTGCCTCGGATAAAAAGGATCTAGGACATTAGGGTTACCGCTAAGGCGTCCTACTACTGCTTTGGTGACCACACATGTCCCGATAATCGAATTGACCCGAACAACTCCAACGATGGTGCTACCTACTTCTCAATAGTAGGATAGTGTTGTACCCTAAATTTTGACCTAAGATACCATCTCCCACCTGCATCATTACATTACAAGTGTTTTGATCTATTGATTTTAAAAATTCATAACTTTTCGAGTCGAGAGCTATTTACTTCTGAATACTAAATTTATTAACCGATTCATGCTAAAACAATGTTTATTAATTATTTATTATCTTAAATTTAAATAATTGGAATTTTGTTTTCAATTGTTATATAATTTAAAGATTTATAGATAATAAAATAAATATTAGAGAAGAGGCATATTAATCATTCAGACAGTGTTTATTTATTATTCACTATCTTAAATTTAAATAATTGGAATTTATTTTCAGTTATTACATAATTTAAAGATTTATGAATAATATAATAAATATTTGAAAAAAAGTTCATTAATTGGTCAGTAATGATTATTTAATTATTTATCATTCTAAGTTAAATAATTGAAATTCAATTTTTAATTATTATAATTTAGAAAATAATGAATAATGAATTAAATAATTGAAACTATTAATTGATCAATGATATTTATTTATTTGTTTATTATTCTGAATTTAAGTAACTGAAATTTATTTTCAATTATTATACAATTTAAAGAATTATAAACGATAAAATAAATAATTAGGGAAGAAAGGAATTAATTGGCAAATATTGGAATTTTATTCATTTTATTCTAATTGTACAATTATTGTGTAAATACTGTATTTATTTACAACGAATTTACAATAATAATTTTTTACAAAGTTAAAATGAAATAAAAAACTATTCTAATGTTTTCTAATTCTAAATCTTCTACCCAATGCCTTTTTGTCTGCTCATTTGATTTTACCTGCAAAAACGATTAAAAGAAAATTAGAATTGAACAAATAATTAAAAGCAGAAAATTATTTAATGTTCATCATTAAAAGCAACGGCTGGAATCAGTTTACCCTTTTTTGCAAATCACAGGATTTCTCCCGGTTCACAAAAAAGGGAGGAATTTTTATTTTCATAAATGAATGCACAATTTAAAACATGCACAAATTCATTTTTGGTTTCAAAACTGCATATTTAAAATTAATTGCATTTTTCAAAGTCCATGCATAATTTCCAAACAGCATATGCAAGACAAACAAAATTCCAACGTAAACCTACATGCCATGCACATAGAAGAAGCCAAAACAAATAGGCTCCCTTTGTGCCATTGCAAGACAAAGAGAAATGTGCAGTTCAAAACAATTTTTGCAAGCAAGTAATATATTCCATTTTCATCATATTCCAGCACTGTTGCAATTTCAGAACAAGTACAGTGCACATCATCTTAATGCATCAGTTGGTACTTAAGAGAGAGAAGAGAGAAAGAAAATGGTTTTGCAGGTTTTGGCTTAGGCAGGAATTAGAATACAGACAGAACAGCAGCAAGGCAATAAGAAAAGGAGCATAGAAATATTACCATTTGGATGTAACAGTATAGTATGCAGAGGCAAATATATTAAAAATATACCAAAGCCTTCAACGTAAACCTGAAGGCCAAAACTGTTATAACATAAGAAAATCACTTCAAAGATATACAATTTATCCCCAAGCCTTCAAAATTTGTCAAGATATACAAATTTTCTAAAAGTCACATACCAAAAACCACTTCAAAAGCCAGTTCAGAACCTGCTAAAAGACCTCCACCACAAAACCAGAAACACATAACCATGTCAAAAACCTTATGGCCTAACAACCAAAACCTGCCTACTGCTAAACCAGCATAACCCACAAGCCTGCATATAACCAAAACCTTATGGCCTAACAACGAAGACCTGCTACTGCAAAACCAAAACCTGTTACGGTATTACCAAACCAACATATGACTCGTAGAACGCCTCAAAACCAAAACCGATTTCATAGCATCAAACAATATCAAACCTGTCAAGCCTCAACCATGGCCTAAAACCATCAAAGCCATAACAAAAAAAACCGTAAAACCATTACCAAAACTCAACCAACATGGCCTAAAACCATTAAAACCAGTGAAAGCATCATCAAACCTTAAACCTTGTCAAAACCAGAAAAGCCAAAAAACCAAATAATATGACTGTATCAATCAATGTCCAAACACACATAAAGCCTCAGATTATATCATCATAGGCAACCCAAATTCAGACAGCAGAATCACAAACGCAAGAGGCAACAGGATCACAGTGAGAAGAAGAAAAGAAGCTAGTCAAAAAATATTTTTCAATAGTAGCAAGCAAGCATTCAAGGCAAATAACGAGGCAACAGTGATACGGGCAAGGAGAAGAAGAAAAAGGTGTAACAAGAACGAAATACCAAGCAACAGAAGCGAAGCTCACGTGTTTCACCTCGTCGCCCCGACCTCCTAGCTCGTCAAACCTTCCTCCTCCGTCTCCGCCTCAAGGTAGCTTTTTTCCCTCTTTTACTTTCATAATACCTCCAACAAGCATAATAATGTGAACAAGAATCAGAAATGAACATAAATCACAACATGCATTGTAACGAAAAGCCACGAATTAAGAAAACGTTATACCGTAAAAATCCGTCGCTCCCTGACATTTTGCTGGAGGGAAGAGGAAAGTGAAGAACTGGTGGCCGTGGCAAAGGACAGTAGCGAAGCAAGGCGACGAGGACGGTCAGAGAAGAAAATGGAATGGAGAAGACGAGCAAAGTGAGCGTCATTTTTGCCAAAACGTGAACCCTAGTTCAACTAAACCAAGCGTTTAACCCCCTAAGCAAATTATGAGATAATACAATTGGGCCTTAACTCTGCTTCCTGCCTTAAGCCCAACGATTCCTTATGCACCCCCCATCTCTGCTTTCTTGATTGGGCCTTCTCAACCTTATAGCCCATATGTTTTGATTATGTTCCTACCCCTCTTATTTCTCAACACCTTTTTCTATTTTTGTCTCTTTAGCCCTTTTTTAGAGAGTTTTTAATTTAGTTAATTAATAGAACTTAATTAATAAGAGGTATATTTTAGTTAAAACATTTTAATAATTGACCAATTTTATTAATTTAAATCCTTAGGATTTAATTTGGTAATTTTAGTATCTTTTAAGATTAGACTTAAGTTAGTAGCATTAAGTTTTAATTTAATTTAATCATTAAAAATTCTTAAAGTAATACTTTTATTTATAAAGACATAAAAATATCAAAACATCTTTAAATAAATTAGACCCTTTTTTATTAAGTTTAAACTTTAGGTTTGAGTTAATAATTTTAAATATCCCTTTTTAATTAGGTTTAAATTAATAATTCTTAAGTCCTAACTTTGCTTAATTATTTAATAACTCTAAAAATAATAAATACTTTTTATTAATAATAGAAAACAAAAAAGGGAACATTTAAGAATTAAAGCATTTTATTTCTTTTAATTAATCCTCATGCTTTTATCCATATTAAAAAAATGCGTAAAAAACAATTAAAACATTCTTCTTTTCATTAAGATTAAACAAAAATCCAAAAAATGCATATTTACACCATTTGGTCATTTATTTAACTGTTGTTATTTAATCATTATCTGCATAATATTCTGTCAATTATTTCATCGTACTTGTTTATTCTGTTTACGTTCAAATCCAAAGGAAAAAACGATAAATTTGTTGACTTCATGTCCTCAAATCCAATCGCGCGAACATTCGCATTTCATTAAAAACTTAGGACAATTTTTCTCAAATATTCAATCTTTTCAAAAACTTATACCCTTTTAAGCCAAAACTTCGACATTAGGTCGTCGCATCGTCAAAAAACCCGTCCATACCCCTTTTCGGCCAAAACAATTTATTTTTAATCAAACGAACATTTTAATAAACAGATATCTCAAAAGGTTCCTATAGAGTACTATAGATACTTTGGGTGCTAATACCTTCCCACTGTATAACCAACCCCCGAACCATAGATCTCTTTTCAAAAACGCCTTGTATTTTTATTACTTTTAGAAGTATTATTTTACATTGCATCTTTTAGGGTTTTATTTCGCTCTTTCCCCTTTTCCCTTGGAAATAATAAAGCGCGGTGGCGACTCTTGCTTTTGTGAGACGAGTTAATCAATAATTCGATCTCCGATTTACCCCGCTACATTTTTTTATTGCTACAGAATTGGCGACTCTGCTGGGGAAAGATTGACCTCTTGCTGGTCCATCCCTAAGTGGGTTAAGCCTATTTTGTTTTATCTGTTTTATTATTATTTGATTTGCTTGATTATGTGTTTAAATTGGGGTGTTTGGGTTTTTTGCAAAGGACGAATCCTATACCCGGATTAAGTAACACTTAAGGAATAGGACGGGCGGTATAGTCATGTTAACTTTGAGGGAGTAATCCCGAAGAAGGAGGCATGAGATCCCCCACTCAATGGAAGGCCCTCTTGAACTTAATATTTGTTTACCGAGTAATCGGGAAGACATTATTATTTTCGACCTAGGAGCCCGAGAAGTTGAGGACCGTAGAACCCTAACCCATCTTGGCCTTTTTAGGTGTAGCGCGGAAACTATAACGGAGTAATTCGGAAGTAGTTGTTACGCGATGCTACGCTCGGACGAGTTTCTCTTGAGAATATTGCTAATTATTGAGTAATCAAGATGTTGGTAATATCCGAAGGAGGAATGTAGACTCTGGGAACTCTTAGAACCTTGTCTTATAGGTGCGATTGAACCATTAGTACATGCCCTTGGGTGGGCTTTACCCTCGACTCCATGCAAAACGTTGAACCTTTGAACCCCATGTTTGCAAGCTTGTGTGTGACTGTTGCATTATCATTCATTCATGCACTCATTAGCATCTTTGTAAAAAACTTGTTTTTCAAGGAACTTCGGAATGATTTTTGCAGACATCTCAGGTTATTATGGAATTTGGAAGGAGAAACACTCGAAGCTTTAGTTTTAAGGAGCCCGAGATTGAAGAACTGAAGAGTTTGATTCCGAGGATCGAGAGTCCGACGGATTTTCAGAGGAAGTATGGGTCCATTGTACCTCTCATGAAGCGCAAGATGAAGGAAGGCATCCTCAACACGTTGGTTCAATTCTACGATCCTTTGTACCGATGTTTCACCTTCCTGGATTACCAGTTGATGCCCACCTTAGAAGAATATTCCTACATACTTGGTTTACCGATCACCGACCGTGTTCCTTTTTCTGGATTAGAAGAGGAGCCCAGATCTCACGAGATAGCGACCATCACCCACTTGAAGAAGTCAGAGATAGAGGAGAACATGACTACGAAAGGGGGAATCCGGGGCTTGTCTGCGCAGTTCTTGTTGAGGAAAGCTCGTCATTTTGCTGAGATAAAAGATAGTGTTGCCTTTGAAGACGTGTTTGCTTTACTCGCCTATGGTCTATTCTTGTTCCCTAACGTTGATAAGTTTGTGGATATCAACGCCATCAGAATTTTCCTGATTGGAAATCCGGTCCCTACGCTGCTAGGAGATACCTACTACTCCATCCATCTTCGAAACTCTTATCAAGGAGGGATGATTATTTGTTGTGCACCGTTGATGTATCAGTGGTATGTTTCGCATCTACTTGGGTCTGATGTTTTCTAGGATCTCGAGAAGGAACCGCGTTGGGCGCCAAAGATTATGGCTCTCACTCATTTCGACATTGACTGGTATAATCGAGTTTACTACAACATGAAGATCATCGATAGCTGTGGTGCTTTTCCTAACGTGCCTCTTCTCGGTACGAAAGGTGGAATCAACTATAACCCTGTTCTCGCGCGCCGTCAGTTTGGGTACCCGATGAGAGATAAACCAAACAACATCCATGTGAGTGGTTTCTTTCTTCAGGAAGGACAAGATCATCAGGCAGCTAAGAGGGCGATCGAAGGAGCTTGGCGCCACATCCATAGGAAAGGGAGAGATATGTTAGGACATAGAGGTGCCGTTTCTTTGGAACCTTACCTACAGTGGGTCCGTGATAGGGCTTGTGCTCTCAAGATGCCCTATAAACTTGAGAAACCTTTGTTCCCTGCCATTGCACCATCATCTGTTGTTATCCCTATCGCGAATATAGGAGAATACCAAGGAAATCTGGCTAGGATGAAGTCCGAGATGGATGCTTGGAAGGAAAAGTATCATATGTCTGAGTATGAGAATCGAGTCCTGACTCGACAGTTAAAGGAAAAGGAGGATTTACTCTTTATTCAAGACGGCTGGTTCATTGATCACGATGAGAAGCTTCGTCAAAAGGATGCTTTGCTGAAGAAGTATGCTAGTGAAAGGAAGAGGAAGAAGGAAGGTTCGGTAAGCGTTGCTCTCGTGCCTAATCCGCAGAAAGAAGTCATTGATCGACTGGTAGCTGAGAAGAAAGAGATGGAAGACTTTTATGAAGAGAAGATCAAGGAGCTCCGGTTACAGTTGGTGTTTGGTCCTTCATCTGAGGATTCTGAGTGGTCTTTAGCTTTTAGTTTATTTTATTGATGTCATTTTGTAAAACTATGTAAAAGGGCTTCATGCTCCGAAGTTGTAATTTATTGCTTTATTTTAGACTTCATATTTTAAAATTGTAATTTATCGCTTTATTTTGGATTCCATGTTTCGAGGTTGTAATTTACTGCTTTTATTATTGGGTTGTTATCCCAAAGTTGTAATTTACTGTTTTGATATGCCAAAATTGTAAGTTGTAAGTTATCGCTTTCGGTTAGTGGATTGAGTTTTTGTTATTCCAAATTCCTTTACCATTGATGTATGCAAAATTATTGAAGTTCCTTGAAAACTTTTAAAATGAATCATCATTTGCATCGCACATCATGCATCATTCAGCATTTCACTTCACATGTTTTCTAGAGTCTTATCCTTGTTCTTTTTCCACTCCCAAGGTTGTCAAGCTGTCTCACCAATACGACACTTGAGCCAATCGTCAGAGGAAAATGGAGGATTTGGAACAGGAAAACCATGAGCTTCATGGGGAAGTTGCTACACTTCGTGTCGAGATGGAAAAGTTAACTGCGTTAGTGGAAAGTTTGGTGGCTGTTCAGAATCAGCCACCGACTACAGCTGCCGAGATTCAGACTTCAACTCCAGTGGTTTCCGAGATTGTCACCGTTCCTACATCCGTGACTCAAATCAACTCCCCGCTTCAACATCAGATGTCGAAAGGTTTTCCGTGGGGAATACCTTACAACTTTGTGCCAGAGGGGTATCAGCCTGCCGTATAACCTTTATTTCAACCTGCCTTGTCTCTCCCTCAGTCAGAGACAACTTCCATGCCTCCAGTAATTCCGTCTGTGACACCTTTTCCGCAACCGATTATGACAACCGTTGCTCCTGTGGTCCACTCCGTGCCATACTTGAATGAACCTACTTACCCTGCCGAGCCTGCTGAAAGTTTGGGTCTTTTTGATAGAATGGAAGAGTTTCAGGATCAGTTCCAGGAAATGCAGAAAGAGCTTAGAGCGTTAAAGGGGAAGGATTTGTTTGGGAAGAATACGCATGACCTTTGTTTAGTTCCGAATGTCAAGATTCCAGCAAAATTCAAAGTGCCAGACTTTGAGAGATATAAGGGTGATTCGTGTCCTAGAAGTCATTTGACAATGTACGTGAGAAAGATGTCTACGTATTCCGATGATCATGACTTGTTGATTCATTATTTTCAAGATAGTTTGACGGGTGCTGCTCTAAAGTGGTATATGGGTTTAGACAGTATTCGAATTCGTAACTTCAACGACCTTAGCGAAGCCTTTGTCCATCAGTACAAGTATAACGTTGACATGGCACTGGACCGGGATCAACTCCGGCGATGTCGCAGAGAGACCGGGAATCTTTTAAGGAGTACGCCCAGAGATGGCGTGAAATTGCTGCTCAAATCTATCCACCTCTTGAGGAGAAAGAGATGACTAAGATATTTTTGAAGACTTTAGGTTCCTTTTACTATGAAAGGATGATAGCCAGCGCACCCAGTGACTTCACCGAAATGGTAAGCATGGGCATGCGGTTAGAGGAAGGGATTCGTGAAGGGCGTTTGGTTAAAGAAGGAAGTCCGTCTAGCAGTACGAAGAAGTTTGGAAGTGTTTTCCCGAAAAGAAAAGAGCAGGATGTCAGCGCTTTGTTCCCAGGTAGACCTAGGAGAGGTTACTCTCATGTTGCGGCAGTCACTCCGGCTGTCCGCCCAGCTTTGATGACCCCAGTTCATCAAACCCCGCCAACTCAACAACGGCCATTTCAGCAGCAGCCTCGACAACAGGCTTATCCATTTAACAATCAGAACCGTTCACCCAGAAAACCACAGTTCGACGCCATTCCTATGACTTATACTGAATTGTTCCCTGCTCTTATCAGAAAGAATCTCATCACGACAAATCCTCCTCCTGTTGCACCGAACAGTACTTCTCCGTGGTACAAGGCGGATCAGTTTTGTGAGTATCATCAAGGGTCGCCGGGGCACAACCTTGAGAATTGTTTTGCTTTGAAGGCGGACGTGCAGAGATTGATTAAGAATGGTATCTTGTCTTTCAAGGATGTTAATCCAAATGTTAGAGATAATCCTTTGCCTCGACATGGGGCAGCTTCAGTAAATATGGTGGAAGGTTGTCCGGGGAAGTTTCAAGTTTTTCAAGTTGAACACATAAGAGAGTCGTTGATCAGGTTACATCAGAGTTTGAGAAGACTTGCCTTTGTTAGGCACCAGCATGATTATGATGTTTGTGAGTTTTGTTCAAGAGAGGTTGATTGTCCTACTGTGAAGGAGGATATTCAGAAGTTGCTCGACCAGAGAGTTATCACCATTACGTATGACAGAAATCCGGAGGATGAAGTGAATGTTATCATACCACAATTCAATTTGCCTGAATCAGTAGAGATTGCTTACGACAGTCAGACTGCACTCGTTGATCCTTTGATTATTTACCCACCTGGTCTTGTGCCTTACAACTCAGACCAAGCTGTACCGTATAAGTATAATGCCACAATGATTGAGAATGGGGTAGAAGTCCCTATACCAACGAGACCGTCTTTCGTTAACATTGTTGATGTGAGTAGAGTTACGAGAAGTGGACGTGTTTTTGCAGCAGTACCTTTGAAGAGACTAGAAGTTCAAGTTAGGAGGCCCATACCGGCGGAGATTCCAGTAAGAAATGTTGAACCAAGGGTTGAGATAGGCCGACCCAGTGAACCTATCCATCACCCTGAGGATGATGAGATTCTGAAGCTTATCAAGAGAAGTGAATATAAGATTGTGGACCAACTTTTGCAAACACCTTCCAAGATTTCTTTGCTCGCTTTACTGAGAGATTCTGGTGCCCATAGAGAAGCTTTGATGAAGGTCTTGGACCAGGCGTTCGTGGATCATGATGTGACGGTTGACCAGTTTGATGGAATTGTGGGAAATATTACTTCATGTAACAATCTTGGTTTCAGTGATGAAGAACTCCCGGAGGATGGGAGAAACCATAATATGGCTTTGCATATCTCAGTAAGTTGCGGAAATGATACCTTATCAAGTGTATTGGTGGATACAGGTTCGTCGTTGAATGTGATACCCAAGACTACATTATCTCGGCTTTCATATCCGGGTGCTCCTATGAGACCTAGCGGAGTAATTGTTAAAGCGTTTGATGGTTCTAGGAAGATAGTCATTGGTGAAGTGGATCTTCCTATAGTAATTGGTCCCCACACTTTTCAAATCACTTTCCAAGTGATGGATATTCGTGCTGCCTACAGTTGCTTATTGGGTCGTCCCTGGATCCATGATGCCGGGGCAGTCACCTCTACACTCCATCAGAGACTAAAGTTTGTGAGGCATGGGAAGCTAGTGATGATTGGGGGAGAGCAAGCTATGGTGGTAAGCCATTTATCATCATTCTCTTTTATCGATGCGGACGAGGATGTTGGAACCCAGTTCCAAGGTCTTTCTGTTGCCAAGAATACAGTGAAGAAGCAAGGGGTATCCATCTCTTCTTTTGAGGATGCGCGGCGAGTGGTGGAAAGTAGTTCGGCCGAAGGATGGGGCCAGGTGTTGACGTTACCCGAGAACAAGTCTGGGGAAGGTCTGGGTTTTCATCTAGTGTCTGCAAGAGTCAAGAAGGAGGTGGTTGTTCGTCCGATTCAAGAGGTTTTCCGAAGTGCAAGTTTTATACATCCTGAGGTTAATGCTATCATAGAAGACGATTCCGAGGAAGATTTGCCCGTTTTTGTGACGCCTGGATTGGCTTGCCAAAACAGGATAGTTGTTGATGTTCCTGTTGTTATGCACATTTCCGAGTAATGTTTTGTTTTGTTTTTCTTTGAAAAAAATTCGCTCTGCCCAAGGCGAAACGTATTTTGTGTCGGGCTATGAAAAATAATTCCTTTTGCTCTGCCCAAGGCAAAAGAGAAATGTCTGGGCTCCTTGTTTCAAATATTTCCCTTTAATGAATAAAAATGTTATTTTGTCCACTCTTGTTTTATTTTTCACTTTTTCAGGGAAATAGTAATGAAAATTAATTAATAACCTTTTGTTTTATTTGCACAAATCGATTTCTAAAATAAAGCATAATCATATGCGCAGATTAATCCATGACTTAACCATCGAAAACAATGATCCTATGCCCTCTCCCAACTTTGAATTCCCTGTGTTCAGAGCCGAAGGAGAGGATGAGGAAGAGATTCCTGTTGAGATTTCCCGTTTGCTTGAGCATGATGAGAAGATTATTCAACCGTTTGAAGAACCTTTAGAGTTGGTCAATTTGGGTGATGAAGAAGATAGAAAGGAAGTCAAAGTCGGAGCACTGCTTATCCCGGAAGTTAAGGAGAAGATGTTGGAGCTTCTCAAAGAGTATGTTGATGTGTTTGCTTGGTCCTACCAAGATATGCCAGGTTTGGACAATGACATTGTGGAGCATCGTTTACCGTTGAGACCTGAATGTCCGCCGATCAAGCAGAAGTTGAGAAGGACTCATCCCGACATGGCTGACAAGATCAAAGAGGAGGTTCAGAAGCAGATTAATGCAGGTTTCCTTGTTACGTCGGTCTATCCTCAGTGGTTAGCCAACATAGTGCCTGTTGCAAAGAAAGATGGCAAGGTTCGGATGTGTGTAGACTACAGAGATCTGAATAGAGCTAGTCCGAAGGACGACTTCCCATTACCTCACATTGACGTATTGGTCGACAGTACCGCCAAGTTCAAAGTCTTTTCTTTCATGGATGGTTTCTCTGGTTATAACCAAATCAAGATGGCACCAGAAGATATGGAGAAGACCGCTTTCATTACACCTTGGGGAACTTTCTGTTATCGGGTTATGCCGTTTGGTTTGAGGAATGTTGGCGCAACATACCAAAGGGCCATGACTGCTTTGTTCCATGACATGATGCATAAGGAGATCGAAGTGTATGTGGATGACATGATTGCCAAATCGCAGACTGAGGAGGATCATTTGGAACATTTGTTGAAGTTATTCCAGCGATTGAGAAAGTACAAACTCCGTCTGAATCCCAACAAGTGCACTTTTGGTGTTCGTTCTGGAAGACTTCTGGGTTTCATTGTCAGTCAGAAAGGTATTGAAGTAGATCCTGATAAAGTCAAAGCCATTCGGGAGATGCCCGCTCCCAAGACGGAAAAACAAGTAAGAGGATTCCTTGGGAGATTGAACTACATTTCTAGGTTTATATCTCATATGACTGCTACTTGTGGGCCGATTTTCAAGCTTCTCCGAAAGAACCAAGGATGTGTGTGGACAGAAGATTGTCAGAGAGCTTTTGACAGCATCAAAGAATATTTGCTTGAACCTCCCATTTTGATTCCTCCGGTGGAAGGAAGACCTTTGATTATGTACCTGATTATATTGGAAGACTCCAAGGGATGCGTACTTGGTCAACAAGATGAGACTGGAAGAAAGGAGCATGCTGTATATTATCTGAGTAAGAAATTCACAGACTGTGAGTCTCGATACTCATTGCTTGAGAAAACCTGTTGTGCTTTAGCTTGGGCTGCTCGCCGTCTGCGCCAGTATATGATTAACCACACCACTTGGTTGATCTCCAAAATGGATCCGATCAAGTATATCTTTGAGAAGCCCGCCTTATCTGGAAGGATAGCCCGTTGGCAGATGTTGTTATCTGAATATGACATTGAGTATCATACTCAGAAAGCAGTCAAAGGGAGTATTTTAGCCGATCATTTGGCTCACCAACCAATTGAAGATTATCAATCCATCAAGTTTGACTTCCCAGATGAAGATGTTATGTACTTGAAAGCTAAAGATTGTGAAGAGCCGTTACCTGAAGAAGGACCTGATCCTGAATCCCATTGGGGTTTGATATTTGACGGAGCTGTGAACTCTTATGGAAATGGAATTGGGGCAATCATCGTCACTCCCCGAGGTACTCATATCCCATTCACTGTGAGATTGAAGTTTGATTGCACGAACAACATGGCTGAGTACGAGGCGTGTATTATGGGTCTCGAAGAAGCGGTGGATCTAAGGATTAAGATTCTTGATATTTACGGAGATTCGGCATTGGTAATTAATCAAATCAAAGGAGAATGGGAGACTCGTCATCCTGGTTTGATCCCTTACAGAGACTATGCTAGAAGGTTGTTAACTTTCTTCAACAAGGTGGAATTACACCATATCCCTAGAGATGAGAACCAAATGGCTGATGCTTTAGCTACTTTGTCTTCAATGTTTCAAGTGAATGGTTGGAACGATGTGCCCACAATCAGAATTATGCGCCTTGACAAGGTTACCGACGACAAGGTGGATCTAAGTGTCTCGGTAGAAGAGGTTACCGACGACAAACCATGGTTCTATGACATTAAACGTGTTCTTCAAACTCAAGAGTACCCTCCTGGGGCATCCAATAAAGATAGGAAGACGTTGAGAAGATTAGCAAGCAGTTTCTTTCTCAATGAAGAAGTTTTGTATAAGAGAAATTACGACATGGTCTTGCTCAGATGTGTAGACAGACGTGAAGCAGACATGCTGATGCAAGAGGTACATGAAGGATCCTTTGGCACTCATGCCAATGGACATGCAATGTCTAGAAAGATGTTGAGAGCTGGTTACTATTGGATGACAATGGAATCCGATTGCTGCAAATATGTGAAGAAGTGTCATAAATGCCAGATTTATGCGGACAAGATGCACGTGTCACCGACCCTCCTCAATGTTATATCTTCACCTTGGCCTTTCTCTATGTGGGGCATTGATATGATTGGAATGATTGAACCCAAAGCTTCAAATGGTCATCGTTTCATCTTGGTGGCGATCGATTATTTTACTAAATGGGTGGAAGAAGCATCTTATGCTAATGTAACTAGACAGGTGGTAGTCAGATTTATCAAGAATCAGATCATTTGTCGATACGGTATCCCGAGCAAGATCATCACGGATAATGGTTCGAATTTTAATAACAAGATGATGAGAGAGCTTTGTGAAGAGTTCAAGATCGAACATCATAATTCTTCTCCTTACAGACCGAAGATGAATGGGGCAGTTGAAGCTGCGAACAAGAACATCAAGAAGATTGTCCAGAAGATGGTGGTAACTTATAAAGATTGGCATGAAATGCTTCCGTTTGCTTTACATGGATACCGTACTTCAGTTCGAACGTCAACAGGCGCAACCCCATTTTCCCTAGTTTATGGTATGGAAGCAGTACTCCCCGTGGAGGTTGAGATTCCGTCTCTGAGAGTGTTGATGGAAGCTAAACTTTCTGAGGCTGAATGGTGTCAAAGTAGGTATGATCAATTGAATTTAATTGAAGAAAAGAGATTGACAGTGTTGTGTCACGGTCAATTGTATCAGCAGAGAATGAAGAAGGCTTTTGATAAGAAGGTTCGACCATGCGAGTTCAGAGAAGGTGACCTTGTGCTCAGGAAAATTTTATCTTTCCAACCTGATTCAAGGGGCAAGTGGGCTCCGAATTATGAAGGACCGTATGTCGTTAAGAAAGTTTTCTCTGGAGGTGCCTTGATTCTCACCAATATGGACGGTGAAGAACTCCCGCGTCCATTGAATGCCGATGCAGTCAAGAAGTATTTCGCTTAGGCAAGCTTTTGGTCATCCCGGCTGTGGCATTTGAGCACATTTTGGAATTCAAAGTTGTTAGGGAGAATAGTGATCATTATTTTTGTGTAACCCTTTCTTTCATGTATTATTTACCAAACCTTTCTAAACTGTTGGAGTCGCGTTGTTAGCGAACTACCATCTTATTAATGAAATTTGAGCATTTACCTTTTGTGGGCAAAATTTTAATTTTATGGAAATACTTGAAACAAATTTACTTAAAGTATTCTTATTTTTAAAATGTGTCGTGAATAACGAAAGGAATATTAACAGTTTGTTCCAAGGATGGTCAAGCCATGAAATGCAAAACGGTACAGTATTTTATCCTTGCGTGATGAACATGTTTTATTTCAAACCGTCATGAGGTGTTGGTTGTGTACACTCTTGGTTCTGGTGGTGCTAAATTTGGTGACTCCCCAGTTGTTCCAATTAAGTGTTGTTTTGGCTACCTTTGTTCGGGAGATTTTGAAGTGCGGTACGCTTCGTCTCATGCCAGTGGTCTATTGGTATTGTAAGTTTGGATTTGGATACTTTTCTCCTCAGAAGACTTAAGCCTTGTGGCGTGTTACGCTCCGACGTTGCTGTGTGGTTCCAATTCCGGTTATCTTCCGTCTTTTCAAGATTGGCCGAGTATCTATTTTGCTGTGATATCTTATTATCTCCAAGATATTCCATCTGTCTGTTTTGTCAGCATAACATTTATCTACTCATTCACACTCATATCAGTATGCATATTCACCATTTGCCGTTGCTTTTGAGTCGTACTTTGTCTATTTCAAACAACATACACGTTCTTTCCAGGTAGAAGGTTAGCTTAAGCAGAAAATGTGCTTCCTTTCTAAATTCGCCAACTGAGCTAATCCTCGTGGATGATTTTTGATTTAGCTCACCTTGTCCATTTCTGGATAGGATAAACTCCTCAATCGAGTTACTTTCTCATTGGGTAGAGTCTTGTTTGACTGTTTTCTCTCTAGTTATTCCTGGATGAAATTGTTGCCTCTTGCATAGGCTATCTCATTGATTTTCCCCATTGAAACCGCGACTTAGACAGTTAGTGCATTTATTTTGCACGTTTAGGTATATGATCTCCTCGGGAAAGATTGATTCATGTTTCTTTTTGACGAAAGATTTATTTCTCTGCCAGTGTCATCGCAAGTTCCTTCTGAGTTATTCATCGGAGAACGACAAGCGGCAGCTCTTCACGAGCAACTTGTGCGTTATTATTATTTTCGGGAAACGACAAGCGGCAGCTCTTCACGAGCAACTTGTGCGTTATTATCTTGTGGAACACGACAAGCGGCAGCTCTTCATGAGCAACTTGTGCGTTATTATTATTTTTGGAAAACGACAAGCGGCAGCTCCTCACGAGCAACTTGTACGTCATTTTATCTCGTGGAAAACAGCAAGTGGCAGCCTCTTTATTTGAGCAGCTTGTATGTTATCGGTATTTTCTTTGGACGACAGCAAGTGGCAGCCTCTTTATTTGAGCAGCTTGTATGTTATCGGTATTTTCTTTGGACGACAGCAAGTGGCAGCCTCTTTATTTGAGCAGCTTGTATGTTATTGGTATTTTCTTTGGACGACAGCAAGTGGCAGTTTCTTTATTTGAACAACTTGCGTATCTATAATATTATTATATCAGCATTAATGAGTATATCTCCGGAAATCTCGCAGAGAAGCTTGTCATGAATCATTACCTTCAGAAGTCGATAATCCATCATCAGCAAGATTGTTTGCTTTTCGTCTATCTTCGACCTTGGGTTGCAAACTCACTGTTTTGGGTCAATAATCTGTTTTATGGCCTATGCAAGATGCTTTCTTTAATAGGGTCAGAGGTTGTATTCCCTCGATTTTATTCGCTGTCAAGAGTCTGTCGTTTGAAGTCGATAGCTTGTTTCCCCAGTAATGTATAATCCATGTCTCTGTGTTTTGTTGGTGTTCGATTCCTCCAACATTGTCTTGCTTTCATACAATATCTTTCTCTGTGAATTCAATCACTGCATTCATATCAAACATAATGACGGCATCTTAGGACAAAATTTGCGTAATTATGTATTTAAGTACCTTCAATCTCGTCGAAACGAAGATTTCAATCTTCATATCTTCGGATAGAAGAAACTTAAATAGGGGCAGCTGTTGTACCCCAAATTTTGACCTAAGATACCATCTCCCACCTGCATCATTACATTACAAGTGTTTTGATCTATTGATTTTAAAAATTCATAACTTTTCGAGTCGAGAGCTATTTACTTCTGAACACTAAATTTATTAACCGGTTCATGCTAAAACAATGTTTATTAATTATTTATTATCTTAAATTTAAATAATTGGAATTTTGTTTTCAATTGTTATATAATTTAAAGATTTATAGATAATAAAATAAATATTAGAGAAGAGGCATATTAATCATTCAGACAGTGTTTATTTATTATTCACTATCTTAAATTTAAATAATTGGAATTTATTTTCAGTTATTACATAATTTAAAGATTTATGAATAATATAATAAATATTTGAAAAAAAGTTCATTAATTGGTCAGTAATGATTATTTAATTATTTATCATTCTAAGTTAAATAATTGAAATTCTATTTTTAATTATTATAATTTAGAAAATAATGAATAATGAATTAAATAATTGAAACTATTAATTGATCAATGATATTTATTTATTTGTTTATTATTCTGAATTTAAGTAATTGAAATTTATTTTCAATTATTATACAATTTAAAGAATTATAAACGATAAAATAAATAATTAGGGAAGAAAGGAATTAATTGGCAAATATTGAAATTTTATTCATTTTATTCTAATTGTACAATTATTGTGTAAATACTGTATTTATTTACAACGAATTTACAATAATAATTTTTACAAAGTTAAAATGAAATAAAAAACTATTCTAATATTTTCTAATTCTAAATCTTCTACCCAATGCCTTTTTGTCTGCTCATTTGATTTTACCTGCAAAAACGATTAAAAGAAAATTAGAATTGAACAAATAATTAAAAGCAGAAAATTATTTAATGTTCATCATTAAAAGCAACGGCTGGAATCAGTTTACCCTTTTTTGCAAATCACGGGATTTCTCCCGGTTCACAAAAAAGGGAGGAATTTTTATTTTCATAAATGAATGCACAATTTAAAACATGCACAAATTCATTTTTGGTTTCAAAACTGCATATTTAAAATTAATTGCATTTTTCAAAGTCCATGCATAATTTCCAAACAGCATATGCAAGACAAACAAAATTCCAACGTAAACCTACATGCCATGCACATAGAAGAAGCCAAAACAAATAGGCTCCTTTTGTGCCATTGCAAGACAAAGAGAAATGTGCAGTTCAAAACAATTTTTGCAAGCAAGTAATATATTCCATTTTCATCATATTCCAGCACTGTTGCAATTTCAGAACAAGTACAGTGCACATCATCTTAATGCATCAGTTGGTACTTAAGAGAGAGAAGAGAGAAAGAAAATGGTTTTGCAGGTTTTGGCTTAGGCAGGAATTAGAATACAGACAAAACAGCAGCAAGGCAATAAGAAAAGGAGCATAGAAATATTACCATTTGGATGTAACAGTATAGTATGCAGAGGCAAATATATTAAAAATATACCAAAGCCTTCAACGTAAACCTGAAGGCCAAAACTGTTATAACATCAGAAAATCACTTCAAAGATATACAATTTATCCCCAAGCCTTCAAAAATTGTCAAGATATACAAATTTTCTAAAAGTCACATACCAAAAACCACTTCAAAAGCCAGTTCAGAACCTGCTAAAAGACCTCCACCACAAAACCAGAAACACATAACCATATCAAAAACCTTATGGCCTAACAACCAAAACCTGCCTACTGCTAAACCAGCATAACCTACAAGCCTGCATATAACCAAAACCTTATGGCCTAACAACGAAGACCTGCTACTGCAAAACCAAAACCTGTTACGGTATTACCAAACCAACATATGACTCGTAGAACGCCTCAAAACCAAAACCGATTTCATAGCATCAAACAATATCAAACCTGTCAAGCCTCAACCATGGCCTAAAACTATCAAAGCCATAACCAAAAAAAACCGTAAAACCATTACCAAAACTCAACCAACATGGCCTAAAACCATTAAAACCAGTGAAAGCATCATCAAGCCTTAAACCTTGTCAAAACCAGAAAAGCCAAAAAACCAAATAATACGACTGTATCAATCAATGTCCAAACACACATAAAGCCTCAGATTATATCATCATAGGCAACCCAAATTCAGACAGCAGAATCACAAACGCAAGAGGCAACAGGATCACAGTGAGAAGAAGAAAAGAAGCTAGTCAAAAAATATTTTTCAACAGTAGCAAGCAAGCATTCAAGGCAAATAACGAGGCAACAGTGATACGGGCAAGGAGAAGAAGAAAAAGGTGTAACAAGAACGAAATACCAAGCAACAGAAGCGAAGCTCACGCGTTTCACCCCGTCGCCCCGGCCTCCTAGCTCGTCAAACCTTCCTCCTCCGTCTCCGCCTCAAGGTAGCTTTTTTCCCTCTTTTACTTTCATAATACCTCCAACAAGCATAATAATGTGAACAAGAATCAGAAATGAACATAAATCACAACATGCATTGTAACGAAAAGCCACGAATTAAGAAAATGTTATACCGTAAAAATCTGTCGCTCCCTGACATTTTGCTGGAGGGAAGAGGAAAGTGAAGAACTGGTGGCCGTGACAAAGGACAGTAGCGAAGCAAGGCGACGAGGACGGTCAGAGAAGAAGATGGAATGGAGAAGACGAGCAAAGTGAGCGCCGTTTTTGCCAAAACGTGAACCCTAATTCAACTAAACTAAGCGTTTAACCCCCTAAGCAAATTATGAGATAATACAATTGGGCCTTAACTCTGCTTCCTGCCTTAAGCCCAACGATTCCTTATGCACCCCCCATCTCTGCTTTCTTGATTGGGCCTTCTCAACCTTATAGCCCATATGTTTTGATTATGTTCCTACCCCTCTTATTTCTCAACACCTTTTTCTATTTTTGTCTCTTTAGCCCTTTTTTAGAGAGTTTTTAATTTAGTTAATTAATAGAACTTAATTAATAAGAGGTATATTTTAGTTAAAACATTTTAATAATTGACCAATTTTATTAATTTAAACCCTTAGGATTTAATTTGGTAATCTTAATATCTTTTAAGATTAGACTTAAGTTAGTAGCATTAAGTTTTAATTTAATTTAATCATTAAAAATTCTTAAAGTAATACTTTTATTTATAAAGACATAAAAATATCAAAACATCTTTAAATAAATTAGACCCTTTTTTATTAAGTTTAAACTTTAGGTTTGAGTTAATAATTTTAAATATCCCTTTTTAATTAGGTTTAAATTAATAATTCTTAAGTCCTAACTTTGCTTAATTATTTAATAACTCTAAAAATAATAAATACTTTTTATTAATAATAGAAAACAAAAAAGGGAACATTTAAGAATTAAAGCATTTTATTTCTTTTAATTAATACTCATGCTTTTATCCATATTAAAAAAATGCGTAAAAAATAATTAAAACATTCTTCTTTTCATTAAGATTAAACAAAAATCCAAAAAATGCATATTTACACCATTTGGTCATTTATTTAACTGTTGTTATTTAATCATTATCTGCATAATATTCTGTCAATTATTTCATCGTACTTGTTTATTCTGTTTACGTTCAAATCCAAAGGAAAAAATGATAAATTTGTTGACTTCATGTCCTCAAATCCAATCGCGCGAACATTCGTATTTCATTAAAAACTTAGGACAATTTTTCTCAAATATTCAATCTTTTCAAAAACTTATACCCTTTTAAGCCAAAACTTCGACATTAGGTCGTCGCATCGTCAAAAAACCCGTCCGTACCCCTTTTCGGCCAAAACAATTTATTTTTAATCAAACGAACATTTTAATAAACAGATATCTCAAAAGGTTCCTATAGAGTACTATAGATACTTTGGGTGCTAATACCTTCCCACTGTATAACCAACCCCCGAACCATAGATCTCTTTTCAAAAACGCCTTGTATTTTTATTACTTTTAGAAAGTATTATTTTACATTGCATCTTTTAGGGTTTTATTTCGCTCTTTCCCCCTTTTCCCTTGGAAATAATAAAGCGCGGTGGCGACTCTTGCTTTTGTGAGACGAGTTAATCAATAATTCGATCTCCGATTTACCCCGCTACATTTTTTTATCGCTACAGATAGTACTGTCTAAAAGACTCTTACACAGCCTAATTCCTTAGAGTGGGTAGATTTCTCCTGGGTACTTGCTCTTTCAAAACAAAAACAAAAACAACTTTTCGCACCTACACTTTCAAAAAGTTTTCGAACAAATACTTCATACACTCTTGAGGACTGATACAAGAGTTACCTAGAAGTTTTTCAAACTAAACTTTTTCAAAACCCACATACACTTGAAAAGCAAACAATTTTTGAAAACATAGAGCAAGTACCTAAGAGCCCATGGATAACCATGGATAGAAAGGGTGCTAATACCTTCCCTTTCTATAAATCTACCTCCCGAACCGAGAGACATCTCGAAAAAGGAATTTTGCTTTGCTTTTGTCCTTTCCATGTTGGAGAACATAAAAGACGGTGGCGACTCTTGCTTAACGCGACATTTCACGAACCAGCTTAAAAAACAGTCAGTTCTATTTCCACCGATCACAATACGGTATCCTCGAAAGGATCATCACTGATAACGGTACAAACCTTAACAATACTATGATCACCGCCTTGTGCGAACAGTTCAAAATTCAACATCACAATTCGTCTCCCTATCGGCCAAAGATGAATTGTGCAGTTGAAGCTGCGAACAAAAATATCAAAAAGATCATACAAAAAATGACAATCACCTACAAGGACTGGCATGAGATGTTACCGTTTGCTCTCCACGGGTATCGTACCACGGCTCGCACTTCAACTGGGGCAACACCCTTTTCTTTGGTTTATGGCATGGAGGTTGTTTTACCTATTCAGGTCCAGATCCCCTCTTTAAGAATCATGAAGTATGCAGGTTTGAGTGAAGACGATTGGATTCAAACCCGACTTGATCAGTTAAACTTAATTGACGAAAAGAGACTCACTGCTGTTTGCCATGGTCAGATGTATCAAAAACGGATGATCAAGGCTTTCAACAAGAAAGTCAGACGTCAAGTGTATCAAGTTGGAGATCTTGTGATCAAGCACATCATCTTGCCACAAAGTGATCCCAGGGGCAAATGGACTCCTACCTATGAAGGACCATTTGTAATCAAGAACATCTTTTCTGGTGGGGCAATGATCTTAACCACCATGGACGGTGACGACCTGCCACACCCTGCGAACGTAGATATAGTCAAAAGATACTACGCATAAGAGAGGGCATCCCGGTGAATCGAAAACCCGAAAGGGCGATTCAGGAAAAAATTAGGGATAAAAAAAAATTTGTACACTCGGCAAGTTGAAAACCTGAAAGGGCGACTTGGGCAAAAAAGGGTTTCCCGGTGGACTGAAAACCCGAAAGGGCGGTCCAGGCAAAAGTTAGGGAATTAAAGCGTATGACTATGTCTCGTCGGATCACTTTAAGGACAATCTCTTCACAGAAAAGCTTCGGACTTCTGATCAATTCAATCATCTTCGGACGAAGCAACAGACGGACAAGATATTCAGAGATACGAAGGCTATAGCAGAATGGGAACCCCATGGGATATTTACACATAGCCATCTTTCTTTATATAAATTTTTCTCATTTTTTATGACACCATCCTCTTACTAGGATGTATGTCTCCTTTGTACAAAATACTTATTCAAAGTAAATACAAAAATATCTCTTTCAAAATACAGAAAACTATTTGCCTTTTTCTTTACACTTGTGTTTTTATTTGCAAAAACGTCCAATGATTCATTAATGATCATATGCATTTGAACATAATTATTGTTTACAAATAAACATGATGAAAAAGAACAATTACTGACAGGTTGAAAGATTAGGAAAACGTCTTTAGGCTATTCCATGAGCAATCCTTACAACGCTTCATACAAATCCCCAGCGGAGCCAAAACTTTGAACTACAGATCCCCAGTGGAGCTGAGACTACCAACTACCAATCCCCAGCGGAGCCGAAACTTCAAACTATCAACCCACAGCGGAAATCATCCAGTTTCTCCAGGTTTCCCCAGCAAGTTGTCTTGAAGCTTGAAAATCAACCAGATAACAGTTAACTTCTATTTCTCCCCAACCTAGGGTAACTCCCCAATAGAGTGGCAGACGACCGAAACTCCTAAACTTTTTCCGAACAGGAATAAGCTTTTCCCCATAGAGTTTTTATTGCTTCTCGACAGAACAAAGACTCCCGTCAATAATCCCCAGTAGAAGTCATTAAAATTCTCTAGATTCCCCAAGCAGATTCCTCAAGAAGTATATGGCATTACTCTCACAACGGAATCCTCAGCAGTCAAGGATTTATTTCCCCGACAGCAGTCAAGGATTTATTTTCCTCAGCAATATAGCAAATCAGCTTACATGCGCATACCTTACATTCATATATCATAAACATGGATAAAACACGTTTATTGCATCATACATTTCATGCAACATAACTTTGTGTTTCATCTAACATTTTACCCTTTTCAGGATAAGATTAACAAATATCTTTAACAAATATTCAAATATTTCAGATACAGTACAGATACACTCCAGACACGGAAGTTATTCTGTTACTCATTCGGATTTCAATTTCATGATATAGTACAGATACACTCCAGACACGGAAGTTATTCTGTCACTTATTCAGATCCCAACTTCAGATACAGCACAGATACACTCCAGACGCGGAAGTTATTCTGTTACTTATTCAGATTCAAGTTTCAGATACAGTTTAGATACGCTCCAGACACGGAGCCATTCTATTTCTTATTCAGATACAGTACAGATACACTCCAGACGCAGAAGTTATTCTGTTACTTATTCAGATTCAAGTTTCAGATACAGTTTAGACATGCTCCAGACACGGAAGCCATTCTATTTCTCATTCAGATACAGTTCAGATGCGCTCCAGACATGGAAGCCATTCTGCTACTTATTCAGATTCAAGTACAGATACAGCTCAGATACGTTCCAAATACGGACACCATTTTGATGCTTATTCTTTCGATTTACAACCAAACATTCTTGGATGGCATCTACAAGCCCATCTCCAACAAAATTCTAACACCTCTCCAAATGGCATCTTTAAGCCCATTCCCTCAGCTACACTTTTGTCGAGTGCAAATTTATGGGCACTCTAGTGTCCAATCATCTTTTACCTTTGAGTCACGAACGACAAAACTCACCAATCTAACTCTTCAGGTTCAAGAAGATTGAACAGGGGCAGCTGTTGTACCCCAAAATTTGCCCTCCCATTTTTCATAGAAAACACAACCCTAGGGTTTCTCAGATATTCAAATTGGCTCAGGAATCGATCAGACAGATTCTCTTCTGTGGCAGTAAACCAATAGTTAGGGGTTTTCTTGCAATTCTCAAAAGAAATGAATTCTCAAAGATCCAATTGGCTTGCACAGGTCTTCATGATTCCTCAGGTTTACTAAAAAAAGATAATGTTTGTTCTCAAGGCATGGTTGTTTGGGATAAGAGACTAAGACTGTCATTTGGGACGACCATGATTTTGATCCGGGTTAACCAGATGATTTGCGTCTTTTAAAACATGTGCTTGGTTAGGAAATGGAATATACAGTGCGTGTTTGTTTGGAATGCAGTTACATAGTTATTGGGATTACTTGGAATGTAAGTTACCAGACTGGAGCATTTTATTTTAAATATCTTGATTGGGAATCTTTAAGAATCAGTTAGGATGCGAAGAGAAAATTACAAGTTATTGACAGTAAAGGGTTTCAATTGACACCAGATTATTTCATAAGACTTTCTCCAATTTTTCAAACATTGTTACAAAATAATTTGTTCTTTTAAATACTCTATGTTTTACAACTTATTGTATTTAAAAGATAAATTAGTACAATTGTTGTATACAATACAAGAATGTTTTTCTAAATTACAAGGAAATTCAAATGCTTGATTGGCCTAGGAGAATTAATTTATGCCTAAGTTTGATGGAAGTTCCTTTGCTTATCTCCAAGACCTCCTTGCTTTCCCTAGGGTTCTTGCCTTCCAGGCTTTGTCATCTCCATTGTGCTCACATGAAAATAAAAGAAAGAAAATATGATTAGTACAAAATCATTTAGGCATGAACAGAGATTTTACATTATATTCATCATTAAAGTTTGCAAAGTGGAATCAGAATGCCATTATTCATCATAATTTATTTCCTCTATTTGCAAATCAAAAAAAGATTATTCTTCTTGGTTCACAAAAAGAAAGAAAGAAGAAATTCTACAAGTTGTCCAAAAAAAGGCAAGCAAACTGTCCAAACAAAAGGCAAGCAAACTGTCCAAACAGAATGATCACAAACTGCCCAAACCAAAGGCGCAAATTGAACCAAATAAAATGCAGTCAAACTGAATCAAACAAATACTACAAACTGAATGCAAGCAAGTTGCGCAAACTAGGCAACAAACAACAACATTATCACAACTGTCTAAAAAATAAACAACTTTGTCCAAACAAAATGCAAACAGCATAAACGAGGCAGCAATATAGCAACAAACATCATCAACAAAAGCAGGCAGCAAAGCAGAAGTATAGCAATATAATAGCTAAGTCAAACAAGCAAAAACATGTTCAAGAAGCCTAATTCATCATTTTCCATTTTTCATTGCAAACTTTTCATAATTGGAAAAAAAGGCAAAAGAGCAATTGACTTTCTTAGTGTCATTGAGAGAGAAGAGAGGAAAGAAGTCACCTAGGTTATTGGGATGCACAGCCCTGCTGCCTTGACTGTCACAACTTACATAGAAGTTGCTAGAAAACAAAACTGCCATCAAAAAGCCAAAAGAACAATATAGTAAAATATTCAAATTCTTTGTTTTCCCACCATTTTGAATAAGAGATAACAGAAAGAGAGTCAATATAACAGGAAGGAGGTCAATAGAAAAAGAACACAGTTGACAAGCCTAAAAAAAAAAGCTCAGCAAACCTCAAACCCCAAACCTGTAAAACTCTCAAGCCAAAAAGTCTCAAATCTGAACAATCATCGAAACAAGTCTCAAACTGTCAAAATCCCAAACCTGATCTCAAGCCAATCACATAGAAACATCATCAATCTCCAAAAACTGTCAAAACCAAAAACCTCCAAAACCTCAAAGTTTCAAACTGTCAAACCATCTCAAAACAACATCCTCAAACCAAAACTGCAACAAGGCCAAACCATCACTACCATCAAAACTCTCAAAAAATCACAAAAACCTGTCAACAAACCAAACCCAAAAACCAGTAAAATTCCCAAACTGTCAACAAGACCAAAACTTCAAAAAAATAGTTATCACTTTCAAACTCCCAAAACCTGTTAAACCATCAAATAACAAAAAAACAGTTGAAACATCAACAAATCCAAAACCATAAATCTCCAACTCATCAAACCTGTAACAGAAGCACCATCAACAAAACTTGTCAAAATCCATAACCAAAAACATAACCAAAGACTTGCAACAAACTCCAACAATCAAAACACAGTAACCCTCACGAAAGTCTCAACAACCATCATCAAATCATAACCATCAGCAAACATCACAAAACTAAAACCATCATCAAAAATCAATAAATACCAGTAACCATCAAAACCCAGAAAGAATAGAAAAAGCATCAAAGCCTCATCAAACAACAACCAACATCCTCATCGTTCAACAAAGAAAATAGAAGAAAGTTACCAAAAAAAAAAGAGCACACTTTCATCCTCATCTCCTCCCCCCGTCTCCGGCCACCAAGAAACGCCATCCTCAAAATCTCGCTGTCCCCTTTCCATTTCACAGAAAGTCTCCAACAGGTATGAACTTTCCCTCTTTCTCATGAATCCCTAAAACCATTCTCTGCATGTCAATGGACCACAAGGTAGATTAACAGAAAAACACATAACAAGATGAAAATCATTGAATTCGTAAGCTTTAATAAAAACCGAACCTTACCCTTTTTTCAAAGAATGTCATTAGCATTTGATTAGGGAGGCGAGGACAACCGTTCCGGCAACTGAGAGTTGGGGGGGATCAGATAAACCAATTTCGAACCCCTTAGACATAAATTCATTTCAAAACTTAGGGTTTTCAAAAACGCGAATCACGGTAAGATGAGGAGAGATTATGTTACTGAATATGGCGTTTCGACCATGAGACTAGGAAGGGACGAGTAGTGAGATTTAGAGATGAGCAGAGATGAAAGATCGATACAGAGATTAAGAGAAAGAGATGAGCGGCGCCACTGTGAACAAAGGGGTTCCAAGAACCCTAATTTGTTTTGTCCCTTAATCAAATAATTAAACAAAGTTAAGACTTGGGCTTTTGTTTTGTTCACATTTTTGCCCTAAGGCCCATTCGTTTTGCTAACCCACCCCCCATCTGGCCTTGTTTGGTCACAGCAAAACAACATTTCTTTGGGCCTAACATCCTTAAATTTCCTTAAGCCCGTATTTCTTTCTTTTTTAATTTGTTTTTCATCTTATATTTTATTTGTTAACAAAATTACTAAATAAAACATAAAATACATTTTATACATTTGATTTAAGTCTTGAAAATTAATTTTTATCTTTTATTATTATTATTATTATTAATTTTTTTGCTTTAATTTTAATTGACATAATAGAATACCAAAAATATAATAATAATTTAGTTTATTTGTTTTCTTTAGATTTTACATAATTAATAAAAATGCAAAAAAATAAAGATTTTAATTTAATCATTTTTTAGAATAGGTTTTATCTTTCTCTTTTCATGTAAATACTTAACATTTCATATTTTGTTGATTTTATCTCATGGATTATCATAGCTTTAATTAAATCGCACAAAATTCGATTTGGTTGTATTGCTTGTTATTCGGAAATTTCTATTTCATTTGATTCATCCCCATTTGTAACAATTGTACCTCCATTCCCGAACATTTTGTAATCGCGTAGAATTTCAATTCCCGCAATTATTGTTTTCCATATACTGTATAGTAATTAGGCGTGTATGGCAAGATTCAAAAATCAATCGCTAGATGACCTAATCAAAGAATAAAATAACTTGAAACCGACACATTTTTTCACACGCGCACCTCTAGGGTAACCTCGCTCGTTGCCTCGAAAATACAATCATGTCCTTCAAATATGGGACGCTTTAGCAATGACCCTTCGATAAAAAAGATCGTAGTCCCTGGATGACCCTCAATGTTGCCTTCGATTAAAACGATCTCGTCCCTTACGAAAATTGCTAAAGCGGCTCACAAGTTGCCTTCAATGATTGTAAAATTGACCCGCGCCTGTCCCTTCACATCCAACGATGGGGCTTCTTACCAAATCAATGGTAAGATAGCACCATTAAAAGGAAGAAGAAAAGAACAAATTAAGACCTTTCGAGTAGATAGATTCGCTCTTAGTTAATCGCTTGCTCACGACAAAACTTTTTACACCTACACTCTCATTTCAAAACATTTTCAAAAAGACAACGTTTTGTATACGTTCTTATAGAGACGAGAACCATTGCAAAACCTCTTTTCAAAACACTTTTCGAAACACGATTCACGAACACATTTTTGAACCACTTTTCGAAACAAAAACTTTGTATACGTTCTTATAGAGACGAGAACCATTACAAAGAGATTTTTCAAAATATTTTCAAAGCCCACACCACAAGCACACAATAAAATGAAAGCAAGTGATCTAAACGAGTAACTAAGAGCCCATGGAAAACCATGGATGAAAAGGGTGCTAATACCTTCCCTTTACATAATCTACCCCCCGAACCCGAGAAAATCTCGAAAGGTATTCCTGTGCTTTTTTACCTTTCCTTTTGGATAAAAGAAAATTCGGTGGCGACTCTTGCTAACCGCACAAGTGCGAACGAAACGTAAAACATCTAGTCAATTCTCCCACTGTATCATAGAACTGGCGACTCTGCTGGGGACAATAATAAAAGTGGGGTTACCTTAGGGTTTAGATCACCTTTATTTGCTTACAATTGTTTGCCTTGTTTGCTTTACACTTTGGTTCTATTGTTTGGGTTTGAATCCTCCACCCGGATTTGGGAAACATAATAGGTAAATAGCAATACGTTGTGGAAACTGTGCGGGGTATACCGACACGGTCTAAGCAATAACTATGTTAGTGTGACATATTTGTGGGTACCGGAAGCCTTTGAGTCAATCAAAGAGAATACGGGGCCGCTTAGTGATGTCATGAAGCACTAACGAACTTCTAGAACCTTTACTTGACCATCTTGGCCTTTTAGGATGTAGTGAGATGACCGGCTTTGGTGCAGTCCGAAGTTGGTAGATACTCGATACTACACTCATTGAGGATTGTTTTCTTGGAATATTTCGGTCGCCAGTAAAGAGGCTTAAACTGAAACAATGAACAAGGAAGCAATCCAGTGATATTGAGCTCCTTAGAACCCAGTTACTATTTCTAGGACAGGTTGAGCCAACTAAACTTCAAGAGGGTACTTACCTATGAAACCCCATGCAAGCCTAAACTAAGAACTTGTGTGATTTTCTTGTACATATATACTTGTGCATAACATCATGAACATCATGAAGCATCATATGCATCCACTAACCATTTCAAGGATTTTTGGAAGTTCATCTTTGTTCCTGTTTTGTAGGATATGGATTCACTTCGCAGGAAAACTATCCAAGTCAACCTTGTGAGAATTACTCCACAACTCAAGGAGCTTGCTTCCAGGATTCCTTAGAACTCTCCATTCACCGAGAGGCATGGTCATCTTCTCAACTTAGTCACTTCCAACACAGAGGAAGACATGATGAAAGTTCTCTTCCAGTTCTTTGACCTCTTGCATCACTGCTTCACATTTCCTGACTACCAGCTCGTGCCCACTTTGGAGGAATTTTCTCAACTCTTGAGGATTCCTATTCTCAATTAACTACCTTTCAACGGTACGGAAAGAGATCCAAAACCTGAAGATGTTGCTCAAGCCCTGCACTTGCAACCATCTGATGTCACAGCTCATTGGGAGACTAGAAGTGGTGTCAAAGGTTTCTTGGCAAAGTTCTTGTTTGAGAAGGCCCAAAGCTGCTGGAATTCCTTGGACTTACAAGCTTTTAAGGATATTGTAACTCTTCTCATCTATGGGATGGTCTTATTCCCTAATCCTGATCAACTCATAGACGTGAGTGCTGTCAAAATCTTCATGTCACGCAATCCGGTGCCTACATTGCTTGGAGATATCTTACACTCTTTTCACACTCGTACAATGAGGAAAAGAGGTGTTCTCATGTCCTGCACTCCTCTTCTGGCAAGATGGTTTATTTCTCATCTTCCCCAATCAGTCTTGAAGAATGAGCAAGGTTTGAGGTGGTCACAACGATTGATGACTCTTACACATTCAGATATTCATTGGTGTTCTCGAACCAAAGAGAATGTTATCATCGTTGTTGTACCCCAAAATTTTCCCTCTCATTTCATCAACATTTTTTCATCACAAGACTCTTGGAACTCAAGATCAAGCTAGGGTTTGCTCTGCTCAAGACACCTCCTTGCACTGTTGACCTACATTAGGGTTTGAGTTTGCACATGGATGTTTGGACCTACAATGCCCAAAATGACTTTCATATTTCATGTTGGACTCACAAGTTTGTCCATACCAAGTTTCAAGCCTTGATTCAAATTTTTGCCCAGTCAATTGGACAGTTGACCTAGAAATCAACTGTATTGGGGAAAAAGTCAACTGTGGCCAATTGACAGTCAAACTTCATGAATTTTTACCCACATCAACATTATGAACTCATATGAACCATTTGATCAAGTTTGGATCACAATTCCACAAGAAATTTGATCAGATCACCAAAAGGGCAAAATGGTCATTTTTAGGGTTTTGATTGCACAAGGGCAATTTTTGACTGTTTGACCTAGCCAATGGCAAATCAAGCTCAACCATGGACACAAGGACTCAATGACATTGTCTTGACCTATTCAAAAAGTTCAAAAGATCTCAAATGCAGAGGATTGACAGATGAATTTTCCAGTCAACTGATTAAAATTTGACTGTATACTGAAAAGTCAAACTTTGACTTTTTGGTCAAAATCAAATGCCAAGATTCATTTTTCATCAAGAAATATCAAATTATGAAACTTGTTCATCAAGAAACCCAAAAATGCAAATTAGGGTTTAAAATGGAAAAATTTCATAACTTAGAAATTTTCTAAAATATGAAATTTTCTTATTTTTTCCTAACTTTGTCCTATTTTTTCACCAAGATGAAAATGGATTAAAACAAAACTTGCAACATGAAAATTGTAGTCCATCACAAAGTCTACAACTTTTATTCACAAAGTTTTCTCAAAAGAAGCTTGGATCTCAAGTTATGAGTTTTGGAACAAGGGTACCTAAAACTTTTAACTTAGAGAAATTTTGCCCTAGTTTAGGCAGGATTTTGACCCATCTTCTTGGCAATTTTTCACATAGTTCCACTTGGATTTTCAAGTTGCATTTCAAAGATGGATTATATTACATGTTGCAAGCTTTCCAAATTGTCCAAGAACTCCTCAAACACCTTTGTGGTTAGGGAGAATCAAATGCTTGAAGTTGGCAAAAACTCACTTTACAACCATGGCCAATACATGTTCATACTAAGTTGCAAATCTGACCAACCTAGCTTTGTGCACAATTACAGGCCTCTAAACCAATTTGTACTCAACAATTAAATGCAAATCCATTGGTCTAAGGTTTTGTTTTGTCCAAAAACTACTTCAAACACATTCCAATCAACCTACCTAATCTATCCAGATCATTCACAAGTTGATGTAACTCCATTAACACACATTGCCATTTTTGTTTGGAAGCTTTGCAGGTTGAGTTCTGTAGCACGATTCAGGATACTTCAAAACAAACCAAGCATTGGGAAAGCTTCAGTGGGCATTAGGCAAGCTCAAAAGAACCTCAAGCACCATTGAAAGTTGCTACATTGTCCAACTCGAAGTCAACTGAAACAGGTATTTCATGAACTTCTATCTCTCTATTTAGGAATAGTTAGACTTAGGTTTGTGAATGAAAGATGTTGTATTCATAGCCCTGAAACCATACAAGTGCTTAGTTTTCATTTATATTAATCGTGCTAGGAGAATTTCATTCATGAACTTTCTGAAAAAACTAGGTTAAGAATTAGGGCCAGAGAAATTCTCTCTGGTCTTTCAGAGTTAGATTAAGTTTTTTATATGGTTAGATTCGTTGTTTGATGCTCTACAAGTTTCGTGTTATGAGTTTTGTCAAAAAAGCACAGAATCAGGAGATAGCATCGTGTACACAGAACGCGCGCGTTTCTGTCTAGAGGAAGAAGATGAAGTTAATTTTGGGTTGGGCCAGGACAGGCTTGCTTTTGGCACCCCCTCCCCCCTCTTTTCTTTTTACACCCCCCTGGCCCATTTCTTGTATATTTGTCATTTTTGCATTTTTATTTCATTTCTGATTTTGACATTTTATTTTCTAATATAAAAAATACTTTAAAAAAATTTTCATAAATTTTTGTATTTATTTGGTATTTATTTTAATTATTTCTAGTATTAATACATTAAATACTTTATATTCATTTTGTTTAAATTTAAAAACAATGTAAAAAACACTTTTATTTTCTTTTATTATTTTTATACACATTTGAAAATAGTTTCTTGAAATATATACATTTTGTAAATAATTTATTTTATTTTTATACACACTTAATATATATATATAGAACAAAAAATACAAAAATAATACATTTTTATTTTTATTAATATTTTATACTAAAAATACCCCTTTTTTATATACTTTTATTTTTTGTACAAATTGATGCATTATTGTATATAAATAATAAATAATACTATTTATTTAAGAAATTAGGGTTTTTGCCCTAAAAAACAAAAAAAATAATTAAAATTGACCTTTTTATTTATTTCTTTACATTTCACACTAAAAATACTTTTTACATACATAAAAACCTTTTTTTTTGCATAATACATTTTATTTATTATTTATTTATTGTATTTATTTAAATATTGTACATTTAATTGTTATGCCTTACACATTCAATTTGGTTGTAATAATTTAGAAGTTAATTTCTTATCTAAATAATCCCCAATTCAAATTTGTACCCCCCCCCCCTCCCTATATCATGTTGTAATAGTGTAGAATTTAAATTCTCGCACCTTTAAATGCTTTCAATTATGCCATGATTAGACTTAGGGTTTGTATACAAAAATCAAATTAACAAATAGTTTGACCTAATCAAAGACAAAAATGCATGAAAAACAATCACAATGAACACTTGTACCCCTAGGGTTTCAATCCACTTGTTGCCTTCAAAAATGGGCCATGATATGCATGTCAAGTACTTTGGCAAAACAAAAACAAAAGCAAAAGATCATAGTCCCTCGATGACGCTATCTGAGTTGCCTAAACAAAATGATCAAGTCCCTCAAGAAAATTGCCAAAAATACTTGACACTATTGCTATCATGGTCTATACGATGACCCGTGCCTGTCCCGTTTAACATCCTAACGCAAGGTTGTTCACCAAATGCAATGGTGAAATGACACTGTTAAAAGGGTTAAAAACATAAGAAAGATCTTTGAGTAAAATAGGGTAGACAACTCTTAGTTACTTGATCAAAAGCTTGCAAAACATCCTTGTTATTTTCAAACACACTTCACAACACAATTTTAAAACCCTACTTTCAAACATTGAAAACTTTCAAAAGACAAAAAAAACACCTTTGTATACATTCAAACAAGAATCATTACAAAGGTTGCCACAACGATGGCCTCTTTTCAAAACATCTTTCAAAACCACGCACAAAGCACCATTTCAAACAATTGAAAAGCACTATTTCAAACAATTGAAAATCTAAGCAAGTAATCTAAGCAAGTAACTAAGAGCCCATGGATAACCATGGATAGAAAGGGTGTTAATACCTTCCCTTTCTATAATCTACTCCCCGAACCCAAGAAAACATCTCAAAGGTCTTTCCTGTGCTTTTTGGCCTTTCTTTAGGATAAAATAAAAAGTCAGTGGTGACTCTTGCTAAACCAAAACATTTACGAACACAAACGCAAAATCCCAAGTCAGTTCTCCCACCGTATCACAGTACTGGCGACTCTGCTGGGGACTACATTAAAAGTGGAGTAACCTTAGGGCTTAGATCACCCTTTGCATGATTATATTGTTTGCTTTGATTGCTTTACATTTGGTTCTCTTGTTTGGGCTTGAAATCCTCTACCCGGATTTGGGAAACATTCATAGGTAAATAGCAATACATTGTGGAAACTGTGCGGGGTATACCGACATGGTTGAAGCAATAGCTATATTAGTGCGACATATTTGTGAGTACCGGTAGCCTTTGAGTGAATCAAAGAGAATATGGGGCCGCTGAGTGATGTCATGAAGCACTAATGAACTCTTAGAACCTTACTTGACCATCTTGGCCTTTTATTAGGGGTAGTGAGATGACCGGCTTTGGTGCAGTCCGAAGTTGGTAGATACTCGATACTACACTCATTGAGGGTTGTTTTCTTGGAATATTTTGGTCGCTAGTTAAGTGGCTAAACCAAAACAATGAACATGGAAAACAATCCAGTGATATTGAGCTCCTTAGAACCCGGTTACTATTTATAGGACAAGTTTGAGCCAACTAAACTCAAGAGGGTATTTACCTATGAAACCTCATGCAAGCCTGAAACTAGGGTTTTGTGTGACTTGTTTGTACATTTGCTTGTGCATACATCATGAACATCATAAAGCATCATATGCATCCACTAACCATTTCAAGGGTTTGGATCTTCATCTTTGTTCTTGTTTTGTAGGTCATGGAATCTCCTCGCAAGAAAACAATTCAAGTCAACCTTGTGAGAATCCCTCCTCAACTCAAGGAGCTTACATCCAAGATTCCATAGAATTCTCTCTTCAGTGAAAAACATGGTAGACTTCTCATCCTGGTCAACTCCAACATTGAAGAAGACATGGTGAAAGTTCTCTTCCAGTTCTTTGACCCCATACACCACTGTTTCACATTCCCTGATTACCAACTAGTTCCCACTTTGGAGGAATTTTCTCAACTCCTGAGAATTCCTATTCTTCATCAACTACCCTACAACGGTACGGAAAAAGAACCAAAGCCTGAAGATGTTGCTCAAGCATTACACTTGCAATCATCTGACATCAAGGGACATTGGGAGACCAGAAGTGGTGTCAAGGGATTCTGGCAAAGTTTCTGTTTGAGAAGGCACAAGACTGTTGGGATTCTCTTGATCTACAAGCCTGTGAAGAGATTGTGGCACTCCTTATCTATGGGTTGGTCCTGTTCCCAAACCCTGATCAGCTTATAGATGTGAATGCTGTCAATATTTTCATATCTCGGAATCCTATACCTACATTGCTTGGGGACATCCTACACTCATTTTACACACGAACAATGAGGAAAAGAGGTGTTATCATGTGTTGTACTCCTCTCCTAGCAAGGTGGTTTATTTCTCACCTTCCACAATCAGTTTTGAAGAATGAGCAGGGTTTAAGGTGGTCACAACAGTTGATGACCCTCACACATTCTGATGTACATTGGTGTTCTCGGTCCAGAGAAAATGTCATCATCATTGATCGTTGTGGGGAATTCCCTAATGTCCCATTACTTGGCATTAGGGGAGGCATTACCTACAACCCCTGTTTAGCTCTAAGACAGTTTGGATATGCTCGGAGGGATGGCCCTCATGACATGCTGATTCCTGACCTAGTTTTTGACTTTGACAACGATGCGCAAGGACTTCGACAAAGGTTCATCAGAGCTTGGAGGATGCCCAACAAAGTGGATAGTAAGACACTGGGGCACAAGAATTCTATCCCCCTTGAGCCTTATCTCAAGTGGGTACGAACCCGCACCCAGAATATTATGATGCCATATCCTTACATTCTCCCCTTGATCAAAGAGCCTATTATGGAAGGAGAGGTTCCATACACCATCCTACATCCTGACATGCCAACATCATGGGAAGAAATGCAAAAGAGTTGGATCCAGCTCAAGGAAGAACGAAATACTTTTGAAGCCAGCTTCTATGCCAGTGAGAAGAAGGTTTTAGAGCTTACCCGTCGACTTCATGATGAGGAAATTCTCAACACTTACATCGCACCAAAGAGGATGCGCAATGTCTTTTTACATTAAGAATTTTGTAATATTTTGCCCATGGGGAACTTATGTACTAACAATTTCTTCTTAATATGACGTGTGTTCCTTTTTTGTTTGCAACAAATTTGAATTTCTGAATCCTTGAATGCATTACATGAATAACACATCATTCATCATATGCATAAACAGGTCTTCACACCAGGTTTCCTTATCTTTCTGCTGTTTATTTCAGCAAGATGGATTTGGAGCAGACGGTTAAGGATCTGCAAGCACAGAATTCTAAATTCCAGCAAGTCCTCATGACCTTAGCAAAGGGTCAAGAGGACCTCAAAGCCCTGTTGGAGAAGAATAAAGAGAAAAAGAAGAAGAGGCCCGGAGTAGCCACTTTTGGAAGAAGGTTTGAAAGCAATGCTAGAAAAGTTCTCGAGTTCCCCTCAACGTCTGATGAAGGAGTTGGTAAAGGAAAAGGGGTTGCGGTACCTTCTGAATCTGAAGTTAAAGAAGAGGAAGAGGAAGAAGACGAAGATTACTCCGAACAGCAATATCCCTCGGCGGATGATAAATATAAGAATCTTGAGGATAGATTGGCAGCCATGGAGTTGCAGAGGGTACATGGTTTAGATTTTGAAGAACTAGGGTTGGTCGCTGGGATCGTCATCCCTCCCAAATTCAAAGTACCAACATTTACTAAGTATGACGGTCTGTCGTGCCCAAAGATGCATCTGAGATCGTATGTCAAAAAGATCCAACCCCACTCATCTGATAAAGACCTTTGGGTACACTTTTTCCAAGACAGTTTGTCAGGCACGCAATTTGAATGGTTCTATCAACTCGAGAGATCAGAGGTTCACAATTGGGAAGACTTAGCTGCTGCATTTTACCGTCAATACCAATACAATGCTGATTTGGCGCCCACTCGTACTCAACTACAAAGTATGGGGATGGCTTCCAATGAAGGATTTAAAGAATATGCCCAGAAGTGGTGTGATCTGGCTGGAAGGGTGCAGCCACCGTTGTCGGATAGAGAGCTAGTTGACATGTTTCTGGGGACCCTGTCTGGCCCTTTCTTCAATCATTTAATTGGGAGTTCCTCTGCGGGATTTACTGAACTAATTCTGACCAGCGAAAGGGTCGAGGCCGGTAATAAAAGTGGTAAGATTCAGAAAGACGCCTCCGTGTCCACTGCTGTTAAGAAAGCCTTCCCGGCTAAGAAGGAAGCCTCTGCTGTTTACTCTCAAAAAATCCAGGGAAGAACCGAGCACCGACCGACTGTAGGGGCTGTGATGATTTAAAACTCTTCAAATGATCAACCTCGTAACAATCAGTCAAGACCTAATCAACAATGGGTAGAAAGGCCACAACAACAGTTCACCCGAATCAACATGACACCAGTGTAAGTACTCCCTCATTTGTTAAAACTGAATCTTACCAGTTTGAAGGAAGCGCCAAAAAACCCTAACACCTCCTCTCCATACTACCACTCCAATGCTAAGTGTGCTTACCACTCTGACAGTGTTGGGCATGATACTAATAATTGTTGGGCGCTTAAGAACAAAATCCAGGACTTGATTGATGCCAAGGAAGTAGAATTTGATGCTCCTGAGAAGCCCAATGTGATTTCTGCTCCGATGCCCAAGCACAGCCATAATGTTCATGCCGTTATGGAAGACCTTCATGTTACTGATGTTGCTGACCTTTTGACTCCGTTACTTGTGATTAAAGAGAATTTGATGAGAGCCGGGATCTTTCCTGGTTGTGGAAAAGACTGCTATTTTTGTTTGAACATACGAGGCGATTGCCCAATGTTGAAGTCAGGTGTCCAACGCCTGATGGATACCCAAGAGATACTCTTCCAAAAAACCCATGTTGATACTCCTGTTACCCCTACTGCTTTTGTTACTTCAACCAACGATATTGCAATCATAACCATTTCCGACAATCCTCCCAAGGCTTGCAAAAGGCCTGTCAGGATTACGCCCGACCCTAAATTTGTACCATTAAAAATCACCATGCCGGGACCTGTCCCGTATCAATCTAGAAAAACGATACCATGGAACTATGGAGGAGAAATCTTCTATCATGGTATCAAACAGATTGAAACAGTCCAAGAGATTTCTGAAGAAGAAGACCTTGATATAGGGAACATTATGGGTACAAGCAAGATAACCCACAGCGGCCGGATCTTTTCTCCGGATATTGCTCCCCCCCGAGCAGTTTTCGGACCCTCGAAAGCTTCTGCACCTGTTAAGTCATCTGTGCGAGACCCGATAATTGAAGAATTGGATACTCCTGAAGTAAGACCATCTGCTGATAATACCAATAAGGGTAAGGGGATACTGGAAGAGCCTGTCAGGACAAAGGCTCATGTTGTGGTCATCCCCGAAACCACCCAGAAAGAAATGGATGAAATCTTGAAAATAATCAGAAAGAGTGACTACGACGTCGTGGAACAGTTAAGGCAGACCCCTTCTAAAATTTCAATGTTAGCTCTTCTTCTCTGCTCTGAGGCCCATGCTAAGGCTTTAATAAAATTTCTAAAGGCGGCACATGTACCCTAAGATACTTCGGCTGACCAGTTTCAGGAGTGTGTGGCCAGTCTTACTGCTGATAATGGCCTTGGCTTTTCCGATGCTGACTTGACTCCCAAAGGAAGGAAACACAACGACGCGCTACATGTTTTAGTTGAATGCAGGGGAACCACCCTCGCCCATGTCTTAGTTGATACTGGTTCTTCTTTGAATGTGCTGCCGAAGAAAGCTTTAGACCGTTTGGATTGCGAAGGATTGACCCTCAAACCTAGTAACATCGTTGTTAGGGCCTTTGATGGGTCCAAAAGAATGGTTCATGGAGAGGTTGATACTCCTATCAAGGTAGGCACAAAAGTTTTCAACTCCACCTTTTATGTGATGGACATCCGTCCGTCATATTCGTGTTTGTTAGGAAGACCATGGATCCATTATGCCGGGGCAGTTACCTCCTTTTTGCACCAAATGCTGAAATATCCTGTTAAGGGTAAGATTATAATAGTGCACGGCAAGGAAGAGTACATGATAAGTCATCTCAATTCCTTCCTCTATGTGGAGTTGGATGGTGAGTTCATCGAAATGCCTTTCCAACATTTTGAGGAAGTTTCTCCTGAGATAGCAGTTGCGAAGATAATGGTTGAGGTACCTATCGTTCCCAAGCATGTGCCTAGGATGGCATCTCTCAAGGACGCAGAGGCGGTGATCAAAGAAGGGAAGAGTACAGTATGGGGGCAATTGCCTGATTTTCCCCATAAGACAGACAAATTTGGACTAGGGTTTACAGCTGCAGGACAAAAAGCTACGCGTCGCTCCAAGACCGGAAGGCCGCCTGTAAGGATCACTCACCATGAATTTATTGTTGTTGAAGATGAAGATGAAGAGAACAACTTCGAAGATTGGATTTTTCCGACCGTCGAATGGGGTCTAAGCAACTGGGAAGCAAAGGATTTTATTCCCATCACCTTTATCAACCAGTAATTTTATCTTTGAACAATTTCCTATTTTCGGTCTGTAATAACTAAAACAATGCGTACACTATTTTCACCTCATGCCTTTCCCGGGGCATGTAGGTCCATTTGTAAGGGCTTAATTTACTTCATTATCATATACCATGTTTTAATGAATCATTGGACGTTTTCATAAACTTCTGTGTTCATTTTCTTTCCTTTTGCATTTTTGTTTTGTTTAAGAATGGCTATCCCTTACACACACCCACACTCACAAATGCAGGTACCCATCCACTCCAGATTCCATGGGTGACTATTCTATTTTAGCCTTCGATAACTCTGAAGACTTGGTCAATCATGCTGAGTACGAAGTTGACGAAGACTGTGAAGTGCCGGGAGAGTTAGCCAGACTTCTACAACAAGAAGAGAGGGTTATTCTGCCTCACAAAGAGCTGCTAGAAACCATCAACTTGGGGACAGAGGAAGACAGGAAAGAAGTAAAAGTGGGTGCCAACCTGGAACCAAGTGTCAAGGAGCGTTTAGTGCAGTTGTTAAACGAATATGTTGAAATATTCGCCTGGTCTTACAAAGACATGGCAGGGTTAAACACAGATATCGTGGTTCACCGTCTCCCTACAAGAGAAGACTATCCACCGATTAAGCAAAAGGTCCGTCGAATGAGGCCTGACATGTCTGAGAAGATCAAAGCTGAGGTAATGAAGCAATTCAATGTTGGCTTTCTGGCTGTTACTTCCTATCCATAATGGGTTGCTAACATTGTGGCCGTGCCTAAGAAGGACGGCAAAGTCAGAATGTGTGTGGACTATCGGGATTTAAACAGGGCTAGCCCTAAAGACGATTTTCCACTACCGCATATCGACATCTTGGTTGACAACACAGCTCAGCACAAAGTATTTTCTTTTATGGACGAATTCTCGGGCTATAACCAGATCAAAATGGCCCCCGAGGACATGGAGAAAACTACTTTTGTCACGCAATGGGGTACCTTCTGCTACAAAGTGATGCCATTCAGACTGAAGAATGCAGGGGCAACCTATCAACGCGCCATGGTAGCTTTGTTTCATGATATGATACATCATGAGATCGAAGTTTACGTAGACGACATGATAGCTCGATCATAGACAGAAGAGGAACACCTTAGTCATTTGCAAAAGTTGTTTGCCAGGTTGAAGGAGTATAAGCTCAGACTGAACCCAAGCAAGTGCACTTTTGGAGTTAGGTCTGGTAAACTTCTGGGATTTATTGTCAGCAACAAAGGCATTCAGGTTGATCCAGCTAAAGTGAAGGCTATACAAGAAATGCCTTCCCCCCGCACTGAAAAGGAGGTTAGAGGATTCTTGGGACGCTTAAACTATATTGCAAGGTTCATCTCTCACCTGACATCTACCTGTGAGCCAATTTTCAAACTGTTGAAGAAAGATCAGGTAGTTGAATGGAAAAATGATTGTCAAGTTGCTTTTGATAAGATCAAGGAGTATTTACTAGAACCTCCTATTATGATGCCACCCGTCGGAGGAAGGCCGTTAATCATGTATCTGATTGTTTTGGATAACTCGATGGGGTGCGTACTGGGCCAACATGACGAGTCTGGCCGAAAAGAGCATGCCATTTATTACCTTAGCAAAAAGTTTACCGACTGTGAGACTCGCTACTCACTGCTCAAGAAAACTTGTTGCGCTTTGGTATGGGTTACTTGTCGGTTAAGGCAGTATATGTTGACTCATACCACTCTGCTGATTTCCAAGATGGATCCGATCAAGTATATCTTCGAGAAGCCTGCTTTATCTGGAAGAATTGCTAGATGGAAAATGATCCTGACTGAGTATGATATCCAGTATACTACCCAAAAAGCTATAAAGGGGAGTGTACTAGCTGACCATCTAGCTCATCAAGCCATCGAAGATTATCAATCTATGAGATTCGACTTCCCTGACGAGGACATCATGACATTGGAAAACATTGAAGGTAACAGACCGTATAACGGACCTGAACAAGGATCCCGATGGACCCTGTACTTTGATGGTGCTTCAAATGCATTTGGCAACGGTATTGGTGCGGTACTCATTTCTTCGGAAGGTTGCCATACACCCTTCACTGCCCGACTTTGCTTCAGCTGTACCAACAACATGGCTGAATATGAAGCTTGCATCTTTGGTCTCAAGGCTGCTATAGACTTGGGAATCAAATCTTTGGTCGTATTTGGGGACTCGGCTTTGGTTATCAATCAAGTCAAAGGAGAGTGGGACACCAAACATCCTAATCTTATCCCATACAAGGAACATGTCTTGGTGTTGTTGCCTCATTTCGAGCAGATAACCTTCGAGCATTTCCTGCAAGAAGAAAATCAGTTAGTCGATGCTCTGGCCACAATGTCTTCCATGTTTAAGCTCAACTGGGATAACGGGGCTCCCCAAATTACCATCAAGCGAATGGACGAACCTGCGCACTGTCATGAGATTAACACCGAAGAAGTAGTGGAACAACCCTGGTTTCACGAAATCAAAAGGTATCTCCAGACTAGAGAATACCCTGAAGGAGCTTCCGTCAATGACAAAAAGTTCTTAAGGAGATTTTCTGCCAAGTTCTTCCTAAGAAATGGCATCCTTTATAAGCGCAACCATGATTGTGTTCTACTCCGTTGTATGGACAAGGTTGGAGCAGAGTTGATCATGACCGAGATACATAGTGGCACATTTGGCACCCACTTGAGCGAACATACGATGGCTAAGAAGATTCTAAGGGGAGGCTACTACTGGTCTACCATGGAAGCTGATTGTCATCAACATTCCTGTACCTGCAACAAATGCCAAGTTTATACCGACAAGGTACATATTCCTCCTGTTCCTCTCAACATTCTGACAACTCCTTGGCTATTCGCAATGTGGGGCATTGACATGATTGGAGAGATCAAGCCTACGGCATCCAATGGACATCGCTTCATTTTGGTCGCTATTGATTACTTCACCAAATGGGTCGAAGCAGCTTCCTTTGCCTCTGTTACGAAGAATGTGGTGGCCCGCTTCATCAAGCAGAACCTCATATGCCGGTATGGTATCCCCGACAGGATTATCACATACAACGGTACAAATTTGAACAACACCATGATCACCTCTCTATATCATCACAATTCATCTTCCTACAGGCCGAAGATGAACAGTGTTGTTGAAGCCGCGAACAAAAATATCAAGAAGATCATTCAAAAGATGGCAGTCACCTATAAGGACTGGCATGAGATGTTACCGTTTGCTCTGCATGGATATCGTACCACGGCACGTACTTCAACAGGGGCAACCCCATTTTCTTTGGTGTATGGCATGGAAGCTGTTCTACCCATGGAAGTTCAGATTCCTTCCTTAAGGATTATGAAGGATGTCGGTTTGAGTGAAGACGATTGGATTCAGACCCGGCTTGATCAACTTAACTTGATCGACGAGAAGCAACTTACTGCTGTTTGTCATGGTCAGACGTATCAAAAACGGATGATCAAGGCTTTCAACAAGAAAGTCAGACGTCAGGTATATCAAGTCGGAGATCTTGTAATCAAGCGGATCATCTTACTGCAAAGTGACCCCAGGGGCAAGTGGACTCCTACTTATGAAGGACCATTTGTAATCAAGAGCATCTTTTCTGGTGGGGCAATGATTCTGACCACCATGGACGGCGATGACTTGCCGCACCCTACGAATGCAAACATAGTCAAAAGATACTATGCATAAAACGACCCGGCAAGTTGAAAACCCGAAAGGGCGACTTGGGTAAAAATAGGCATCCCGGTGAATCAAAAACCCGAAAGGGCGGTTCAGGCAAAAATTAGTGATAAAACTAAAAAAATCTGTACACCCGGCAAGTTGAAAACCCAAAAGGGCGACTTGGGAAAAAAAGGGTTTCCCGGTGGATCGAAAACCCGAAAGGGCGGTCCAGGCAAAAGTTAGGGAATTAAAGCGTATGACTATGTCTCGTCGGATCACTTTAAGGACAATCTCTTCACCAACAAAGCTCTAAGCTACTGATCAATCCAAACATCGGCGGACGAAGCAGCGAATGGACAAGATACTCAGAGTTGTGAAGGCTATAGCAGAATGGGAACCCCATGGAATTGTTACACATAGCCATCTTTCTTTTGTATAAATTTTTTCTCAATTCTCTTACTAGGATGTTTGTCTCCTTTGTACAAAGATACTTACAAAAGTTAATACAAAGATACTTCGAAGTGCAGAAATTTGTTTACCTCTCTTTTCTTTTTACATTTATGTTTTATTTGAAAACGTCCAATGTTTTGTTAAATAGGCATATGCATTTGAATATAATCACTACTTACAAATAAAACGAAATTGAGAAAGGATAATTACTGATGGGTTGAAGGTGTAGGAAAATATCTTTGTGTCGTTCCAGAAGAAATCCCATGCAATACTTTGTTCAGATCCTTAACAAAGCTAAAACCTCGGAGTACATGTCCCCGGCGGAGTTAAGCTTCAAGATCCCCAGCGGAGCCAGTACACTCTAAACCTGATTCCCTGGCTGAGTTAAGTTGCAAAGTTCCCATCAGAGTTCAAACTCCCGATCCCCAGTGGAGCCCGAAAACCCTGAAATACCTCCCCCCATCGGAGCCAGAGCATTCTAAACATTCTTCCCCGGCGAAGTCAAATTTCTAACTATCAACCCCCGGTGGGAACTGTTCAACTTCCCACAACTTCCCCAGTAGTTTGGCATACAACCCAAGGCTCTTGATTTCACCGGCTGAATAGACATTCTCCCCACAGAGTTATCTCCCGGCAGACCGAAGATTCCTGGTCTCATTTCTCCAAGCAGAAGCCTCCTAGGTTTTAACTCCCCAATAGAGATTTTCAGAGTTTTCTTTATTTCCCAGGAAAGTCATGAAGGATCCTCATTCCCCATAGAAGTTGTCAGAACCCTTGTTAATCCCCAAGCAGTCAGCAAGGATTTCTCATCTTCAGCAATCAAAGATTTTTGAATCCTCAGCATTGGTCAAAGATTCACTTTCCCCGGCAGCAGTCAAGGATTTCATTATCTCCAGCTATCATGGATTTATTTTCCTCAGCAGGACAGCTACTCAGCTTACATGCACATCCATTACATTCATATATCATGAACATTGATGAAACACATTTCATTGCATCATACATATCATGCAACATAACTTTGTATTTTAGCTAACATTTTACCCTTTTTTAGGATAAGATTAAAAGGTTATCATTAACAAGTGCTCAGACACAGTATGGATACACCTTAGACACGGCGGTCATTATACTACTCATCTAGACTTCAGCAATCCGATACAGACTAGATACGCTCCAGACACGGCAGCCATTCTATCTCTCATTCAGATTCAACTACAAGTTCAGATACGCTCCAAACAAGGATGCCATTCTGGCCCTTTACACCAGCAGTTTGATTCTCTCCAGTGCAGTCGCCACGGAAATCATTCTGTCACTTATTTAGATCCCAGTTACAGTTCCAGATACACTCCAGACACAGAAGTCATTCTGCTACTCATACAGATCCCAGCTTCAGATACAGTCCAGATACGCTCCAGACACGATTGCCATTCTGTCACTCATTCAGAACTTATCCCCAACACACAGTTGCTCCATACACAGATGTTTCTCTGTTACCCATTCACAATACAGATACGCTCCAGACACGGAAGTCATTCTAATATTCAAAAGTCCAAATACAGTTAAAGCTCGGATATGCTCCAGACACGGACGCCATTCTTTTGCTCATACAGACTCAGTCTCCAGATACAGTTCAAATGCATTCCAGACACGGATACCATTTTGATGCTCATTCTTCTGACCTACAACATTACAATTCAACAAACATTCATGGATGGCATCTTTAAGCCTATCTCCAGCAAGATTCTACCATCTCTAAATGGAATCTTTAAGCCTATTCCCTCAACCATATTTTGACGAGTGCAAATTTACGGGCACTCTAGTATCCAATCCTCTTTTACCTTCGAGTCACGAAAGGCAAACTTGTCAATCTAACTCTTCAGGTTCAAGAAGATTGAACAGGGGCAACTGTTGTACCCCAAAATTTTCCCTCTCATTTCATCAACATTTTTTCATCACAATACTCTTGGAACTCAAGATCAAGCTAGGGTTTGCTCTGCTCAAGACACCTCCTTGCACTGTTGACCTAAATTAGGGTTTGAGTTTGCACAAGGATTTTTTGACCTACAATGCCCAAAATGACTTTCATATTTCATGTTGGACTCACAAGTTTGTCCATACCAAGTTTCAAGCCTTGATTCAAATTTTTGCCCAGTCAATTGGACAGTTGACCTAGATATCAACTGTATTGGGGAAAAAGTCAACTGTAGCCAATTGACAGTCAAACTTCATGAATTTTGACCCACATCAACATTATGAACTCATATGAACCATTTGATCAAGTTTGGATCACAATTCCACAAGAAATTTGATCAGATCACCAAAAGGGCAAAATGGTCATTTTTAGGGTTTTGACTGCACAAGGGCAATTTTTGACTGTTTGACCTAGACAATGGCAAATCAAGCTCAACCATGGACACAAGGACTCAATGAAATTGTCTTGACCTATTCAACAAGTTTAAAAGATCTCAAATGCAGAGGATTGACAGATGAATTTTTCAGTCAACTGATAAAAATTTGACTGTATACTGAAAAGTCAAACTTTGACTTTTTGGTCAAAATCAAATGCCAAGATTCATTTTTCATCAATAAATGTCAAATTATGAAACTTGTTCATCAAAAAACCCAAAAATGAAAATTAGGGTTTACAATGGAAAAATTTCATAACTTAGAAATTTTCTAAGTTATGAAATTTTCTTATTTTTCCTAACTTTGTCCCATTTTTTCACCAAGATGAAAATGGATTCAAACAAAACTTGCAACATGAAAGTTGTATTCCATCACAAAGTCTACAACTTTTATTCACAAAGTTTTCTGAAAATAAGCTTTTATCTCAAGTTATGATTTTTGGAACAAGGGTACCTAAAACTTTTAACTTAGAGAAATTTTGCCCTAGTTTAGGCAGGACTTTGACTCATCTTCTTGGCCATTTTTCACATAGTTCCACTTATAGTTTCAAGTTGCATTTCAAAGATGGATTATAGTACATGTTGCAAGCTTTCCAAATTATCCAAGAAATCCTCAAACACCTTTGTGGTTAGGGAGAATTGAATGCTTGAAGTTGGCAAAAACTCACTTTACAACCATGGCCAATACATGTTCATATCAAGTTGCAAATCTGACCAAGCTAGCTTTGTGCACAATTGCAGGCCTCTAAACCAATTTGTACTCAACAATTAAATGCAAATCCATTGGTCTAAGGTTTTGTTTTGGACATTAGAGGATTTTACACAAGTTTAATCCCTAAATGGTAAAAGGCACATTGCCATTTTTGCAAAAGGTTGCTTTATGTCAAACCACTAATCCTTGAGCCTTGAACAAGATCTTATGCTGTAAAACAAATCCACTAATTAGAGGGGCCAAGAGGGTAGTATGCAGGGTGATTAGATGGCATGTACAAGCCTGTAACCTCACTTCCACTTTCTTGCTTCATAACCAAGAAACTTGTCAAACACAAGGCATCTCACACATCGGATAAAACCAACTAAAACAAAGTTGTCAAACAAGTTTTATATACCCTAGCAAGCCAGAAACACGAGCCCTTTACCACTAAAATCTCCTTGTGCACAGAATCCCCATTTTCTTGCAAAACAGGGCCAGTTCTGCATATTGCAAGCCATATTCAAATTCCCTCGTGCGTTTTGTCCAAAACTACTTCAAACACATTCCAATCAACCTACCTGAGCTATCCAGATCATTCACAAGTTGCTGTAACTCCATTAACACACATTGCCATTTTTGTTTGGAAGCTTTGCATGTTGAGTTCTGTAGCACGATTCAGGATACTTCAAAACAAACCAAGCATTGGGAAAGCTTCAGTGGACATCAGGCAAGCTCAAAAGAACCTCAAGCACCATTGAAAGTTGCTACATTGTCCAACTCGAAGTCAACTGAAACAGGTATTTCATGAACTTCTATCTCTCTATTTAGGAATAGTTAGACTTAGGTTTGTGAATGAAAGATGTTGTATTCATAGCCCTGAAACCATACATGTGCTTAGTTTTCATTTATATTAATCGTGCTAGGAGAATTTCATCCATGAACTTTCTGAAAAAACTAGGTTAAGAATTAGGGCCAGAGAAATTATCTCTGGTCTTTGAGAGTTAGATTAAGTTTTTTATATGGTTAGATTCGTTGTTTGATGCTCTACAAGTTTCATGTTATGAGTTTTGTCAAAAAGCACAGAATCAGGAGATAGCATCGTGTACACAGAACGCGTGCGTTTCTGTCTAGAGGAAGAAGATGAAGTTGATTTTGGGCTGGGCCTGGACAGGCTTGCTTTTGGCACCCCCCCCCCCTTTTCTTTTTACACCCCCTGGCCCATTTCTTGTATATTTGTCATTTTTGCATTTTTATTTCATTTCTGATTTTGACATTTTATTTTATAATATAAAAAATACTTTAAAAAATACTTTCATAAATTTTTGTATTTATTTGGTATTTATTTTAATTATTTCTAGTATTAATACATTAAATACTTTATATTCATTTTGTTTAAATTTAAAAACAATGTAAAAAACACTTTTATTTTCATTTATTATTTTTATACACATTTGAAAATAGTTTCTTGAAATATATACATTTTGTAAATAGTTTCACTTATTTTATTATATATATATATATATATATATATATATATATATATATATATATATATATATATATATATATATATATATATATATATATATATATATATATATATATATATATATATATATATATATATATATATATATATATATATATATATATATATATATATATATATATATATATATATATATATATATATATATATATATATATATATATATATATATATATATATATATATATATATATATATATATATATATATATATATATATATATATATATATATATATATATATATATATATATATATATATATATATATATATATATATATATATATATATATATATATATATATATATATATATATATATATATATATATATATATATATATATATATATATATATATATATATATATATATATATATATATATATATATATATATATATATATATATATATATATATATATTTATTAAATAATTAGAACAAAAAATACAAAAATAATACATTTTTATTTTTATTAATATTTTATACTAAAAATACCCCTTTTTTATATACTTTTATTTTTTGTACAAATTGATACATTATTGTATATAAATAATAAATAATACTATTTATTTAAGAAATTAGGGTTTTTGCCCTAAAAAACAAAAAAATAATTAAAATTGACCTTTTTATTTATTTCTTTACATTTCACACTAAAAATACTTTTTACATACATAAAAACCTTTTTTTTACATAATACATTTTATTTAATATTTATTTATTGTATTTATTTAAATATTGTACATTTAATTGTTATGCCTTACACATTCAATTTGGTTGTAATAATTTAGAATTCAATTTCTTGTCTAAATAATCCCCAATTCAAATTTGTACCCCCCTCCCTATATCATGTTGTAATAGTGTAGAATTTAAATTCTCGCACCTTTAAATGCTTTCAATTATGCCATGATTAGACTTAGGGTTTGTATGCAAAAATCAAATTAACAAATAGTTTGACCTAATCAAAGACAAAAATGGATGAAAAACAAACACAATGAACATTTGTACCCCTAGGGTTTCAATCCACTTGTTGCCTTCAAAAATGGGCCATGATATGCATGTCAAGTACTTTGGCAAAACAAAAACAAAAACAAAAGATCATAGTCCCTCGATGACGCTATCTGAGTTGCCTAAACAAAATGATCAAGTCCCTCAAGAAAATTGCCAAAAATACTTGACACTATTGCTACCATGGTCTATACGATGACCCGTGACTGTCCCGTTTAACATCCTAACGCAAGGTTGTTCACCAAATGCAATGGTGAAATAACACTGTTAAAAGGGTTAAAAACATAAGAAAGATCTTTGAGTAAAATAGGGTAGACAACTCTTAGTTACTTGATCAAAAGCTTGCAAAACATCCTTGCTATTTTCAAACACACTTCACAACACAATTTTAAAACCCTACTTTCAAACATTGAAAACTTTCAAAAGACAAAAAAAACACCTTTGTATACATTCAAACAAGAATCATTACAAAGGTTGCCACAACGATGGCCTCTTTTCAAAACCACGCACAAAGCACCATTTCAAACAATTGAAAAGCACCATTTCAAACAATTGAAAAGCTAAGCAAGTGATCTAAGCAAGTAACTAAGAGCCCATGGATAACCATGGATAGAAAGGGTGCTAATACCTTCCCTTTCTATAATCTACTCCCCGAACCCAAGAAAACATCTCAAAGGTCTTTCCTGTGCTTTTTGGCCTTTCCTTAGGATAAAATAAAAAGTCGGTGGCGACTCTTGCTAAACTGAAACATTTGCGAACACAAACGCAAAATCCCAAGTCAGTTCTCCCACCGTACCACAATCGTCGACTGTTGTGGGGAATTCCCTAATGTCCCTCTACTTGGCATTAGGGGAGGCATCACCTACAACCCCTGCTTGGCTCTAAGACAATTTGGTTATGCCCGAAGGGATGGCCCACATGACATGCTGATTCAAGGCTTGGTTTTCGACTTTGACAATGACAATCAAGGACTTCGTCAAAGGTTCATCCGAGCTTGGAGGATGCCTAACAAGGTAGACAGTAAGACCTTGGGACACAAGAATCCCATCCACCTTGAGCCTTACCTCAAGTGGGTACGAACCCGCGCCCAAAGTCTTATGATGCCTTACCCCTCCATTCTCCCAGTGATCATAGAGCCTGTTAAGGAAGGAGAGGTTCCATACACCCTCCTACATCCTGACATGCCAACATCACTCGAAGATCTACAAAGGAGTTGGATACATCTCAAGGGATAACACGATACTTTTGAAGCCCAATTCTACGCAAGCGAGAAGAAGGTTTTAGAACTCACTCGGTTACTTCACGAAGAGCAGACTCTCAACACCTACATTGCGCCAAAGAGGATGTGTAACGTCTTTTTATCATAGAATTTTGTACTATTTTGCCCTAGGGGCATTGATGTAAACAAATTATATTTTATTAATATAACGTTTGTTCCTTTTTGTTTGACACAAATTTGAATTTTTTTCAAATCCTTGAAAGCATCACATGAATTCATATCATTCATCATATGCATAAACAGGTCTTTGCAAGAAGTTTTCCTCATCCCTCTGTTGTTTATTACAACAACATGGATCTTGAACAAACGGTTAAAGACTTGCAAGCTCAGAATTCACAATTTCAACAGCTACTCTTGACCTTGGCCAAGGGGCAGGAGGAGCTCAAGACTCTGCTAGAGAAAGAAAAAGAGAAAAAGAAGAAGAAGCGAGCTGGTGTGGCTACCATGGGCAGAAGGTTTAAAGGACAAGCCATAAGGGCCTTGGATTTTCCGTCAACCTCTGACGAATGGGAAAGAAAAGGTAAAGAGACTGCAGTGCCTTCAGATTCTGAAGTTGAAGAAGAGGAAGAAGAGGACTACTCTGAACAACAATACCCTCCGGCCGATGACAAATACAAAAACTTGGAAGAGCGTCTAGCTGCTATGGAAGTACAGAGAGTACCAGGGCTGGACTTTGAGAAGTTAGGGTTGGTATCTGGGATTGTAATCCCTCCGAAGTTTAAAGTGCCACTATTTTCCAAGTACGATGGGGTGTCTTGTCCCAAGATGCCCCTACGATCTTATGTCAGGAAAATTCAACCGCATTCTGCTGACAAAGATTTGTGGGTCCACTTTTTCTAGGATAGTTTGTCAGGAACGCAGCTTGATTGGTTCTACCAGTTGGAAAGGTATGATGTGCATAATTGGGAAGACTTGGAAGACGCCTTCTATAAACAGTATCAATACAACGCCGACTTGGCACCAACCCGTACTCAACTCCAGGGTATGGCCATGGTGTCCAATGAGGGTTTCAAAGACTACGCCCAAAAGTGGAGGGACTTAGCCGGAAGGGTGCGACCACCTTTATCTGAAAGGGAGCTAGTGGACATGTTTCTGGGAACTCTGTTAGGACCATTCTTTAATCATCTGATTGGAAGATCCTCTGCGGGGTTCACTGAGTTGATTTTAACCGGTGAGAGGATAGAAGCCGGCATAAGAAGCGGGAAAATTCAGAAAGACGCGTCTACCTCTGCTACTGTAAAAAAGCCTTTCACGGGAAAGAAGGAAGTGTCGGCTGTCTATCAGGGAAGAAACGAGCGCCGATCAACAGTGGGGGCCATTATGATTCAAAAGTCTGCATCAGACCAGCCAAGAAACAATCAGCCGAGAAATGATCAGCCGAGAAACAATCAGCAAAGAGTAGAAAGGCCAGTAAGGCAATTCACCAAGATAAACATGACTCCTACTCAAGTCCTACCACATATCCTGAAGTTGAATTTGGCCATGCTGAAAGAGGCCCCTAAAAATCCCAATACTGCTTCTCCGCACTACCCTCCGAACGCTAGGTGCGCTTATCATTCAGAGAGTCCAGGGCATGTGTGATCGGTGGAAATAGAACTGACTGTTTTTTAGGCTGGTTCGTGAAATGTCGCGGTAAGCAAGAGTCGCCACCGTATTTTATTTTCTCCAACAAGGAAAGGACAAAAGCACAGCAAAATTCCTTTTCGAGATGTTTCTCGGGTTCGGGAGGTAGATTATAGAAAGAGAAGGTGTTAGCACCCTTTCTATCCGTGGTTATCCACGGGCTCTTAGGTACTTGCTCACTATGTTTTCAAAAATTGTTTGCTTTTCAAGTGTGTGTGGGTTTTGAAAAAGTTTCGTTTGAAAAACTTCTAGGTAACTCTTGTATCAGTCCTCAAGAGTGTATGAAGTATTTGTTTGAAAACCTTTTGAAAGTGTAGGTGCGAAAAGATGTTTTTGTTTTTTGAAAGAGCAAGTACCCAGGAGAAATCTACCTACTCTAAGGAATTAGGCTGTGTAAGAGTCCTTTAGACAGTACTATCCCACTATTGAGAAGTAGGAAGCACCGTTGTTGGAGTTATTCGGGTCAATTCGATTATAGGGACAATGTGGTCACCAAAGCAATGGTAGGACGCCTTAGTGGTAACCCTAATGTCCTAGACCCTTTGTATCCGAGGCAACCGTTTCGAGGCAACTGGATCTTTAGACAGGAGGGCGACCTCTAAAACACCATATACTTGACGACCACGTCGAGGCAACCAAGTGAGGCGTACCCTAAGAGTGGCATGTGCACGTGTGTCAGGTTTCAGTTTATGTTTATCTTTGAACATGCATTTGTGAGCTACGGATTGATTTTATTTTTTCAGACAAGTCTTGCATGCATATTAATAGTTAAGAGTGCGGAAAATTAATTGCGGAAAGTTGAATCTACGCTATTACAAGGCGCGGGTATATACATCGCCAAAAACATAACCCGTTTGGAAAATAAGTGCGAGAAAGTAAAAGAAAGCGATAAAATCCTAATTAATTATTACATCCTCGGAAACAGATACATCAATATGATCAAATAAATAATGAATTAAAAACATGCGCGCGAAAGAATTGAATCGGGACGTCCTTAGGGTTTTGACCCTTTTTGGGAAAAGAATTGAAATTGGTCCTTTTTTACAATTAAATTAAATATTAAACCTAATTTACTAATTAATTAATTATTTACAAGAAAAATTATTTTTGTGGTTTTATGTTTTTAATGAAATAAAATAAAAAAAGAAATTAAAAGTGTCAAAAGAAAAACCCTAAGTCTAATTCATTTTTATTTATTGTAAAAAGAAAATTAAAATTTAAACCTAATTAAACTAAATTAGTTTAAGTTAGTGTTTATTTACAAAATAATTAAACTAAAGTGAAATTAATAATAATAAATAAAATATTTACATTTTTTAGTTTTCTGAATTTTTATTGTGAAAAATTAATTATGTTAATTTTAGTGATAATAATAATAATTAGAAAAAATAATTAATAAATAAACTAGAAAATATAAAACAAAAAAGAAAAAGGAATGAACCAAGGGGGGTTCTGGGCCCAGAATGGAGGTTTGCTTGGCAATCTGAGGCCCGTTAACCAGCCAGCCTTTTTGACTTTTTGCAATTGTCCAGAGCATGCTTTGACTTGGAACATGGTGGCCAGCGCCTTATGGCCTTTGGATCTGAGCATGTAGCCACCTGGCGCCTGATTTGTGAGGTATATGGTACACCTTCTTTGGCAAGCCTCACAAGAATACCTGAAAAATAAAGGCAATAAGATTTTTTGGGGGACCTGGGATTCGAACCCAGGTCCCAGAGGTCATATGTATGCGCGCTCTCCACTCAGCCAAGCTATTCCATTCGTTACAATAATAGGAAATTAATATTATATGAAATAAACAAACAATATCCTGGAAATTAAAACGCGCGCGTTTTAGTTTAAATGGGCCAATCAAACGCGAACACGCTTTCGTCTTCTCCAATAGACCCTGTGTTTTTTCCTGCGGATTCAGTTCCGCAACAAAATTCGTTGCCTTCTCTTATACTGAGCTCTAGGCCACGAAAATGTCAGCCAGAGCCATCATCCTGTTCGTCTCATTCTCCTGAATCCGTCCATGGCTATGGCTTGTATCAATTATTCCTGTAAAACAAAACCCCAAATTGCAACCCCCAAAACCCTAGGTTCGGGTAGGGAGATCTAGGCTACAACAATACAATTGAATAATACAGGATGCCTGGAAATTGAATGGTGAACACAAATATGCCAAAATATTAAAGAAAAGGCGCAAGGATTAGGGGTTGAGATGCCATGTTCAGAGTGAGGTTCGAGAAAACTTACAGCGCTTGGTAGGTGGTCTTAGGATGTGGTGTTGATTGTGTTAGCTTCAGGGGACGGCAAGGAAGAAGGCTACGTGCTTATTTTGATCTGAAAACGTCTGCAACCTTGTTCTTGATCTCACACTTTTTCAAGAAATTTTGAGTTTTGCTTTGGCCGTTTTAGCAATGTCTAGGTCGTGTCTGCTATTGCTACTGCTTGCTTATGTATGTGAGAACAAAATTAGGTCAGCAGCTGGGCCTTAATCTTGGTGTATTGAAGTTTGGAGATTTGGTTGACCACCATTGAAGAACTTTCCAAATTTGAAGCAAATCCAAGATTTTGTGCACAAAAACCCCTAGCACGAATTTGTGAGTTGGCACATGACATATAAAAGCTATTCAAATCACAAAGATGCTATTCCATTAATTTTTAGATTTTATTTGAATTATTATGGATTTAAAATGAATTAAATCAATAAAAATTAAATAAAATGGAAAAATAAATGTTTGATCTTGAAATTAATCATGGGACACGTGTGTGGTATGACAAGGCTGAATCAAGTGGAAGAAAGTGGGCCCTTTTGTCAAAAATTGAAGTTTTAAGGATAGTTGACTTTTGCAAATTCATGAAAATTTCCCAACTTCTCCAATGCATATCTTGCTCAATTTTGATCAAATCAACATGTTCTTGGACATTTTGGAAAGGTCTTGAAGTCCTCTAACCAATGCCTTTGGTCTGATTTCATTTTGATTTACCAATCTCAAGTTATGGTCTTTGACTTAAAATGCCTTTTGGTTGACTTTTGAAATTGACCTATAATGTAGAAATTGATAACTTTTTGTGAGAGCATTTCTTGGACTTGGAATGTGAAGATGAGTTGTAGGAAATGTCATCCCCTTCAAAATGAGAATTGGATGGGATTTTTCTTATGAACCATGAAAAAGTTATGCCCTGGTCAAGATACAGTTGACTTTTCTACTATCCAAAAATAGTAACTTTTGCATCTTTGATGATTTTTGAGCCATTCTTGTGGAATCATGATCAAGACTTGATCAAATGATGATTGTGGCTTCAAAATAAGATGTTGACCAAAATTTTTGACTTTTGACTGTAAAATGACCATTTTACCCCTGCAGTTGATTGTGAGGCAAATAAGGCTTTTGAATGTGCAATTTTGCCTCTGTGAGTCTTGAGACTTGACATGTAGATGCTTGGCAATGTATATGGGCACATGAGACTTGATTGGACCACTGAAAACCTCAAATTCCTTGCAAGAACCAAAACCCTAGTTTTTGATTGGCTTAGGAGATGTTAGGACTGTGGAACCCTTGAGAAGTCTTGAACCATTTGAGGATGACTCTTGACAAACCTTGAAGAATATGGGAGGGAAAATTTTGGGGTACAACAGTTGCCCCTATTCAATCTTCTTAGACCTGAGGATGTAGATTGGCTTGTGTGCCTTTCGTGATCCGAAGGTGGAAGATGATTGAACACTAGAGTGCCCAGAAATTTGCACTCACATAGTAGAGTATCAGCAATGTGATGTCGGGAATGGGCTTACAGATTCCATTTGGAGAGATGATGGATAGGAGGATGGGCTTATAGATGCCATCTGGAGATGTGACAGAATCTTGTCGGGAATGGACTTATAGAAGCCATTTGGAGACTGTTGGTAGGTGGATGGGCTTATAGATGCCATCTGGAGATTGTCTGTTGAATTGTGATCTTGTAAGTTGGAAGAGGGAACCTGTGTAGGGTTGCCTGATGACGAGCTCGTGTAAAACTGCATCTTTGAAGGAAGGAAACCTGTGTAGGCTTGACTGATGACGAGTTCGTGTGAAACTGCATCTGGAGCTGAGAGGGAAACCTGTGTAGAGTTTCTTCATGACGAGTCCGTGTAAAACTGCATCCGGAGTTGAGAAGGAAACCTGTGTAGGGTTTACTGATGACGAGTCCGTGTAAAACTGCATCCCTGGAAATGGAAAGGGAACGGGTGTAAGGTCGCCTCATGATGAGTCCGTGTAAAACTGCATCCTGGAAGAAAGAAAACTTGTGTATGGTTAACTGATGACGAGTCCGTGTAAAACTGCGTCGGGAAAGAGAGAACCTGTGTAGGGTTTCTTGATGACGAGTCTGTGTAAGGCTTCATCCTTAGAAAGAGAGAACCTGTGTAGGGTTTCTTGATGACGAGTTCGTGTAAGACTTCATCCTTGAAAGAGAGAACCTGTGTAGGGTTTCTTGGCGACAAGTCCGTGTGAAACTACGTCTGGAGAGAGAGAACATGTGTAGGGTTTCTTCGGGATAAGTTCGTGTAAAACTTCAGGATGAACCGGGGTAAGGTTATCTTGAGATAAGCCCGTGTAAGACTTCTGGAGGAACCGGGGTAAGGTTACTTCGAGATAAGCCCGTGTAAGACTTCTGGAGAAACCGGGGTAAGGTTACTGCAGGGTAAGTTCGTGTAAAACTTCTGGATGAATCAGGGTAAGGTTATCTTGAGATAAGTTCGTGTAAGACTTCTGGAGGAACCGGGGTAAGGTTACTGCAGGGTAAGTTCGTGTAAAACTTTTGGATGAACCGGGGTAAGGTTACCTTGAGATAGGTCCGTGTAAGACTTTTTCTGAAAGAAAAGGAACCGGTGTAGGGTTACTTTGATGATAAGTCCGTGTAAGACTTCTTCTGAAAGAAAGGGGACCGGTGTAGGGTTGCCTGATGATGGGTTCGTGTAAAACTACATCTGAAGTTGAGAAGGAACCGGTGTAGGGTTTCCTATTGATGGTGAGTCCGTGTAAGACTTCGTCTGAAAATTGAGAAGGAACCTGTGTAGGGTTTCCTGATGATGAGTCCGTGTAAAACTACATCTGACATTGAGAAGGAACCAGTGTAGGGTTTCCTGATGATGAGTCAGTGTAAAACTACATCTGAAGTTGGAGAAGGAACCGGTGTAGGGTTGCCTAAGGATGAGTCCGTGTAAAACTACATCTGGGGTTGAGAAGGAACCGGTGTAGGGTTTCCTGATGATGAGTCCGTGTAAAACTACATCTGAAGTTGAGAAGGAACCGGTGTAGGGTTACTTCATGATGATCAAGTAGATAATTGTCCTGTCTGGTTTTAGGTATTATCCCACGATCAGTCGTCCACAGAATTTTCCTGGCTTGTTACCGGTGTTGATCTGGAACTGCAAAGGTAGATGGTAACCATCTTTGGATTGACCTTTTCCTGAAAAGTCAAAACATTAGTTGTATGCAATGTCATGGTGTATGAGATGCATGATGTCATGATGTTCTCGAAATAAATAAGATTGTGTGTTATGATGCGTATATGCATGTGTCATGTTTATGATTGTATTTTCGTCTAGGAAAATAGATCCTTGACAAATGCCAGAGGCTTATTGAATCCTGGGCTGATGTTTGAAGAGTAGAGTTCCTCATTTCCGCTGGGGATGATGGTTGCAAGAATAAACCGGTAGGAGAAGATGACTCCGTTGGGGAATAAACCTGTCGGAGAGATTACTCTGCGGGGAATTACTCTGTGGGGAGAGATACTTCGCTGAGATTTTGATGAGAACTCCACTGGGGATTCCATTGATAAGTTATGTCGGGGAATTTGATCAACTCCGCTGGGGGATAGGAAGAATTTCGCCGAGGACGATCTTTCCGTGGTAACTAGTTGAGGATAACCCAGTTATAAGCTCTAGTGGGGAATAACCTCTGAACATGGTCGGGGAGAGATACGTTGGTACTCTGCAGGGGATAAGCTTCCAGAATCTACTGGGGATAAGCTTCCAGAATCTACTGGGGAGATTGATTCAACTCTCCTGGGGAAACTTTTGGACTGTACTGGGGAAACGGCTCCACTGGGGTGTCTGATATTCCACCCGGGAACAATCTTAAATTAAGACTGTCGGGGATGCTTGTTTAGGAACATCTGCATACTCCGCTGGGGAATGTTGAGATTTACTGGGGATACCCACTTCCTTAAGGCTGACAGTAGGCTAACTCTGCTTGGGGAGAGTGTCGCTGACTTGCTAGGGATACTGTGCCTTCTCGGGGCTGATTGGAGACCAACTCTGCTTGAGGAGAGTATTGCCGAACCTTGTCTTACTCTACAGGGAATGGAGGTATCTTGGTTGCATTCTTCAGCCGAATCTACCTTGTACCTTGTGGATAGAGCAGCTTGTATAGTTCGGATAATTCTTGTTGCCCCAGCTTCTGTGGGAGAAGGTACCTGTGGAGGTCTTGATAACTGCCGGTTTGACAAATCTTCTTCTGGTAGGCAAGTGACGAGATGCCAGGACATAGTCGTACGTTTTAATCCCTAACTTTTGCCTGGACCGCCCTTTCGGGTTTTCAGTCCACCGGGATGCCCATTTTTTCCCAAGCCGCCTTTTCAGGTTTTCGACTTGCCGGGTGTACAGATTTTTCAATTTCATCCTTTATTTTTGCCCGAACCCTTTTGGTTCGCCGGGAAGCCCTTATTTTTTCCTAGGTGTGTCAACCTAGCGGGTCTTTGATTATGCGTAGTATTTATTCGACTATGTCCATGCTCTCAGGATTTAGAGAGTTGTCACTGTCGGTAGCATTGTGTTGCCATACCACCAGAAGATATTTGACCATGCAAGATTCATCGCTGGAATTCATGTCCAATGCCCCAAGTGACTCAGGCGGAGATTTGCCCTAGGCTATTTGGCATTTGAGAGATTCCTTGAATCTTGACTTAACTGCCCCAGATGATGGACAATGATCATGTCGTGCCCCTTAATTGGAGGTGTTTTTGTTCATTAGATATTTTTCGTGCGAATTTCTCTGTTGTTCGAACAAATGATCATATGCAAACAATGTTATTTAAAAATGCAAATCTTATGTCTGTCTTGAAGTTTTTGAAAATGAATTTTTCAGTAAAACAAGCGAATTTTGTAAAATGTGATGTCAACTCGTTATTTTACCGCAAGCCTTATAGGAGTCAGGATACCTTTGTAACAGTATGCTTTCGAACTAACCCATGCTTCAGCTAGGACTTTTAAGGGCTATAATGTGGCCTGGTTCACGGTTTAAGAAACAAAGGATAAAGGCTCAAATTTTATTTGTACCCACCCGTTCTTCGTGATGTTCTTCAAACCTAAACTCAGCTAATCGTGCGTTAGACCTTGTTTGAGTCCTTGTCCTGATATTATGGTGGTGGTTCGGATGTTGATAGTTTATTTTGAATAGGCAGTCATTTCTTTTTTGTTGAGGGTTTGTAGGACCCCTTTCTTTTCGATTTTATTATCCCTGTCTTTTGCCTGAACTGTTTCTTTTGTATTTACAGTCAGCGGGATGCCCCAGTTTTGTAAGTCTCCTTCGTAGGTTTTGACTTATTGGGCTTTTATTTTGAGAGATAATGACTACCTGCCTTTATGATTATTCGGAACCATCACTGTCTTTTCTTTTTTTTTTTTTTGGAAGGACTCCTTTGATGCTGTTCATTGTGCACCTGGATCAACTGAGAGAACTACCCTGCCCCAGGTTATAATTAAGGGTTTTAATTTTTTGTGAAAAGAAAAACTCCTACTTCTTTGGCTCGAAGGGGTTGACGAGGGATTATCTTCCTTATAACTCCAGTGTTTAGGAATTGAAACAATGCATGTACCTCATCAGCGGGGTCTGTTCAAAAGCATACTGTAAATGTCGTGGTATCATTTTCGTCATCCTCCCTCAAGAGGCTTAGAATTTAATCGAGAGTTGACATCAAAAAATGAAAGCAGTTTGAATATAGCGAATGCGAATATATTGATTCAAAACAGACATATGCGATGCATTGATAAAGTAATAACGTTTTCCATGACAATAATTGTTTGAACAATCAAAAGAAAAATACAACTTGAACATTCGAATGAATAAAAGTTTTTTCAATCCTAGCCATGTTTTGGCAAGGGCGCAGTGATCACATTGGGAGTCTCAGTCGGCTCGAATTCGATCTCCTTAGCATCGATCATATTCTGGATCTTGTATTTCAGCGCCCAACAATCCTCAGTATCGTGCCCCGGGCTACCGGAATGATAAGCACACCTCGTATCTGGGTTGTAGTTTGGAGAAGAGGTCTTGGGATTTGCAGGAGGGTTGATCACCGCAATCAGATTCATCTTCAACATGTGTTGCAATGCTTGTGACAATGGCATGTTGATGTTGGTGAACTGTCTTTTAGGCTCGTCCGGCCTTCGTTGATTTCCCTTTTTCTATTGTCGGCGTGACGCAGAACCAGAGATCATAACTGCCCCTGCATGTTGGTCACGACGACTCTTTTGACTGTATGCAGCATTGGACTCTTTCTTGAATGGTTTCTTCTTAGTGTTCGAGGAGTCACCCTTTTGTATCTTCCCAGACTTGATACCAGCTTCAATTCTCTCACCGGTCAAGATCAGGTCTGTAAACCCAGCAGAGGAATTTCCAATCAGATGGTTGAAGAACAGACCAGACAGGGTCCCCAAGAACATGTCGACAAGTTCCCGATCAGTCAGAGGTGGCTGCACCCTTCCAGCAAGGTCTCTCCACTTTTGCGCATATTCCTTGAATCCTTCACCCGTCCCTAGTGACATACCCTAGAGTTGGGTACGCGTAGGAGCAAGGTCAGAATTATACTGATACTGCTTGTAGAATGCAGTAGCCAAGTCCTCCCAGTTACGAATACTGGCTTCATCCAGCTGATAGAACCATTCGAGTTGAGTCCCTGAAAGGTTGTCCTGAAAGAAGTGAATCCACAAATTCTTGTCAACCGTGTAGGGCTGGATCTTCCTTACGTATGAACGGAGGTGCAGCTTAGGACAGGAAGCTCCGTCGTACTTTGCAAAGGCAGGTGCTTTGAACTTATGAGGAATCACTACCCCAGAGGATAGACCTAGATCTTCGAAGTCCAGGCCAGGCACTTTTTGTATCTCCATAGCACTTAACCGGTCTTCGAGCTGTTTGTACTTGTCCTCAGCAGGAGGGTATTGTTCATCATTATAATTTGTCTCGTTGTCGGAGACCACGGGACTAGGAACCCTTCCCCCTTGGGGACTATCCTTCCCTACAGAGGAAGTAGCCAGATCATCCTCGTTCTGCAGTGTATTCCCAGATCTGCGTCCAGGGTTGAACAAAACAGTCCTCTTCTTCTTCTTCTTCCTCTCTTTCAGAATCAAAGTTTTTAAGTCCTGTTGACCCTGGGCTAGGCTCATAACCAACTCCTGGAACTGGGCATTCTGGGCCTGGAGGGCCTGGATAGCTTGTTCAGTGGATGGTGCAGGATTCATGCTGATTGCTGAAATAAACAGCGAAGAAGATAAGTGACTTGTAAAAAGGGTACCTGTAATGCAATGATATGTATGATATGCATGCAATGTTTTCAAGGATCTCGCGGGGTAAACAAAGAAACTTGTTAGAAGTTTGAATTCGGTAGCTTGATTGAAGGAACTTCATGTTTGTTGAGAGTCCTTCTTCAAGAGTCAAGGCTCACCATATCGAGTGGGTCATAGCCCCTGACTCAAGTTATCAACCTTGGCTAGAGGAAAATAAATCCCCTTTGCCCCTTGCTAGACAGTTGGTTCATCATGACCTGCATCATAAACCCTTGAGATCCTTGAAATGGGTTAGTCCTTATGCAGGATGCATGCAATGGTATGATGTTATGCTATGCATGGAGTGATGTAGGTGAACCCTGTTATGAGTCCAGATTAAGGACTGTAAACAAAACCTGCAAGGAACCCGTGTTGTCAGATAACAAGTACGTGCAAGTAATTCAAGTTTGAAGGCACACAAGTCACACAAGACAGCCCTTAGAGTTTAGGCCAGCATGAAGTTTAGGTACTACCCTCTTTCAGTTTTGTTGGCTAAGACCTGTCCTAGAAAATAGTAACCGGGTTCTAGAGGATCTCAATATCACTGACTACCCTCAATCAGTCATAACTCCAGCGTCGCAATCTTTTCTTGCAGCCAGAACCATCGCGAGAGTTTAGCCTCAATGAGTGTAGCATACTGCTACTGTTCTATGGCCAAGTTGGGTCAATTTAGGGTTCTAAGGTCGGTTGGTGCTTAATGACTCCTCAGAAGACCCATATTCTCCTTGTTGCAACACAAGGGATATCGGTACAGACCAAGGTGTCACACCAACGTAGCCACTGCTTCACCCGTGTCGGTCTACACCGGACAGGTCCCTCACAGCTTATGCTACCTAAAAGGTATTCCCCAGATCCGAGTTAGGATCTATGAAACTCCAATGCAATCCCACAATATTAAAGCAAACAAAGCAAGCAATTGAAAACATAAGTGGTCTAATCCTAAGGTACACCTCACTTATCAACGCTATCCCCAGCAGAGTCGCTAGTTCTGTGATCGGTGGAAATAGAACTGACTATTTTTTAGGCTGGTTCGCGAAATGTCACGGTAAGCAAGAGTCTCCACCGTCTTTTATTTTCTCCAACAAGGAAAGGACAAAAGCACATCAAAATTCCTTTTCGAGATGTTTCTCGGGTTCAGGAGGTAGATTATAGAAAGGGAAGGTGTTAGCACCCTTTCTATCCGTGGTTATCCACGGGCTCTTAGGTACTTGCTCACTATGTTTTCAAAAATTGTTTGCTTTTCAAGTGTGTGTGGGTTTTGAAAAAGTTTCGTTTGAAAAACTTCTAGGTAACTCTTGTATCAGTCCTCAAGAGTGTATGAAGTATTTGTTTGAAAACCTTTTTAAAGTGTAGGTGCGAAAAGATGTTTTTGTTTTTTGAAAGAGCAAGTACCCAGGAGAAATCTACCTACTCTAAGGAATTAGGCTTTGTAAGAGTCCTTTAGACAGTACTATCCCACTATTGAGAAGTAGGAAGCACCATCGTTGGAGTTATTCGGGTCAATTTGATTATAGGGACAATGTGGTCACCAAAGCAATGGTAGGACGCCTTAGTGGTAACCCTAATGTCCTAGATCCTTTGTATCCGAGGCAACCATTTTGAGGCAACTGGATCTTTAGATAGGAGGGCGACCTCTAAAACACCCTATACTTGACGACCACGTCGAGGCAACCAAGTGAAGCGTACCCTAAGAGTGGCATGTGCACGTGTGTCAGGTTTCAGTTTATGTTTATCTTTGAACATGCATTTGTGAGCTACGGATTGATTTTATTTTTTCAGACAAGTCTTGCATGCATATTAACAGTTAAGAGTGCGGAAAATAAATTGCGGAAAGTTGAATCTACGCTATTACAAGGCGCGGGTATATACATCGCCAAAAACATAACCCGTTTGGAAAATAAGTGCGAGAAAGTAAAAGAAAGCGATAAAATCCTAATTAACTATTACATCCTCGGAAACAGATACATCTATATGATCAAATAAATAATGAATTAAAACATGGCTAGGATAGAAAGCACTTTTTTGTTCATTTGAATTCAAGTCGTATTTTTCTGTGTTTATTCAAACAATAATATTCATGTCAAACATTGTTATTTCATTAATGCATCGCATATGTCTGTTCTGAAACAATATATTCGTATTCACTATATGCAAACTGTTTTCATATTTTTGTGATGCTCAACTCTCAATTAATAATTCTAAGCCTCTTGAAGGAGGATGACGAAAACGATACCACGATCTTTACAGTATGCTTTTGAACAGACCCCGCTGATGAGGTACATGCATTGTTTCAATCCGTAAACACTAGAGTTATAAGGATGATAATCCCTCGTCAACCCCTCTGAGCCAAAGAAGTAGGAGTTTTTCTTTTCGAAATTCAAAACCCTTCATCATAACCTGGGGCAGGGTAGTTCTCTCAGTTGATCCAAGTGCATAACAAATGGCACCAAAGAGATCCTCACAAAACAAAAGAAAGACAGTGATGGTTCCGAATAATCAATAAAGAAAGGCAGTCCTTATCTCAAAAATAAAAAACCCATTAAGTCAAAACCCATGAAGGAGACTTACAAAACTGGGGCATCCCGCTGACTGTAATTCCAAAAAAAAGGAAACAGTTTAGGCAAAAAAAGAAAGGGATAACAAAAAAATCAGACAAGAAAGAGGTCCTACAAACCCTCAACGAAAAAAGGAAATGACTGCCCATTCAAAATAAACTATCTAAACCATCACTGGAGCATCAAAGCAAAGACTCGAACAAGGTCTAACGTATGATCAACTGAGTTTAGGTTTGGAGAACATCACGAAGAGCGGGTGGGTACAAATAATTTGAGCCTTTATCCTTTGTTTCTTAAACCGTGAACCAGGCCACGTTATAACCCTTAAAAGTCCTAGCTGAAGCATGGGTTAGTTCGAAAGCATACTGTTACGAAAGGTATCCTGACTCCTTAAGGCTTGCGATAAAATACGGAGTTGACATCACGTTTTACAAACATTCACTTGTTTTATGAAAAGAATGCATTTTCAAAATCTTCAAGACAGACATAGGCTTTGCATTTTTAAACATAACTTTGTTTGCATATGACTTTTTGTTTGAACAGCAGGGAAATTCGCACAATGAAAATCTAATGAACAAGAGTATCTCCAATCAAGGGACAGACATGACTATTGTCCATCATCTGGGGCAGTTAAGTCAAGATTCGGAGAATCTCTCAAAAGGACAACCAGCCTGGGGAATTCCAACAACGAATCTTGCCTGATCAAACACTTTCTGGTGGCATGACAAAACACTTCTAACAGGGGCAACTCCCTACATTCTGAGAGCATGGACATAGTCGAAAAGATACTGCGCAAAATTAAAGACCCGCTAGGCTGACACGCCTAGGCAAAAATAAGGGCTTCCCGGCGAACCAAAAGGGTTCGGGCAAAATGAAGGGATGAAATGAAAAAATCTGTACACCCGGCAAGTCGAAAACCTGAAAAGGCGGCTTGGGCAAAAATGGGTATCCCGGTGGACTGAAAACCCGAAAGGGAGGTCCAGGCAAAAGTTAGGGATCAAAAGCGTACGACTATGTCCCGGCATCTTGTCACCTGCCCACCAGAAGAAGGTTCGTCTATCAACAACTATCAGCACCTCACAGGTCTTCCTCTCCCACCTCGGAAACAGGGGCAATAATGAGTTGTCCAAACAATCTAATCGCTCTGTCCTCCAAGGTACCAAGGTAGGTTCAGCTGAAGAACATAACCAAAATATCTTAACTCCCCAGAGAGTGAACCAGCAAGTCAGTGCACTCTCCCCAAGCAAAGCTATACAATCAACCTTAAGGAAGTTGGGTATCCTCCAGCAGATCTCAACATTCCCCAGCAATATACGGATATTCTTAACAAGCATCCCCGGCAGTCTTGACCTAAAGATTGTTCCCCGGCGGTATACCACACATTCATTGGTGTCATTTCCCCGGTACAATTTAAAACTTCCCCAAGAGAGTCCAATCCAGCTCCCCCAGGAAAGTTGGAATCCATCTCCCTAAGCAGTAAGCTTATCCCCAGTAGATTCTGGAAGCTTATCCCTCGCAAAGCACAAACGCGTCCCCCGGCATTATTCAAAGAGTTATTTCCCTACTAGGATATAACTGGGTTATCCTCAACCGAAAGCCATGGGAAGTTCGTCCTCGACAAAATCTTCTTATCCCCAGCGAAGTCTATCAACACTTCCGACACAACAAGGGTATCCCCAGCAAGTTATTATCAACAACTCAACAAAGTATCTCTCTCCCCATAGAGCATTGCTCCCCACCAAGATCGTCAAAGTACTTTTCTCCCCGCAGAATATTCCATTCGCCAAGTTTATTCCCCAACGGAGTTATCTTCTCCTACCAGTATTCTTGCAACTATCATCCAGCGGAAGCAAAATCTGTTCTCCAACATCAGCCCAGGATATGACTTCCCGGCACCCGTCAAGGATTTATTTTCCTATACGAAAAAAATACATACATGAACATCGCACTTCCATACATCATAGCATGCATACATGCATCACATCTTACAAATCTCATTTATGTTGAGAACATCATTGCTTGATCCATATCATGCACTGCATATGACTGACCTTTACCTTTCAGGAAAGATCCAGTTAAGTTCTCAGCTATGTCAAGACCTAGTCTGGTTCAGTTAAATCGACTCCAAAGATTTTCCTGGTTATTATCCAGTCAAAGGCCTTCTCTGGTCTAGTTAAACCGACTCCTAAAGGTTTTTCTTTTGAAGACTCAGTTGAAGACTCCAAGACCTTGTCTGGTTCAGTTAAATCGACTCCAAAGATTTTCCTGGTTATTATCCAGTCAAAGGCCTTCTCTGGTCTAGTTAAACCGACTCCTAAAGGTTTTTCTTTTGAAGACTCAGTTGAAGACTCCAAGACCTTGTCTGGTTCAGTTAAATCGACTCCAAAGATTTTCCTGGTTATTATCCAGTCAAAGGCCTTCTCTGGTCTAGTTAAACCGACTCCTAAAGGTTTTTCTTTTGAAGACTCAGTTGAAGACTCCAAGACCTTGTCTGGTTCAGTTAAATCGACTCCAAAGATTTTCCTGGTTATTATCCAGTCAAAGGCCTTCTCTGGTCTAGTTAAACCGACTCCTAAAGGTTTTTCTTTTGAAGACTCAGTTGAAGACTCCAAGACCTTGTCTGGTTCAGTTAAATCGACTCCAAAGATTTTCCTAGTTATTATCCAGTCAAAGGCCTTCTCTGGTCTAGTTAAACCGACTCCTAAAGGTTTTTCTTTTGAAGACTCAGTTGAAGACTCCAAGACCTTGTCTGGTTCAGTTAAATCGACTCCAAAGATTTTCCTAGTTATTATCCAGTCAAAGGCCTTCTCTGGTCTAGTTAAACCGACTCCTAAAGGTTTTTCTTTTGAAGACTCAGTTGAAGACTCCAAGACCTTGTCTGGTTCAGTTAAATCGACTCCAAAGATTTTCCTGGTTATTATCCAGTCAAAGGCCTTCTCTGGTCTAGTTAAACTGACTCCTAAAGGTTTTTCTTTTGAAGACTCAGTTGAAGACTCCAAGACCTTGTCTGGTTCAGTTAAATCGACTCCAAAGATTTTCCTGGTTATTATCCAGTCAAAGGCCTTCTCTGGTCCAGTTAAATCGACCCCAAACAGATTTTCCTAATAAAGACTCAGTTGAAATTATCCAAGATTCTCTCAATGTTTGCTATTGAGGTTGTAGTCGCCTATGGTTCTCTCCCCGATCCTGCGGAGGTGGTAATCCCATATTTCGCTCAATGATTGCTGTTGAAGTGAAGTTATCCAAGATTTTCTCAACGATTGCTATTGAGGTTAAAGTCATCCAAGGTTCTCTCACCGTTCCTGTTGAGGTAGTAACCATCCCTGGTTCATTCATCATCGTTTGAAGCTCCAGATTCAGTCCCTGTAACCAGTCAGGACACATCTATACCAAGCATCTGAAGACTAGCTCCTGTAACAGGCCAGGTACTCATTTTTCTTTTTTGCAGGTACGCAAGTTCTCGCTAAGGAATCTCTTACGCGATCAACACCCAGATGGCATCTATAAGCCCATCCACCTTCCATCATCTCTTAGCATGGCATCTATAAGCCCATCATTCTACTCATCAATCTCCAAATGGCATCTATAAGCCCATTCCCATCACACTGCTACTATGTGAGCGCAAATTTCTGGGCACTCTAGTGTTCAATCATCTTCCACCTTCGGATTACGAAAGGCACGTCAGCCAATCTGCATCCTCAGGTCTAAGAAGATTGAACAGGGGCAACTGTTGTACCCCAAAATTTGCCCTCCCATATTCTTCAAGAAATTGCCAAGTCATGCTTCAAAATTCCCCAAGGGTTGCACAGTTCAAGGGCCTCCTAAACAGTCAAAATTAGGGTTTTGGTTCTGACAAAGAAAATGAAGTTTCCAAGGGTCCAATCAAGTCCCACATGCTTATAAACATGGTCAAGCATCCTCATACAAAGTTTCAAGACTTTCAGCACAAAATTGCACAGTCAAAACCCTAATTGCACTACAGTCAACTGTAGGGGCAAAATGGTCATTTGACAGTCAAAAGTTCAAATTTTTGGTCAACATCTCATTCTGAAGCCACAAACATCATTTGATCAATGCTTGATCATGATTCTCAAAGCTTGGCTCAAAAATCATCAAGATGCAAAAGTTGCCATATTTGGACAGTTGAAAAAGTCAACTGTAACTTGACCAAGGCATAACTTCCACATGGATTATCAGAAAAATTCCATCCAAAGCTCATTTTGAAGAGAAAGACATTTCCTACAACTCCTCTTCATACTTCAAGTCCAAGAAATGCTCTCACAAAAAGTTATCAATTTCAACATTCTAGGTCATTTTCAAAAGTCAACAAAAAGGGACTTTAAGTCAAAGGCCATAACTTGAGATTGGTAAATCAAAATGACATGGGATCAAAGTCATTGGTTAGAGGACTCAAATGCCTTTCCAAAATGTCCAAGAACATGAGCAAAGCTTAAAAATTGAGCAAGTTATGCCTTGTGGAAGTTGGGAAATTTTTGGATATTTTGAAAAGTCAACATTGATTCAAATGACCTAAAATTGCTAATGGGCCTCTTTTTCTTCCACAATTCATCATCCAAGGCATGTGCACGACCCTTTGGCCCAAAGGGAAGTTTTTATCATTTTTATTTTATTTATTTGAATTTTTAAATGCTAGAAATTCATTTAATTAATTAAAATATATAAAAAATACCTAACCTAATGTTTTGAATCTTTTTGTGCATAAAATATCTCCAAGATTTCGTGCAAATCAGATTAGGAAAGAATTGAAGGTAATTGGACATGATTTGGTGGCAAATATGCATGAAAAGATTGAAAACTAATGCCATAAAAATCAAATATTGATTCATCAATTCATGGATCTTTTTGACCAAACTCTTTGACCTAATCATTCACACATAAGTATAGAATGCAAACCTAATCCTAGAGGACCCCCAGCTGCGCAGAAGAGCCATAAGCAAACTTGAATTTTTCAAGAAAAACTCCAATACTGAAAACTAAGTTGGAGGGCGATTCAAGTCAAAATACCTATTTCATTGGCTTGCTGAAGCTTCAAGGAGGGAGATTGAATCAATAACATAGCCTGAAACCTTGAAGATTGGTGAATAGGATTCAAACTTTTCCACTTTTTTTTCATAATCGTGTTTTAATATTTATGCATTTTCATGGCATTTCTTTCATAGATTCTGACTAATGGGAGGATTCTGAAGCTAACCATATAAGTTAATTGTGTTTTTGTGCACTATACGCGAATCTGCCATTGTCGTTTTCTAGGGTTACCAAGCTTTCAATTTAGGCGTTTCTTCATACTGTAAAATTGGACGTTCTCAATGCCATGACCATACTCAGCGTGCTTGGACGAAGAGAACAGGACCCTCACGCCTAATTTATATGGCCATATGGCCTAATCGTTATTTTCTATAATGATGCTTTTGGGGACGGTTCAAAACCGTTGCCCATTCTTTTTTTGTTTCAGGAAAAAAAAGCCAAACGGGGAAGACGATGAAGTGTCAAGGCATAAGTGGCTGATTTGAATTCTCGCGCCAAGTTACCCACTAACACGCGTTTTATTTCATATTATTTGTTGGTTATCTTATAAATAGAATGCGCTCATAGCTCCACTGGTCAAAGGACACGCTGGTAACCCCTAGGACCTGGGTTCGAATCCCAGGTCCCCCACCCCTTCCATATTATTTTTCATTTGACGCTTGTGTGTAGTTCCAGGGCTAGGGTGTATCATACATCCCCCATATCAAGCCTTCCACGTGCATCCTGAGATCAATCAAAGGGTCAAGACCTGAAGAACATGGTAAACTCTAGTCAACGCCTATGCACGCTAGCTGGAAAGTCCACCAGGCCAGGGACAATTGGGCCCAAATTGCTAAGCAAGAAACCTCCCAAATGGGGACAGACCCCCCTAGGTTTGCAAGTTCCTCATTATTTTATTTATTTATATTGATTCAATTATTATTTTTAATTAGTTCTTTAATTTGATTATTTTCATAAAAAATACAAAAAAACAATATAAAATCAAAAAAGACAAAAAAATAAGTATTTTTATTTAATATATTAATATTTTGTAAATAAATAACATTAAGTGGTTTTAGTTTTAAACTTAGGGTTAAATTTTAATATTTTTCTTAATCAATTTAAAATTTGGTAGAATTAGGGTTTGTAATAATTTTTATCCTTTTTTCTTTTCTTTCATAATAATTAATTATTAAAATATTATTTATTTTTATAAATCAAAATTCCATGTAATTAATTAGGTTAATTTAGGTTTAACTTTAATATTTTGTTAATAAACTAAAAAAAACAATTAGAATTAGGGTAGTTTCTCAATTTTATTCAATTTCATTAATTTCTCATAAAATACAAAAACCTCAAAAAACAATTTCTTTCCATTTTGATTTTAATTAATTTGTAAATAATAATTTAACTTCATTAAAAAGGGTCCAACGCCCGCGTTTCCAATCTTAATTCAATTCACACATTTATCTTTTTTCTTTTAATTACTTATGTACCTCTCCCAAAGCCGTGTAACACTTTAATTTCTCACACTTTTACTTTACTTTCCTTTATTTCTCTATTTCCTGTCAAATCGGGTCCTGGAAATTTTGGCGATGTGGACCCGCGCCTTTTGTAATAGTTTAGAATTTTACCTTTCTCGCACTTTTTAACTGTTAAACAAATGCATGCAAGAATGAATGACAATAAATAAAAACAAACGCGTAGCTCACTCATAACACGACAAGATAAAATAACTGAATCTGACACACAAATCACGCACCACCCCTAGGGTACGCCTCACTGTTGCCTTGCCTCGAAAGGGGATCGTCGAGTAGAGGATGTCTTAGTAAGTCCTCATGATCCGGGAACCTGGCATGAGGGTAGCTTCTAAGGTGTCTTCCCATTGCTCTGGTGATCACCATGTCCCGAACCTCGAATTGACCCGAACACCTCCAACGGTGGTGCTACCTACCTCTCAATGGTGGGATGGCACTACTTTAAAGGACATTTACACAGACGAATTAAAAGTTAAACAGTCAGTTCCAGATCCACCGATCACAGAAAAGAAATGTTTTTTTTTATTGAATACTTAATTAAATTTTAATTCAATTTAATTTCAAAAGGGTCCAACGCCCTCAAACGTTCTATTTTTATTCTTTTCGCACGTTATTTTATTTTCTTATAAATATTAATGTAATTCTCCCAAAGCCATGTAATTCGGACATTTATATTTCTCGCACTTTACTTTATTTTATGTCAAATCGGGTCCTGGATTAAATTTGGCGATGTGGACCCGCGCCTTTGTAATAGTTTAGGAACTTTATATTTCTCGCAACTTTTTAACTGCTAATAGATTGCATGCAAGAATGAATGTTAAAATAAAAACAAAGCGTAGATCACCCATGACATGAACAAGACAAAATATCTGAAAACGACACACAAGTCACACACCACCCCTAGGGTACGCTTCACTGTTGCCTTGCCTCTCGAAAGGTGGTCGTCGAGTAGAGGATGTTTTAGTAAGTCCTCATGATCCGGGAACCTGGCATGAGGGTAGCTTCTAAGGTGTTTTCCTATTGCTCTGGTGATCACCATGTCCCGAACCTCGAATTGACCCGAACACCTCCAACGGTGGTGCTACCTACCTCTCAATGGTGGGATGGCACTACTTTAAGGACATTTACACAGACGAATTCCTTAGGGTAGGTAGACGACTCTAGATACTTGCTCTAACTTTCAAAATAAATTAAAAATACTTTTCACACCGACACCTTTTCAAAAAGCTTTCGAAAGCAATTTTTCAAACACTCTTGAGGACCGATACAAGAGTCGAACTGAAATTTTCAAAGAAACTTTTTAAAAACCCACAGTTGAAAAGCAAACAAACCATTTTTGAAAACACAATGAGCAAGTATCTAAGGGCCCATGGATAACCATGGATAGAAAGGGTGCTAACACCTTCCCTTTCTATAACCTACCTCCCGAACCGAGAGCAATCTCTTTAAGGAATTTTTCTGTGCTTTTGTCCTTTCCATTTGGAGAAAATAAAAGACGGTGGCGACTCTTGCTTCCGCGACATTTTGCGAACCAGCGTTAAACAGTCAGTTCCAGATCCACCGATCACAGAACTGGCGACTCTGCCGGGGAATGATTTTTAAAGTGAGGTGTACCTTAGGACTAAGATCACTTGTGTTTTCAATTTTCTGAATTGCTTGCTTTATTATTGTGGGACTGTCTCGGGAGTTCTATAGATCCTAACCCGGATCTGGGGATACCTTCTTAGAAAGTAGCAACAAGACTGTGAGGGAACTGTGCGGGGTATACCGACATGGTTGAAACAGTCTGCTACGTTGATGTGGCACTTTGGTGTGTACCGGTAACCCTTGAGTTCAGTCAAGGAGAGTACGGGGCCTCCGTGTGGTGTCGTGAAGCATCAACAGACCTTAGGAACCTTAATTGAACTATCTTGGCCTTTTTAGGGTAGTGAGATAACTGACTTTGGTGCAGTCCGAGGTTGGTTGATACTCGATACTACACTCAATTGAGGGTTGCTTTCCTGGAATATTTCGGTCGCCAGTTCAGTGGCTAAATCGAAACGATGAACAATGAAAGCAATCCCGTGATATTGGGACCCTTAGAACCCGGTTACTTCTAATAGGACAGGTTGAGCCCATCAACTTCAAGAGGGTAATACCCAGACCCCATGCTGGCCTGAACTCTAAGGGTTTCTCTTGTGTGACTTGTGTGCCTTCCAACTTGACTACTTGCATGCTTTATCTGACACATGAACTACTTGCAGGTTTGTTTTTTAGTCCTTCATTGGGACCCATGACAAGGCTTACTAAGTTTCTTGCAGGTTTTGTTCATAGTCCTTAATTGGGACTCATGACAGGTTTTACTTGGGTTTCTTGCAGGTTTTGGTTTGCGGTCCTTAATTAGGACTCATAACAGGGTTACCTACATTACCCCATGCATAGCATAGCATCATACCATTGCATACATCCTAACCTATTTCAAGGATCTCAAGGACTTGTGATGCAGGTCATGGTGAATCAACTATCCCAGCAAGGGGCAAAGGGGATTTATTTTCCTCTAGCCAAGGTTGTCAGGGGCTATGACCCACTGGATATGGTGAGCCTTTGACCCTTTGAAGAAGGACTCTCAATAATATGCAGTTCCTTCAATCAAGCTACCAGACCCAAATTCTAACCAATTTTCTTGTTTACCCTGCGAGGTCCTTGAAAACATTGCATGCATATCATACATATCATCGCATAACAGGTACCCTTTCTCTGCAGGTTGCTTACCTTCTTCGCTGTTTATTTCAGTCCGATCGTCATGAATCCTGAATCATCCAATGAGCAGACTATCAAGGCCCTCCAGGCTCAGAATGCCCAGTTCCAAGAGCTGGTCATGAATTTGGCCCAGGGGCAACAAGATCTGAAGACCCTGCTCTTGAAAAAGAAGAAGAAGAGGACTGTTTTGTTCAGCCCTAGACGCAGATCTGGGAATACACTGCAGGATGAAGCTGAGAGGACAACTCCATCTGTGGGGAAAAGCAGTCCCCATGAAAGAGAGGTGCCTAGTCCAGTGGTCTCCAACAACGAGACAGATTTCAACGACGAACAATACCCTCCTGCTGAGGACAAGTATAAACAGTTGGAAGACCGCCTGAATGCAATGGAAATTCAACAAGTGCCTGGTTTGGATTTCGGAGACTTGGGTCTAACTTCTGGTGTGGTGATCCCACACAAATTCAAAGCACCCTCTTTTGCTAAGTACGATGGGGCATCCTGTCCCAGGCTGCATCTCAGGTCTTATGTGCGGAAGATTCAACCGTATACTGTGGACAAGAACTTATGGATCCACTTCTTCCAAGAAAGTCTTTCAGGGACTCATCTCGAATGGTTCTATCAGTTGGATGGAACCAAGGTTCGTAACTGGGAGGAGTTGGCTGCTGCTTTTTACAAGCAGTATCAGTACAATGTCGACCTCGCTCCTACGCGTACCCAACTCCAGGGTATGTCGTTAGGATCGGGAGAAGGTTTTAAAGAATATGTGCAGAAGTGGAGGGACCTTGCTGGAAGGGTACAACCACCTCTGACGGACCGCGAGTTCGTCGACATGTTCTTAGGGACCCTGTCTGGTCCATTCTTCAACCATCTGATTGGGAACTCTTCTGCTGGGTTTACAGATCTGATCTTGACTGGGGAGAGGATCGAAGCTGGTATCAAGGCTGGGAAGATACAGAAGGATGCTTCATCGAGAACCGATAAAAAACCTTTTAAGAAGGAATCCAATGCCGTCTATGGTTCAAGGAGACAGAATAGACCAGAATGCCGCCAAGCTGCCAATGCAGTGGTGATCTCAAAACCTGCTGGTGCTCTTCAACATCATAACCAACAAAAGAGCGAGAGAAGGCAGTTTACGTGGCTCAGCATGACCTTATCCCAAATATTGCCACAGTTGCTGGAGACCAAGCTGGTAACTCTAAAAGAAGATCCGAAGAATCAAAATACAACGTCACCGAAGTATAACCCCAACGCCCGCAGCGCTTATCACTCCGACAGTCCGGGGCATACTACAGACGATTGTTGGAGCTTGAAAAATAAGATCCAAGACTTGATTGACGCAAAGGAGATTGAGTTCGAGGCGCCCGAGGCTCCCAACGTGATCACTGCTCCCATGCCAAAACATGGCTAGGATAGAAAGCACTTTTTTGTTCATTTGAATTCAAGTCGTATTTTTCTGTGTTTATTCAAACAATAATATTCATGTCAAACATTGTTATTTCATTAATGCATCACATATGTCTGTTCTGAAACAATATATTCGTATTCATTATATGCAAACTGTTTTCATATTTTTGTGATGCTCAACTCTCAATTAATAATTCTAAGCCTCTTGAGGGAGGATGACGAAAACGATACCACGATCTTTACAGTATGCTTTTGAACAGACCCCGCTGATGAGGTACAGGCATTGTTTCAATCCCTAAACACTGGAGTTATAAGGATGATAATCCCTCGTCAACCCCTCTGAGCCAAAGAAGTAGGAGTTTTTCTTTTCGAAATTCAAAACCCTTCATCATAACCTGGGGCAGGGTAGTTCTCTCAGTTGATCCAAGTGCATAACAAATGACACCAAAGAGATCCTCACAAAACAAAAGAAAGACAGTGATGGTTCCGAATAATCAATAAAGAAAGGCAGTCCTTATCTCAAAAATAAAAAACCCATTAAGTCAAAACCCATGAAGGAGACTTACAAAACTGGGGCATCCCGCTGACTGTAATTCCAAAAAAAAGGAAACAGTTCAGGCAAAAAAAGAAAGGGATAACAAAAAAATCAGACAAGAAAGAGGTCCTACAAACCCTCAACGAAAAAAGGAAATGACTGCCCATTCAAAATAAACTATCTAAACCATCACTGGAGCATCAAAGCAAAGACTCGAACAAGGTCTAACGTATGATCAACTGAGTTTAGGTTTGGAGAACATCACGAAGAGCGGATGGGTACAAATAATTTGAGCCTTTATCCTTTGTTTCTTAAACCGTGAACCAGGCCACGTTATAACCCTTAAAAGTCCTAGCTGAAGCATGGGTTAGTTCGAAAGCATACTGTTACGAAAGGTATCCTGACTCCTTAAGGCTTGCGATAAAATACGGAGTTGACATCACGTTTTACAAACATTCACTTGTTTTATGAAAAGAATGCATTTTCAAAATCTTCAAGACAGACATAGGCTTTGCATTTTTAAACATAACTTTGTTTGCATATGACTTTTTGTTTGAACAGCAGGGAAATTCGCACAATGAAAATCTAATGAACAAGAGTATCTCCAATCAAGGGACAGACATGACTATTGTCCATCATCTGGGGCAGTTAAGTCAAGATTCGGAGAATCTCTCAAAAGGACAACCAGCCTGGGGCATTCCAACAACGAATCTTGCCTGGTCAAACACTTTCTGGTGGCATGACAAAACACTTCTAACAGGGGCAACTCCCTACATTCTGAGAGCATGGACATAGTCGAAAAGATACTGCGCAAAATTAAAGACCCGCTAGGCTGACACGCCTAGGCAAAAATAAGGGCTTCCCGGCGAACCAAAAGGGTTCGGGCAAAATGAAGGGATGAAATGAAAAAATCTGTACACCCGGCAAGTCGAAAACCTGAAAAGGCGGCTTGGGCAAAAATGGGTATCCCGGTGGACTGAAAACCCGAAAGGGCAGTCCAGGCAAAAGTTAGGGATCAAAAGCGTACGACTATGTCCCGGCATCTTGTCACCTGCCCACCAGAAGAAGGTTCGTCTATCAACAACTATCAGCACCTCACAGGTCTTCCTCTCCCACCTCGGAAACAGGGGCAATAATGAGTTGTCCAAACAATCTAATCGCTCTGTCCTCCAAGGTATCAAGGTAGGTTCAGCTGAAGAACATAACCAAAATATCTTAACTCCCTAGAGAGTGAACCAGCAAGTCAGTGCACTCTCCCCAAGCAAAGTTATACAATCAACTTTAAGGAAGTTGGGTATCCTCCAGCAGATCTCAACATTCCCCAGCAATATACGGATATTCTTAACAAGCATCCCCGGCAGTCTTGACCTAAAGATTGTTCCCCGGCGGTATACCAGACATTCATTGGTGTCATTTCCCCGGTACAATTTAAAACTTCCCCAAGAGAGTCCAATCCAGCTCCCCCAAGAAAGTTGGAATCCATCTCCCTAAGCAGTAAGCTTATCCCCAGTAGATTCTGGAAGCTTATCCCTCGCAAAGCACAAACGCGTCCCCCGGCTTTATTCAAAGAGTTATTTCCCTACTAGGATATAACTGGGTTATCCTCAGCCGAAAGCCACGGGAAGTTCGTCCTCGGCAAAATCTTCTTATCCCCAGCGAAGTCTATCAACACTTCCGACACAACAAGGGTATCCCCAGCAAGTTATTATCAACAACTCAACAAAGTGTCTCTCTCCCCACAGAGCATTGCTCCCCACCAAGATCGTCAAAGTACTTTTCTCCCCGCAGAATATTCCATTCGCCAAGTTTATTCCCCAACGGAGTTATCTTCTCCTACCAGTATTCTTGCAACTATCATCCAGCGGAAGCAAAATCTGTTCTCCAACATCAGCCCAGGATATGACTTCCCGGCACCCGTCAAGGATTTATTTTCCTAGACGAAAAAAATACATACATGAACATCGCACTTCCATACATCATAGCATGCATACATGCATCACATCTTACAAATCTCATTTATGTTGAGAACATCATTGCTTGATCCATATCATGCACTGCATATGACTGACCTTTACCTTTCAGGAAAGATCCAGTTAAGTTCTCAGCTATGTCAAGACCTAGTCTGGTTCAGTTAAATCGACTCCAAAGATTTTCCTGGTTATTATCCAGTCAAAGGCCTTCTCTGGTCTAGTTAAACCGACTCCTAAAGGTTTTTCTTTTGAAGACTCAGTTGAAGACTCCAAGACCTTGTCTGGTTCAGTTAAATCGACTCCAAAGATTTTCCTGGTTATTATCCAGTCAAAGGCCTTCTCTGGTCTAGTTAAACCGACTCCTAAAGGTTTTTCTTTTGAAGACTCAGTTGAAGACTCCAAGACCTTGTCTGGTTCAGTTAAATCGACTCCAAAGATTTTCCTGGTTATTATCCAGTCAAAGGCCTTCTCTGGTCTAGTTAAACCGACTCCTAAAGGTTTTTCTTTTGAAGACTCAGTTGAAGACTCCAAGACCTTGTCTGGTTCAGTTAAATCGACTCCAAAGATTTTCCTGGTTATTATCCAGTCAAAGGCCTTCTCTGGTCTAGTTAAACCGACTCCTAAAGGTTTTTCTTTTGAAGACTCAGTTGAAGACTCCAAGACCTTGTCTGGTTCAGTTAAATCGACTCCAAAGATTTTCCTGGTTATTATCCAGTCAAAGGCCTTCTCTGGTCTAGTTAAACCGACTCCTAAAGGTTTTTCTTTTGAAGACTCAGTTGAAGACTCCAAGACCTTGTCTGGTTCAGTTAAATCGACTCCAAAGATTTTCCTGGTTATTATCCAGTCAAAGGCCTTCTCTGGTCTAGTTAAACCGACTCCTAAAGGTTTTTCTTTTGAAGACTCAGTTGAAGACTCCAAGACCTTGTCTGGTTCAGTTAAATCGACTCCAAAGATTTTCCTGGTTATTATCCAGTCAAAGGCCTTCTCTGGTCTAGTTAAACCGACTCCTAAAGGTTTTTCTTTTGAAGACTCAGTTGAAGACTCCAAGACCTTGTCTGGTTCAGTTAAATCGACTCCAAAGATTTTCCTGGTTATTATCCAGTCAAAGGCCTTCTCTGATCTAGTTAAACCGACTCCTAAAGGTTTTTCTTTTGAAGACTCAGTTGAAGACTCCAAGACCTTGTCTGGTTCAGTTAAATCGACTCCAAAGATTTTCCTGGTTATTATCCAGTCAAAGGCCTTCTCTGGTCTAGTTAAACCGACTCCTAAAGGTTTTTCTTTTGAAGACTCAGTTGAAGACTCCAAGACCTTGTCTGGTTCAGTTAAATCGACTCCAAAGATTTTCCTGGTTATTATCCAGTCAAAGGCCTTCTCTGGTCTAGTTAAACCGACTCCTAAAGGTTTTTCTTTTGAAGACTCAGTTGAAGACTCCAAGACCTTGTCTGGTTCAGTTAAATCGACTCCAAAGATTTTCCTGGTTATTATCCAGTCAAAGGCCTTCTCTGGTCTAGTTAAACCGACTCCTAAAGGTTTTTCTTTTGAAGACTCAGTTGAAGACTCCAAGACCTTGTCTGGTTCAGTTAAATTGTCTCCAAAGATTTTCCTGGTTATTATCCAGTCAAAGGCCTTCTCTGGTCTAGTTAAACCGACTCCTAAAGGTTTTTCTTTTGAAGACTCAGTTGAAGACTCCAAGACCTTGTCTGGTTCAGTTAAATCGACTCCAAAGATTTTCCTGGTTATTATCCAGTCAAAGGCCTTCTCTGGTCCAGTTAAATCGACCCCAAACAGATTTTCCTGATAAAGACTCAGTTGAAATTATCCAAGATTCTCTCAATGTTTGCTATTGAGGTTGTAGTCGCCTATGGTTCTCTCCCCGATCCTGCGGAGGTGGTAATCCCAGACTTCGCTCAATGATTGCTGTTGAAGTGAAGTTATCCAAGATTTTCTCAACGATTGCTGTTGAGGTTAAAGTCATCCAAGGTTCTCTCACCGTTCCTGTTGAGGTAGTAACCATCCCTGGTTCATTCATCATCGTTTGAAGCTCCAGATTCAGTCCCTGTAACCAGTCAGGACACATCTATACCAAGCATCTGAAGACTAGCTCCTGTAACAGGCCAGGTACTCATTTTTCTTTTTTGCAGGTACGCAAGTTCTCGCTAAGGAATCTCTTACGCAATCAACACCCAGATGGCATCTATAAGCCCATCCATCTTCCATCATCTCTTAGCATGGCATCTATAAGCCCATCATTCTACTCATCAATCTCCAAATGGCATCTATAAGCCCATTCCCATCACACTGCTACTATGTGAGCGCAAATTTCTGGGCACTCTAGTGTTCAATCATCTTCCACCTTCGGATTACGAAAGGCACGTCAGCCAATCTGCATCCTCAGGTCTAAGAAGATTGAACAGGGGCAACTGTTGTACCCCAAAATTTTCCCTCCCATATTCTTCAAGAAATTGCCAAGTCATGCTTCAAAATTCCCCAAGGGTTGCACAGTTCAAGGGCCTCCTAAACAGTCAAAATTAGGGTTTTGGTTCTGACAAAGAAAATGAAGTTTCCAAGGGTCCAATCAAGTCCCACATGCTTATAAACATGGTCAATCATCCTCATACAAAGTTTCAAGACTTTCAGCACAAAATTGCACAGTCAAAACCCTAATTGCACTACAGTCAACTGTAGGGGCAAAATGGTCATTTGACAGTCAAAAGTTCAAATTTTTGGTCAACATCTCATTCTGAAGCCACAAACATCATTTGATCAATGCTTGATCATGATTCTCAAAGCTTGGCTCAAAAATCATCAAGATGCAAAAGTTGCCATATTTGGACAGTTGAAAAAGTCAACTGTAACTTGACCAAGGCATAACTTCCACATGGATTATCAGAAAAATTCCATCCAAAGCTCATTTTGAAGAGAAAGACATTTCCTACAACTACTCTTCATACTTCAAGTCCAAGAAATGCTCTCACAAAAAGTTATCAATTTCAACATTATAGGTCATTTTCAAAAGTCAACAAAAAGGGACTTTAAGTCAAAGGCCATAACTTGAGATTGGTAAATCAAAATGACATGGGACCAAAGGCATTGGTTAGAGGACTCAAATACCTTTCCAAAATGTCCAAGAACATGAGCAAAGCTTAAACATTGAGCAAGTTATGCCTTGTGGAAGTTGGGAAATTTTTGGATATTTTGAAAAGTTAACATTGATTCAAATGACCTAAAATTGCTAATGGGCCTCTTTTTCTTCCACAATTCATCATCCAAGGCATGTGCACGACCCTTTGGCCAAAAGGGAAGTTTTTATCATTTTTATTTTATTTATTTGAATTTTTAAATGCTAGAAATTCATTTAATTAATTAAAATATATAAAAAATACTAAACCTAATGTTTTGAATCTTTTTGTGCATAAAATATCTCCAAGATTTCGTGCAAATCAGATTAGGAAAGAATTGAAGGTAATTGGACATGATTTGGTGGCAAATATGCATGAAAAGATTGAAAACTAATGCCATAAAAATCAAATATTGATTCATCAATTCATGGATCTTTTTGACCAAACTCTTTGACCTAATCATTCACACATAAGTATAGAATGCAAACCTAATCCTAGAGGACCCCCAGCTGCGCAGAAGAGCCATAAGCAAACTTGAATTTTTCAAGAAAAACTCCAATACTGAAAACTAAGTTGGAGGGCGATTCAAGTCAAAATACCTATTTCATTGGCTTGCTGAAGCTTCAAGGAGGGAGATTGAATCAATAACATAGCCTGAAACCTTGAAGATTGGTGAATAGGATTCAAACTTTTCCACTTTTTTTTCATAATCGTGTTTTAATATTTATGCATTTTCATGGCATTTCTTTCATAGATTCTGACTAATGGGAGGATTCTGAAGCTAACCATATAAGTTAATTGTGTTTTTGTGCACTATACGCGAATCTGCCATTATCGTTTTCTAGGGTTACCAAGCTTTCAATTTAGGCGTTTCTTCATACTGTAAAATTGGACGTTCTCAATGCCATGACCATACTCAGCGTGCTTGGACGAAGAGAACAGGACCCTCGCGCCTAATTTATATGGCCATATGGCCTAATCGTTATTTTCTATAATGATGCTTTTGGGGACGGTTCAAAACCGTTGCCCATTCTTTTTTTGTTTCGGGAAAAAAAAGCCAAACGGGGAAGACGATGAAGTGTCAAGGCATAAGTGGCTGATTTGAATTCTCGCGCCAAGTTACCCACTAACACGCGTTTTATTTCATATTATTTGTTGGTTATCTTATAAACAGAATGCGCTCATAGCTCCACTGGTCAAAGGACACGCTGGTAACCCCTGGGACCTGGGTTTCAATCCCAGGTCCCCCACCCCTTCCATATTATTTTTCATTTGACGCTTGTGTGTAGTTCCAGGGCTAGGGTGTATCATACATCCCCCATATCAAGCCTTCCACGTGCATCCTGAGATCAATCAAAGGGTCACGACCTGAAGAACATGGTAAACTCTAGTCAACGCCTATGCACGCTAGTTGGAAAGTCCACCAGGCCAGGGACAATTGGGCCCAAATTGCTAAGCAAGAAACCTCCCAAATGGGGACAGACCCCCCTAGGTTTGCAAGTTCCTCATTATTTTTTTTATTTATATTGATTCAATTATTATTTTTAATTAGTTCTTTAATTTGATTATTTTCATAAAAAATACAAAAAAACAATATAAAATCAAAAAAGTCAAAAAAATAAGTATTTTTATTTAATATATTAATATTTTGTAAATAAATAACATTAAGTGGTTTTAGTTTTAAACTTAGGGTTAAATTTTAATATTTTTCTTAATCAATTTAAAATTTGGTACAATTAGGGTTTGTAATAATTTTTATCCTTTTTTCTTTTCTTTCATAATAATTAATTATTAAAATATTATTTATTTTTATAAATCAAAATTCCATGTAATTAATTAGGTTAATTTAGGTTTAACTTTAATATTTTGTTAATAAACTAAAAAAAACAATTAGAATTAGGGTAGTTTCTCAATTTAATTCAATTTCATTAATTTCTCATAAAATACAAAAACCTCAAAAAACAATTTCTTTCCATTTTGATTTTAATTAATTTGTAAATAATAATTTAACTTCATTAAAAAGGGTCCAACGCCCGCGTTTCCAATCTTAATTCAATTCGCACATTTATCTTTTTTCTTTTAATTACTTATGTACCTCTCCCAAAGCCGTGTAACACTTTAATTTCTCGCACTTTTACTTTACTTTCCTTTATTTCTCTATTTCCTGTCAAATCGGGTCCTGGAAATTTTGGCGATGTGGACCCGCGCCCTTTGTAATAGTTTAGAACTTTACCTTTCTCGCACTTTTTAACTGTTAAACAAATGCATGCAAGAATGAATGACAATAAATAAAAACAAACGCGTAGCTCACTCATAACACGACAAGATAAAATAACTGAATCTGACACACAAATCACGCACCACCCCTAGGGTACGCCTCACTGTTGCCTTGCCTCGAAAGGGGATCGTCGAGTAGAGGATGTCTTAGTAAGTCCTCATGATCCGGGAACCTGGCATGAGGGTAGCTTCTAAGGTGTCTTCCCATTGCTCTGGTGATCACCATGTCCCGAACCTCGAATTGACCCGAACACCTCCAACGGTGGTGCTACCTACCTCTCAATGGTGGGATGGAACTACTTTAAAGGACATTTACACAGACGAATTCCTTAGGGTAGGTAGGTTCTCGTAGATACTTGCTCTAAATTTCAAAACAAAATTCAAAAATACTTTTCACACCAACACATTTTCAAAAAGCTTTCGAAAGCATTTTTTCAAACACTCTTGAGGACCGATACAAGAGTCGAACTGGAATTTTCAAAGAAACTTTTTAAAACCCACAGTTGAAAAGCAAACAAACCATTTTTGAAAACACAAATGAGCAAGTATCTAAGAGCCCATGGATAACCATGGATAGAAAGGGTGCTAACACCTTCCCTTTCTATAACATACCTCCCGAACCGAGAGCAATCTCTTTAAGGAATTTTTCTGTGCTTTTGTCCTTTCCATTTGGAGAAAATAAAAGACGGTGGCGACTCTTGCTTCCGCGACATTTCGCGAACCAACGTTAAACAGTCAGTTCCAGATCCACCGATCACACTAATTAATTAATTATTTACAAGAAAAAGTATTTTTGTGGTTTTATGTTTTTAATGAAATAAAATAAAAAAAGAAATTAAAAGTGTCAAAAGAAAAACCCTAAGTCTAATTCATTTTTATTTATTGTAAAAAGAAAATTAAAATTTAAACCTAATTAAACTAAATTAATTTAAGTTAGTGTTTATTTACAAAATAATTAAACTAAAGTGAAATTAATAATAATAAATAAAATATTTACATTTTTTAGTTTTCTGAATTTTTATTGTGAAAAATTAATTATGTTAATTTTAGTGATAATAATAATAATTAGAAAAAATAATTAATAAATAAACTAGAAAATATAAAACAAAAAAGAAAAAGGAATGAACCAAGGGGGGTTCTGGGCCCAGAATGGAGGTTTGCTTGGCAATCTGAGGCCCGTTAACCAGCCAGCCTTTTTGACTTTTTGCAATTGTCCAGAGCATGCTTTGACTTGGAACATGATGGCGAGCGCCTTATGGCCTTTGGATCTGAGCATGTAGCCACCTGGCGCCTGATTTGTGAGGTATATGGTACACCTTCTTTGGCAAGCCTCACAAGAATACCTGAAAAATAAAGGCAATAAGATTTTTTGGGGGACCTGGGATTCGAACCCAGGTCCCAGAGGTCATATGTATGCGCGCTCTCCACTCAGCCAAGCTATTCCATTCGTTACAATAATAGGAAATTAATATTATATGAAATAAACAAACAATATCCTGGAAATTAAAACGCGCGCGTTTTAGTTTAAATGGGCCAATCAAACGCGAACACGCTTTCGTCTTCTCCAATAGACCCTGTGTTTTTTCCTGCGGATTCAGTTCCGCAACAAAATCTGTTTCCTTCTCTTATACTGAGCTCTAGGCCACGAAAATGTCAGCCAGAGCCATCATCCTGTTCGTCTCATTCTCCTGAATCCGTCCATGGCTATGGCTTGTATCAATTATTCCTGTAAAACAAAACCCCAAATTGCAACCCCCAAAACCCTAGGTTCGGGTAGGGAGATCTAGGCTACAACAATACAATTGAATAATACAGGATGCCTGGAAATTGAATGGTGAACACAAATATGCCAAAATATTAAAGAAAAGGCGCAAGGATTAGGGGTTGAGATGCCATGTTCAGAGTGAGGTTCGAGACAACTTACAGCGCTTGGTAGGTGGTCTTAGGACGTGGTGTTGATTGTGTTAGCTTCAGGGGACGGGAAGGAAGAAGGCTACGTGCTTATTTTGATCTGAAAACGTCTGCAACCTTGTTCTTGATCTCACACTTTTTCAAGAAATTTTGAGTTTTGCTTTGGCCGTTTTAGCAATGTCTAGGTCGTGTCTGCTATTGCTACTGCTTTCTTATGTATGTGAGAACAAAATTAGGTCAGCAGCTGGGCCTTAATCTTGGTGTATTGAAGTTTGGAGATTTGGTTGACCACCATTGAAGAACTTTCCAAATTTGAAGCAAATCCAAGATTTTGTGCACAAAAACCCCTAGCACGAATTTGTGAGTTGGCACATGACATATAAAAGCTATTCAAATCACAAAGATGCTATTCCATTAATTTTTAGATTTTATTTGAATTATTATGGATTTAAAATGAATTAAATCAATAAAAATTAAATAAAATGGAAAAATAAATGTTTGATCTTGAAATTAATCATGGGACACGTGTGTGGTATGACAAGGATGAATCAAGTGGAAGAAAGTGGGCCCTTTTGTCAAAAATTGGAGTTTTAAGGATAGTTGACTTTTGCAAATTCATGAAAATTTCCCAACTACTCCAATGCATATCTTGCTCAATTTTGATCATATGAACATGTTCTTGGACATTTTGGAAAGGTCTTGAAGTCCTCTAACCAATGCCTTTAGTACCATGTCATTTTGATTTACCAATCTCAAGTTATGGTCTTTGACTTAAAATGCCTTTTGGTTGACTTTTGAAATTGACCTATAATGTAGAAATTGATAACTTTTTGTGAGAGCATTTCTTGGACTTGGAATGTGAATATGAGTTGTAGGAAATGTCATCCCCTTAAAAATGAGCATTGGATGGGATTTTTCTGATGAACCATGAAAAAGTTATGCCCTGGTCAAGATACAGTTGACTTTTCTACTGTCCAAAAATAGTAACTTTTGCATCTTTGATGATTTTTGAGCCATTCTTGTGGAATCATGATCAAGACTTGATCAAATGATGATTGTGGCTTCAAAATAAGATGTTGACCAAAATATTTGACTTTTGACTGTAAAATGACCATTTTACCCCTACAGTTGATTGTGAGGCAAATAAGGCTTTTGAATGTGCAATTTTGCCTCTGTGAGTCTTGAGACTTGACATGTAGATGCTTGGAAATGTATATGGGCACATGAGACTTGATTGGACCACTGAAAACCTCAAATTCCTTGCAAGAACCAAAACCCTAGTTTTTTACTGGCTTAGGAGATGTTAGGACTGTGCAACCCTTGAGAAGTCTTGAACCATTTAAGGATGACTCTTGACAAACCTTGAAGAATATGGGAGGGCAAATTTTGGGGTACAACAGCATGACACCAACAACTGTTGGGCTCTGAAGAACAAGATTCAGGATCTGATAGACGCAAAGGAGGTTGAATTTGAAGCTCCTGAGAAACTGAATGTTATCTCCGCTCCAATGCCTAAGCATGGACACAATGCCAGCGCTGTTGAGGAAGACTTATTTGTTGACACCGTGGATGATTTACTGACTCCTCTCCTAACCATCAAGTTGAATTTGTTGAAAGTTGGGGTGTTCCCAGGTTGTGACCAAGATTGCCATACTTGCCTGTCCTCATCATTTGACTTCCCTCTGTTGAAGGAAGGTATCCAACAACTGATTGATAATCAGGAAATTTTGTTTGAGAAAGCTCCTATTTCACCCATTCCAATTCCAGAAGTTTCAATAATAACCATATACGCCAATCCTTCCAGGGTTCCTAAAAAACCCGTTAGGATTACATCCGCTCCTATGACTACTCCATTGAAGATAACAATGCCCGGGCCAACCCCATACAAATCAGATAAGACGGTACCATGGAACTATGGTGGAGAAATCTACTACCATGGTGTCAAACAGATTGAACAGAATGCCGAGGAAGAGAGTTCTGAAGAAGACAACCCTGACATCAGTAACATTGCCCTAAGGGGTTTCAAGATCGATACAGAGATTAAGCGAAAGAGATAAGCGGCACCACTATGAACAAAGGGGTTCCAAGAACCCTAATTTGTTTTATCCCTTAATCAAACAATTAAACAGAGTTAAGACTTGGGCTTTTGTTTTGTTCACATTTTTGCCCTAAGGCCCATTCGTTCTGCTAATCCACCCCCCATCTGGCCTTGTTTGGTCACAGCAAAACAACATTTCCTTGGGCCTAACATCCTTAAATTTCCTTAAGCCCATATTTCTTTCTTTTTTAATTAGTTTTTCTTCTTATATTTTATTTGTTAACAAAATTACTAAATAAAACATAAAATACATTTTATACATTTGATTTAAGTCTTGAAAATTAATTTTTATCTTTTTTTATTATTATTATTAATTTTTTTGCTTTAATTTTAATTGACATAATAGAATACCAAAAATATAATAATAATTTAGTTTATTTGTTTTCTTTAGATTTTACATAATTAATAAAAATGCAAAAAAATAAAGATTTTAATTTAATCATTTTTTAGAATAGGTTTTATCTTTCTCTTTTCATGTAAATACTTAACATTTCATATTTTGTTGATTTTATCTCATGGATTATCATAGCTTTAATTAAATCGCACAAAATTCGATTTGGTTGTATTGCTTGTTATTCGGACATTTCTATTTCATTTGATTCATCCCCATTTGTAACAATTGTACCCCCATTCCCGAACATTTTGTAATAGCGTAGAATTTCAATTCCCGCAATTTACTGTTTTCCATATACTGTATAGTAATTAGGCGTGTATGGCAAGATTCAAAAATCAATCGCTAGATGACCTAATCAAAGAATAAAATAACTTGAAACCGACACACTTTTCGCACGCGCACCTCTAGGGTAACCTCGCTCGTTGCCTCAGAAATACAATCATGTCCCTCAAATATGGGACGCTCTAGCAATGACCCTTCGATAAAAAAGATCGTAGTCCCTCGATGACCCTCGATGTTGCCTTCGATTAAAACGATCTCGTCCCTTACAAAAATTGCTAAAGCGTCTCACAAGTTGCCTTCAATGATTGTAAAATTGACCCGCGTTTGTCCCTTCACATCCAACGATGGGGCTTCTTACCAAATCAATGGTAAGATAGCACCATTAAAAGGAAGAAGAAAAGAACAAATTAAGACCTTTCGAGTAGATAGATTCGCTCTTAGTTACTCCCTTGCTCACGACAAAACTTTTTACACCTACACTCTCATTTCAAAACATTTTCAAAAAGACAAAACATTTTGTATACGTTCTTATAGAGACGAGAACCATTGCAAAACCTCTTTTCAAAAAACTTTTCGAAACACGATTCACGAACACATCTTTGAACCACTTTTCGAAACAAAAACTTTGTATACGTTCTTAGAGAGATGAGAACCATTACAAAGAGATTTTTCAAAATATTTTCAAAGCCCACACCACAAGCACACAATCAAATGAAAGCAAGGGATCTAAATGAGTAACTAAGAGCCCATGTAAAACCATGGATGAAAAGGGTTCTAATACCTTCCCTTTTCATAATCTACCCCCCGAACCTGAGAAAATCTAGAAAGGTCTTTCCTGTGCTTTTTTACCTTTCCTTTTGGATAAAAGAAAAGTCGGTGGCAACTCTTGCTAACCGCACAAGTGCGAACGAAATGCAAAACATCTAGTCAGTTCTCCCACCGTATCACAATAAGAAAAAGACAAAAATCCCCCACTAAGTGAAAAACAAGTCGCTTAGGTAAAAGTCAGGGCATCCCGCTGGACTTCAGAGTCAAATTCAAAAGGAATTTTTCCAGGAAAACCTTAGGGAAAGCAAGGACGAAATGGAAAGCTTGGAAGGCGAGAAAGGATTACGAGATGAAAATCCTAAATAAAGAACAAAAGTCGCATGATCAGACACCAAAAGTAAAAGTGAGTTTTTGTGTCCAAAGAATATCAGTGGTTCCCCAACCATCAACTAAATCCTCTCGGGAGATGAGTGCTCATTTTGGTTTAACTGAACATATAAATAGAGAACATCACGAAGGGGGTGGGTACCAAATATTTTGAGCCTTAGATCCTTTTTTCTAAAAAGTCGTGAACTAGGCCACGTTACAACTCTTAAAAGACCTAACTGAAACATGGTTTATTTCGAAAGCATACTTCAACGAGATAGCGTTTCCTGACTCCCATGAGTTTTGCTAAATTATTGTGTTGTTATCATATGCTTTTGTTATTTTTTATACAAAAAAATAATGTCGCATCCTGGCTAGTGATTTGCTCACAAGGTTTTGTGACATCTTTTTGATAAAATCTTCAAGTCTTACATAATTGTTGCATTAGAATTTTCGTTCTTAGAATAAACATTTTCTGCTGGAAAAATAATTATTTGATATCAATGAAGCTTACATATGAGTATTAGAAAAGTTCATGTCACCGAGAAGAAGTTGCAACATTCAACCAATCTAGGACAGTTACATCGAGATTCGCCAAATCTCTATATACCTTTTGGTCAGGCAGATTATCTTAAAAGCATACAACCAAGGGCATGTTATGAAATTTATCTTGATCAACACGGTAAACTTGCGACACCAGAGTTGTTTCCAAGGGCATCTCCAGATTTTGTCAAGATAGTTACTATGTTTTCCCCAAGCCTGGAATCTTCCTCAACCAGGATTATTTCTCGTGATCTACTTTGTAGATGTGTATACAGTTACCCCTACAGTTGTTGATCGATTAGTGGGTTGCCTTCAGGCTGTGGTGTGGTGTTGGGAAAGTAATCCCATTTTCCCTAGTTAAGTCTTGGTTCAAGATTTCCCTCCAGGTTGATCATTTTATTTTTGGGTTTGTACGGTTTGATTCCTCTATCCCAGATTCTCCAGTCAGGACTTGACGCGGAATTTTTCCAGCTGAGCAGCCAGAAAAGGGCAGTATCTTTTCTAAGAAGTGTTGAGACAACTGTTAAATTTTTGGATTTTCTCTCACCAAGAGATGAGTTTGATTTAAAATCCCCATATTTTGACTTCTTGCTATATTGTTAACTTCTTAGATCCCCAAATGAATCCATATGATGCTTATCTCTGAAAGTTGTTATCCCCGCGAAGCATCATAATTTCTCTCTAGATATGTTTGTGCAACCATTATTCTTGATATTGAAGAGTGTATTTGGGAATCCCTCGATGATGTGGTGTTGTCCTCCCTAATGAAGTCAACACGAGATCCCTAGTTGAAGTCTCGATGATGTGGTGTTGTCCTCCCCAATGAAGTCGGTTTGGAATCCCCAGATGAAGTCTAGACAATATGATATTATCTTCTCTAGTAAAGTTTGTATGATATTCCCTAGTGAATCCTGGAGGAGGATGTTACATCCCTGCAACTGTTTTGGTTCATTGCTATCAGATTATGTTGTGATTATTTTCAAACAATGTCTCTTCCAAGTGGAGTTAAGCTGTGAAGTAGGAATTTTTTTCCTCAGTTGATGCTTACTCTCTTATGGAATCTTCATCATGGATGTGATTTATCCGAGTTTTTACTTTACCCAAGTTGGTTTTGTCTGGTTATTTCCAGTGCAGGTTGTTTTCTTTGTCAGCATGTACATGATAACATTCATACATCAATACATACATACATCATGTATAGATGAATTTAAAATTCATTGCTCATTTGCATTCATTATTGTTTTTGTTGGCATATTACCCTATTTTCATATTTATGTAACCCTCTCTCCAATAGATTGTCAACCTTAAGCAAAAAGTGTATATCCTTTCAATTTCCCCACTGAAATATCCCTCTATCATACCCCAAATTTTCCCGCCCTTTATTTCTACAGTCAAAAATATTTTAAACTTTGTTTTTATAATATCATTTGATTTTTATAAATATTTGCTTCCAAATCTATTTAAAAATATAATGATTTCTTTCAGATCATTTGTATTTTTGAATAAATAAATATTTGCTTAACCTTTCATATACTTTCAATTAGGTTTATTTATAAATGACTAACATAGCACAATTGGTAAAGAATGAAGCTTGCAATTATGAGGGTCACAGGTTCGAATCTCGTGTATGGTTCTTTTAAACATTTTTTCTTATTTTTACTAATTTTCTTTCCTTTTTTAGAGATCAAACTTTGGGTTTTCTTTTGGGATTTTGGACAACTTAGTATCTAAGTCTTATTTAACCTAATTCAAGTCTATAAATAGACCTTAGTTTGTCCTATTTTTTCATCAACAATTTCTCACAAATCACAAATTATCAACACACATTTTTTTCAAATCTTTTCTGCATTTTTCTATCAACAATTTTGGTCAATGATTAAATATGAGATCACCTTTTCTATTTTCAATTATTTCTCGATAATTTTAATTTATTTGATTAAATTAGATGATGATCTCTTTCTAGAATTTTTTTTTGGAATAACCAAGTATTAAATTTTTTTCCGCAAATAACCATGTTTCAGATGACTCCCCAAAGGAGGAGCCATCTCACTTGGCGCCTACACCTACTTTTTAAGGGGAGGCGCCATCTCACTTGGCGCCTAGGTGCTTAGGGCTTTCCCTAATCCAAGTGAGATGGCGCCTTAGTACATTTTCTAGGGCAATTTCTACGTTTTTTTTCAATCCGGTGCGTTACGTATTCGATATATGAACAAAATTGACTTTTTATTTGCAAAAAATGATTACACCCATAAGTATTACATAAAAAAAACAGATTAAATAAAAAAACAGATTAATCAGTGGTCCCCCGGAACCCGGTAATGACCCCTGGTTCCGCATCCCCTTCCTCGCCTTTCCATTGCTGGGCGTCGTTGCGTTTCCTGCTGTGGCAGGGTCGATGGCCCAGCGAAGTCAATGCATTCTGGATCCATGAAATCAGTCAGATCTACATATCTAGAAGATCCGCTTTGGTATGGTCGGTTACCCATACCCTAAAAGTTTGGTCGTGTTGGCGGTGGGTGGGGTTCCATGGTTGGTCTATAGCATTGATCGTCTGAGTACGGGGGGTAGAAAGGAAATGGATCTTAGGGTGTTTGGTATTGAGGATGTTGGGTGGTTTGGTGATACTGTGGTTGATGGTAAGTTGGATCGGTTGGTTTATAATCTTCCGACATTCCTAGATCAGGGCTTAGGTTGGATGTTAAGGGGCCCATATTGGGATATACGGAAGAATGAAATTGTGTGTGGGGTATGCGGGTGTGTTGGTATTGTGATTGGAATTGCAGTTGGATGTGGGGCATATTGGGGTATTGGTACTGAGGTGGTGATTGTGGTTGGTTGTGGGGCATTTGGGTGTAATTGTATTGTGGTGGCGACTGTGGTTGGGTGTTGGTGGTTCTGTTTCGTCTGGGGGGTTGGTGGGAGGTTGATGTGTGTTGGGTTTGTTGTTGGGGAAACGAGGGTTATGCCCATTGTGTTCGTGGGTCAACCAAATACCTTGGATGAGACACGTGCATTTCAGGGTTACTAACCGACCTGTACCAAGATAAATACTGATTTGTGTGTCGCATATTACCATGATTGAGGAAAACCGGGAATTGCAAGACATGTCGGTGACGCCTCTGCCACATCTTACACCATTCTGAAGCAAAGTCTTTCCAGTTGGTAAGACCCCATTGGGCGTCGACCCTTTTGAGATGCCACAGGGACAAACAAGTCGGATCACTGGGTATCTCTTGATGCATTCTGAACTGCATCTTCACACGGTCGCCATGGTGCATCTCCACAACATTGAACCGTATGATTGCAGTCTTGGCGCTCCAAATTGTTGCATCCTCGGGGTTTGGTTCATGGCCCAAACCCAAATATGGTCTCCAGACAAACTGCGCATAAAATTAAATCAGGTTAATGAAAACATAATATATAAATAATTTAAAAGTAGAAAAGTTGAAAGGTACGACGTACATCATCTGGGCCTAGGTGATCCAATAGATTGCGGTATAGTGCGACATTGAATCTTGGATTCTTGCCGTAATCCATACTCCTCACGCAATACCTAAAGGAAATGAAAAATATTTTATTTTTATCATATATTTGGTGAAGAGATGAATAGTAATAAATGATATAACTTGATGACTTACTTTGTTGCATACGGGAAAACGAATGTGTTGTTGTTGACGGGGTTTAGGGACTCCATCCTCCACCAACCCCAGGCTCGAAGTAAAAAAGCGCAGCCATAAAATGTACATTTTTCCTTGATTGCATTTTTACACAAGGAACTGTATAGGTGGGCTAAAACAGCAGAACTCCAACTATACTTTCTAGTTTTTTCGAAGTCTCTAAGTAAATTTAAATACATAAAATTTACACTATTTCCCGTACTTTCGGGAAATAAAAATATTCCAAATAGTATCATTAGATAAGTTCTAGCTTTTATTATCCTGTCTTGCTCGGAGGAATTTTCGTTTAATTCCAAAGTCGCATAATGATTTTTAAGCTCAATTAGCAGTATACCCTGACCTCTCGCACCATCACCTTCAACCATATCCCTGCCCAACAATTCTTCATACAGAGAATTGGGTTGTTGAACCGACCCGTTAACGGCCTTACCGTCGACAGGGAGACCCAGTAACATGTACAAATCCTCTAGCGTGATGGTACATTCACCTATTGGTAGATGAAATGTATGGGTCTCTGGTCTCCACCTTTCCAACATTGCAAGTACGAACTTTGAATCAATTGTGCAGTTGGAGATCTTTATAACATGTCTGAAACCTGCGTATTCCAGACATGGTACGATAAATGGGTCGGGAGCAAGGTAGTTGTGAGACCGGATTCTGAATCTTTTGGTATCCTAAGTTAATAATTTAAAAAGGTGTAAGATTAAGTAAGATGAACAAAGCATTACCAGAAGTATGAAAAATGTATAACTATAAAAGAAACTTACAAATACTGCAATGTTGTCCCTTGTGCCTCTGTGAGAATCGCCCATTGTGAGAAGAGCCATTGTTGAAAATGCTTGAGATTATGAAAGACTTATAAATTGTAAGAGATTATGAAAGAGTTTGTAGCAGAGAGTGAGACGATTGTGGGTGCGAGAGAAGTATGTTATGCTCTGTATTTATAGGCAAAAAAATTTCATAGAGTAAGTGAGGTGGTAGCTAGTGCATGCATGCATGATAAGTGTCACTCTTGCAGTGTAGGCGCAGGCTAGGTGGCAGCCTTGGAGAAGGCATCTCTGCATGCATGTAACATGATTGGACATGAAGGGAGGCGCCATTGGACTTGGCGAAAGAGTACAAAAATGAAAGGTGTCGCCATCTCCATTGGTGAATAAGAGGTGGCATGGGTTGCAGAGTAGGTGCAGGCTAAGTGACAGCCTTGGAGAAGGCATGCCTAAATGCATGTAACACTATTGGAGGTGATGAGAGGAGACTTACAGGTTACAGTGTAGGTGCAGAGTAGGCGCAGGCTAGGTGACAGCCTTGGAGAAGGCATCCCTGAATGCATGTAACATTATTGGACGTGAAGGGAGGCGCCATTGGACTTGGCGAAAGAGTACAAAAATGAAAGGTGTCGCCATCCCTATTGGCGAATAAGAGGTGGCATGGATTGCAGAGTAGGCGCAGGCTAGGTGACAGCCTTGGAGAAGGTATGCCTGAATGCATGTAACACTATTGGAGGTGATGGGAGGAGACTTACAGGTTACAGTGTAGGTGCAGAGTAGGCGCAGGCTAGGTGACAACCTTAGAGAAGGCATCCGTGAATGCATGTAACACTATTGGACGTGAAGGGAGGCGCCATTGGACTTGGCGAAAGAGTACAAAAATGAAAGGTGTCGCCATCCCCATTGGCGAATAAGAGGTGGCATGGGTTGTAGAGTAGGCGCAGGCTAGGTGACAGGCTAGGTAACACTATTGGACGTGATGGAAGGAGCCTTAGAGGTTACAGCCTTAGTTAATTCAAATTCAGTATGACCTATTTAGTCTTACATTTATGAAAACACTGATTCATTTAATCTCTCAAACCTTCCAACCTTCAAACCTTCAAACAATCAAACCTTCAAACCTTCGAATAACTCTTAAACTTCAAACCTTCAAACCTTCAAACAATCATACGCAATGGCCTCTGCACCCCCAATATGTCATCAGTGCATATTTCAACGGTGAGACATACATTTGTCCCACCTCTGGATTTTTTTTAGAGACACAGACAACATCTGATTTTGTTTAAACGGGAAAGCCAATTTCTTGTACTTCAAAAAACGATTGGAGGCCAAACTTGGACGAGGCCCGGTGACACAAATATTTTATTAGAATCCGGTTTTTTTTTGGTAAAAACCAAATAATATTTTATAAGGTTGAGGTTCAAGATGACGAGGATCTTCAGAATATGTTTTCCAGTCATCAGTATTTCGGGTACGACTCTATTAAGTTGTACATTATGTTGCGAGAGCCTCAGGTGACACAAGAGGTTGATCCTTTGGAGACCGAACAAGCAGAGGTAGATACAGTTGATGAAGAAGAAGAAGATGACGAGTTAGAGTTTGACGAAATGGTCAATGATGATTCCGAAGACGATGGGATACCTGGTATTCCTGCAAACGAGATCTACACACCACCTCCGCACATGACAAACTTCAACATGGGCGGAGATGAACCATTTTCTGATTTATTTTTCAATCCGTATATGCAGTCAGATGAAAACTTAAAAGAGAAAGACAAGTTTCGTAACAGAGAAGAATGTATTAGAGCCATCAAAAAATTCCACATGCTCAACTCGGTCGATTTTAAGGTGGACCGTGTAAACCCAGAAAGATACAAGATCAAGTGTGTCCACCCTGATTGTATGTTCAAGCTCACTGCATCATACAAATTAAGAGGTGATTGCTGAGTCATAGGTTCCATGTCTACCCACACTTGTGTCAGTTCTACTCAATCACAGGACCATCAAAAACTTAATTACGATCTCATTTGTCAAGAAATCCTACCACTCGTCAGCAACGATCCATCTTTGAAGGTGAAAACCATCATCTTCCACATCACTACGGTTTTTAACTATACTCCGTCTTACCGTAAGGCGTGGCTAGCAAAGACCAAGGCGATTGAAAAGGTGTACGGAAACTGGGAGGAGTCATACCAAGAACTTCCTCGTTACCTGAATGCACTCCAGACTTATTCTCCGGGTACTATTTACATTCTGGAAACAGTGCCAGCATACGCCCAAGATGGTAGTCAACTAAACAGAAATGGAATATTCAGTCGAGTGTTTTGGGAATTTCAACCTTGCATCACAGGGTTTGCATCATGCAAACCAATTATACAAATTGATGGGACTTGGTTGTATGGGAAATACAAAGGCACACTACTGATGGCATTTGCACAAGATGGCAACAACAACATTTTCCCAATTGCCTTTGCCCTAGTCGAGGGGGAGACCGGTGGTGCTTGGAGCTTTTTTCTGAAAAATCTGTGAACACACGTGGCTCCTCAACCAGATTGATGTTTGATCTCGGATAGACATGCATCCATTGAAAGTGCATACAATAACCCTGCAAACGGTTGGCATGACCCTCCTTCTACGCATGTCTATTGTGTTAGACATATCGTCCAAAATTTCACGAGGGAGATCAAGGACAAAACACAAAGGAAAGCGGTTATGAATGCGGGATATGCATTGACACAACCCACATTCAAATATTGCCGCAACGAGATCCGTTTATCAAATCCGGAAGCCGGTAGGTGGATCGACAATATTCCGGTAGAAAAATGGACTAGGTCATACGATAATGGCCAAAGATGGAGGCATATGACAACAAATCTAATTGAATCGATGAATGGGGTAAAATCTACGTATTTTAGGATGGCTTCATTGTTTGCCAAAAGAGGTGAAATGTGGAATGCGGTGTTGCAATCTGGACAACTATGGAGTGAAAGCTGCATGAAGTACATTAAGGCAGAAAGTTTCAAAGCCAACACCCATATGGTTATACGGTTTGACCGACACAACCACAACTTTATTATGAAAGAGACAATCGACCACAACGAGGGCCTGCCAAGACAAGAATATAGGTTTGTACTACCTTCTCGTTAGTGCGATTGTGGAAAGTTTCAAGCCTTTCGTATGCCTTGCTCTCATGTCATTTCTGCGTGTGCTTATACCCATCAAGACGCGCTACAACTTCTGTCACACATTTACAAATCTGAAACGTTGCTCAACGTTTACAACAACAGCTTCCCTTTGGTAGCAAAACCATATTATTGGCCTGCATACGACGGCGAAATAGTATGACACAATGACCAAATGCGAAGGAACAAAAAGGGTCGTCCCAAAAGTAAGCGCATCACAACCGAAATGGACTCCCTTTACAAGCTGGAAAGAAAGTGTGGTTTATGCCGTCAGGTCGGACACAATCGCAAAAAATTTCTGAATCGGGCGTCTACCTCGACCACATAAAAATTGTATTACATAAAATCTTTCCTTAATTATGTTGTAAACATTAGGATTTTTCGTTAACAGTATTTGCTACAATAAACATTGCCCGTACAAGAAAAAAAACACGACATTTCGTCTACAAAATTACAACTGTTAAAACAATCTCATCTGACCCATGCATCATCAATATTATGTCGCTGTCTCTTTTGACTTCCTCCAACCAAACATTAAGTCTTCTTGTCGCATGTGAGGTTGTTGTTCGTCTTCGTTGGATCCTTCGAATTTTTCCCCCTCCACGATGTCTCCATCTAGCCATCGCATCAACTCCCGCTTCAGACGTTCCATGGAGTGAATGTGCCATAATTTCATTTTTCATCGCAGATTTTGTGACGGAGAAGATAACGTAATCATCTCTGGTAAAAATCATGGATGATGTCATGACGCAAATAACAGAGTAAAAAATAAGAAAATAGTGCTAGAAAGTGTGAGAAATGACGGAGAAAGGGACGAATTATTTATAAAAACAACATTTTGCCCTATGAGTCAAATGAGATGGCGCCTCCTCTCACTTTTAAAGTGCATGCGCCATCTCATTTGGCTAAAAGAGAGAGGAGGCGCCAAATGAGATGGCGCCTAGGGCTAAAGGCTTAGTGAAGGCGTCATGTGAGATTGTTTCTCCTTTGGAGAGCTATCTGAAACATGATTATTTGCGTAATTTTTTTCAAAACGTGATTATTTGCGAAAAAATTTTTAATACTTGATTATTAAAAAAAAAATCCTCTTTCTAATAGTAGTTTTTTTTTTTCTAATATTTTTATCATACTATTATCATATTGGAGGCGAATTTTCACAAACCATTCACAGTATATTTACGGTTCCATCATTTACTATTTCACACTCCATCAATACCATTCACGTTATCATTGTTCACATTCACTAACATAATTGCAAAAGACCCACTTTTTAGAATACTCATATTCTTTTTTTAATCTTTCTTTTGTCTAGTCAAGATCTATTTTCAAAAACCACAAAACCACACCAATTTTGTCGGCAAAACTTTTTTCAAATCATGATCATATAAGTCAAATTTTTTAACACCATGGAAAGAATTTCAAAAGAAACCATTGTTATTCTTTTTTTCAAACTTTGTTTAAGTCAACAACTGAGAAAATCACTTCAACATCTCTCACACTTATAGTAGACAATATTCTCATTATCCCCTACTTTACATCACTTCTAAAAAAACCATTATTCTATTTTCTCATGTAACGATATTTCTTCATGACAGTACCATCAAATTACTATTACCGTTCTTTTGATTTGTTGTTGATTTCTTAAATAAATCAAAACAAGGACTGGATTTGGGAAAGAGGAAGCATGGTTGAAAAGAAAAAGAAGATGGAGCGCTAATAATGTAATTACTCCCTCTCTCTCCGCGTGTGTATGTATAAAAGGTTTTTTTTTTTTTTATTTAATTTTTTTCCCTAATGCCACGTGTCATGTCTTGAAGCGTGGAACAAAGGACTGTGTAAAGTCTTTATCATTTAATTTTTGTTTTAATTATTATTATCATTAAATAAGTTAGATTTTAAGTATAAAATGAGCCTTACGTCTATGTATTAATTAATGTTGCACCCCCAAATTCAATACACGTCTCTAGCTCATTTGTCTTAGTTTAAATGTCTTTGGTTAATTTATTTTGGTTAATTTATTTTGGTTAATTAAATTAGTTTTAATTATTTTAGTTAATTTAGATTAATTATTTTAATTCTTTAACTATTAAAAATAATAAAAGTAATTATTCATATAATTATTAAATCTTTTTGATTAAATTTAAATAACCTCATGTATACTAATTATGCTTCTTTTCAGATGATTAATTCAAACATTTTATGAATGGTAGGATATCCATTTTCGAGTATTTAAATTGGTCGACACATCGTTTATCGATTTATTATCTTAGATCAAATAATTAAAGCCCGTGCAATTCACCAATGTGCAACACGTGGCCAAAATCTGGCCACGTGATGAGGAGACTATATCAAACTCCCCCTCAAATACCAAAACAGTTAACCAACATCAAAATATTTTTCAACTAAAATAATCAAAACTTTGACCATTTTCAAAAAAGGATTGAATAACATTGTCTTCAAATTAACTACGAACCATATCTACAATCACTCAATTTATAACCCAGACAAGGTTCACGGATGATTCGAAATCAATTTTATGCAATCCATAAAAAACATCAAGCAAACACTACGAACTATGAAATGAGACTCTGATTCCTCCTAAGAGGATACGTAGGCATACGATTAAAATCGTGGCGAGTTCCCTTAACTAAAATTGAAAACCTTTTTCCCCTAATTAAAATTAAAACTCTATTTCTTAAAATTACGCTTCTAAACCTAGTATCCTTGTGAACAAGGTAGATGAGGGGTGCCTAACACCTTCCCCTCGTCTAGAACCGAGTGAACAATCTAGAATCTCTGAACCTCTTTTAGGGTTATTCCTTTATACTCCCTTCCTTTAGGATGAAAATTAAGGGTGACGACTCTTATTTTAAAACCAGTTACAACACCCTCGTGGAAGAATTTTGTTTCAGCCTTCCTATTCAGCTCATTATATGGATGGAATGTGATCCCCTTTTGAGCTTATTCCTCATTGGATGCTGTCTTGGTTGACTGTTTCACTTTGATTTATTCCTGGTTTAAATCGGTGGTTCATGATGACACTATTATTCTGATTTCTATAGGCTCTGAGCCTTGGATTGAGAATGTGCATTTATTTTGGCACGAGAAGACTTTACCTCCTCTGCAGGAATGTGTTGGAATTCCCCTAGAGAAGTCAAGATTCATTTCCCAACAGGCTTCTTATAACAGCAAGTGGAAGGTCTATTTATTTGAGCAACTTGTACTTCCCCAGTAAGTATGTTAGTTCCCAGGGAAGATTGTTTTGATTTACTCTAATGGATGGTCTCGGTCTCTCAAATATGATAAGAGATATTTTGTTGTGAAATTTTATTTACTCCAATGGATGGTTGGTCTTTTCAATATGATAAAGACAGTTTGTTGAGAGATCTTTATAATAGATTATTACCCTTTTCAAGTATAAGACTTGGTTAAAGAAGAAACTGAGACCAGTTTGTGGTTTATGACCAGGATCGAGAGGAGGTTTATCTGATTCTCCATCAAATGGCATCTCTTCGAAGAAGTCTCATAAAGAAGTTTATTGTGAAATCATTGCAAGTGAAAGTCTCTTTATTTGAGACAACTTGTATATTTACCCTTTCCAAGTGAAACATCTTGGTTAAAGAAGAAGTTGTGACCCGTTTTAGGTGGAACACCAGATTTGGGAAAACTTGTTATTATCCATACATATCCTACCTTCAATAGAAGTTAGTAGATCACCTTCAGTAAACATTGGTGTCATCTTTTATCTCTACCTTCAATGGAAGTCGGTAGCTTCACCTTCATTAAACGTTGGTGTAATCTTTTATCTCTACCTTCAATGGAAGTTGGTAGATCACCTTTAGTAAACGTTGATGTTATTCTTTTATCTCTACCTTCAGTGGAAGTTGGTAGTTTCACCTTCAGTAAACGTCAGTGTGTCTTCTGTTTCTTTTTCATCAATAAAAGTTGGTCTTGTTCTATGTTTTTTCTACCTTCAACCATTGAGTTAGTAGTTTTTCGTCATCTGTGAGTCAGTATCTTATTGATCTTCTACCTTCAACCATTAAGTTGGTAGTTTACCATCATCTATGAGTCGACATATTATTGATTTTCTACCTTCATCTATTGAGTTGGTAGTTTACCGTCATCTGTGAGTCGGTATATTGTTACTTTTCTACCTTCAACCATTGAGTTGGTAGCTTACCTTCATCTGTTGAGTCGGTATCTTATTACTTTTCTACCTTTAACCATTGAGTTGGTAGCTTACCATCATCCTTGAGTCAGTATTATTCTGTTTTCTACCTTCATCTATTGAGTTGGTAGTTTACCGTCATCTATTAAGTCGGTATATCTCTTTCTTATCCTACCTTCGTCCATTGAGTTGGTAGTTTATTGTCATCTGTTGAGTCGGTATATCTTTTGCTTATTCCACCTCTGTCCACTGAGCTGGTAGTTTACCGTCATTTGTGAGTCGGTATTTTTTATTTATTTTGTACCTTCGACCATTGAGCTGGAAGTTTACCGTCCTCTGTGAGTCGGTATCTTTTTGATTTTCTACCTTCGACCATTGAGTTGGTAGTTTAGTGTTGTCTGTTGAGTCGGTATATTATTGATTTTCTACCTTTAACCATTGATTTGGTTGCTTACCGTCATCTATGAGTTGGTATCTTTTTTATTTTCTACCTTCATCTATTGAGTTGGTAGTTTACCGTCATCTGTTGAGTCGGTATATCTCTTGCTTATCCTACCTCCGTCTATTGAGTTGGTAGTTTACCATCATCTGTTGAGTCGGTATATCTCTTGCTTATCCTACCTTTGTCCATTAAGTTGGTAGTTTACCATCGTCTGTTGAGTCGGTATATTATTGATTTTCTACCTTTAACCATTGAGTTAGTAGCTTACCGTCATCTGTGAGTCGGTATCTTTTTGATTTTCTACCTTCGACCATCGAGTTGGTAGTTTACCGTTGTTTGTTGATTCAGTATTATTCTGTTTTTTCTTCCTTCATCTATTAAGTCGATAGTTCACAGTTATCTATCGATCATTATCATCCATTACTTTTTCCTCATTATTTGAGTTGATGGTGCCTTATCTCCTCCTTGGGCTTTACCCCGGTAAAGTTGAGTCTTCTGTTCACCAGCGATTTATTTTCCTGGTCGAACTTTCTTTTGCTCCTTTATTTTATTTCCCACATCCCCAATAGTGTCTTGTGTCACCTTTGGATTTGTTTGTTTGCATGCATGATCATAAGCATTTCATGACATCTTAAGGCCAAAAATAGGGCTTGTTTTATATTTAAGTATCTTCAATCGCGTCGAGACGAAGATTTTAACATTCGTATCTCCGGATAGAAGACACTTAAATAAGGACAACTGTTATACCTCAATTTCCCCCCTAAGATCCTCTCATCATCTCATAACATCAATACATCAAGATCACACTTTCAAGTTGGTTATCTTTTTGGGTTTATTCCCCCATCTTTATGTTTTCTCTAAAGAGATCTCCAAACACCTTATTTGTGTATTTTGTATGTGTTGTTGACTAACTTCTAATCAAAATACCAAAAATATTTGCTTTGTTTTTTGTATATTTGTGTTTTGTAGGTATCAAGCCAAAGCATTCAACAAGCAAGGTTTTTTCTAGTGATTTTTCTGAGGAAATCGATTTCCATAATTTCTTTTTTTTACACTAAAATTTCATTTTTTTTGTTGTGCAAATCGATTTGCACAGACATGCAAATCGATTTACATATGCGGAATTTTGAAGAAAAAACTATCTTCAAATTTGTTAATTTTTTGCTCCAATTTTCTTTTATTTAAAAAAATATCCTTGATTGTCAATAAATAATTCTCCACTTCATAAAAATTATATTTCATCATACACCTTCATTTGATCACATGTGCACCACTTGATTCAATTTCTGGCTCCAAAAATCAATTACCAAGCCTAATTTTGGTTTGAAACCAAACTCCAAACCACCACCAATCTCAAGCCTAAACTCTATAAATGGAGCCCTAATTTCATTCAATTCTCATGCTTTTGATAGCCAAATTCACCTTACAAAAAAATTTCTCTCAATTCTCTCCTTCTACCAAATTCACTAAAAGCTCCGTTTTTATAAAGTTAGTAAGATTTTCATTGAAGCTTGCTAAACTTTGAGCTAAAACGTCATCCAAATATTTTTTCTTCATCAATTCTCTATATCCAAGCTTGGGAGATTGATTTTTGGGGCTGAATTGAAGCAAGTTCTTGAAGTTGTTTTGATAATTTTCTAGATCTACCTTTGGTAAGTTGGATCTTCATCTTTCACAATGTGATATCTTGTTGATCTTTGTGATTTAATTCTTTGAGCTACTTTTTTGATTCCATTGGTCCTAATTTCTCACAATTTGATAGAACTTTCATGCTCAATTAAGTTAAAGATCATAAGGTGTTTGATGAAAAGTTTGGGCAAGAATTTTGCCTTTTAAAATGTTGATTTTCTGTTTTTCGCAGTGAGCAATCGATTGCTCCCAGTGTGCAATCGATTTGCACAATATTATATTACTCAGATTTTTGAAAATTTTGTTGTGCAAATCGATTTGCACAGACATGCAAATCGATTTACACTGAGAGAGAATGTGTTTTTTGCCTTGTTTTTGGGTTATTTTGATTCCTTTATCTTTTTTTACTCACTTACTTTGATTGTTGCTTGGGATTGCAATTTTAAATGTTCAATTTCTCTTTAAATTTAATGGACTTTGGGTGTAGATGAAGTTGGATAAATATTCATTAATTCAAATCTACCTAAGATTGAATTATTTAATTCATTTTTGGTGCTTTGAGTTAGTAATATGTTTAGTACTTTAATCCACCAAGATGAGTGATTGAATTTAAAGATGAAAGAATTTTGAGGCTGTGATCCAAATTATCTTATCATTCTCCTCCCTCTTCATCTTATCTCTTTCTTACTTGTGCTACATATTGTTGGAGAATGATCTACATATCATTTCTCTAAACATATGGTACATAGATTTCTATTGACCGACCTCAAAATAGGTTTGATTTCTACATAAGTCCATTTACGATTGTTTAACATGACGCTAAATTTTGTCTCAATTCGAGAACTGATCATTCGTGGCCCGAACCTATGTTTGCAATCCCGAGTATGTTTAATTTGAAACCTTTGATCTAATAACGTTGGAGTTTATTGTTAGGAGGCTTTGATCTTATCAATCCTCTAATGAACCTTCATAAATTTTTGTCTAAGTGGATCATGTAAACATCATTGATCATATGTTGTTGCCTCGAGAACTTGAAATGAATGATATACTTGACAAAAAGCAAATGAAACTTGTTGTTGGGAAGCTTTGATTTTATCAATCTTCTAATGAGTTTTCAAATGCAAGTTTCAAGATGGTCATTCAACTAACCTCTAACTTCTAATTCACTAACCATTGACTTTTACTTTGTGCTTTTACTTTATGCTTTTATTTTATGCCTTTACTTTTATGCAACATTTATTTTAGCATTTTATATTTCATGCTATTTTCATCTTTGCTCACTTGAGTAATTATCTTTATGTCATTTTTATTTTGCTCACTTGAGCTTTTCATTTTCTTTGTAAGGACGCTTAATAACCAACTTAAACAATTAAAATCTTTAAGGTTACTCGGACTATTTGGTTACTATCTCTGACATAATGGAGTTGTGGACTTCTCGGACTTAGGATTAGAAGCCTTTGATGCCCTTGAGACCTTGTGACTCTGATTGTTATTTTGTCTGGAGTTCTTGGGGTTTACCCCAAGATATTGGGTTGATTTTATTTGTGCGTAGGTTATTTTAATTATGTGCTTTATCTGTGATTGGGAATTCCTTTGTATACAGCCGTTACTCTGCCCTATTTTTTAGAAGACTTAATTCATCTAAAGCTTGGTATTCTTAAGAGGTTTAGTATCTTTTCTTGCCTGGTTTCAATCCAAAGGATGAAAATTCTACACTGAATATTTATGTCAAGTGTTGGCTTCTTGTTGGTTAGACCGTTCTTTTCCCTAGCTTTTATCTTATGCTTTATGATAGTCCCTTCATCTCCTCCCATCTTTTTCAATTTCAAAAATCTTCTCCCTCTGTGATACGGTGGCCAGAACCGGGACGTGTTTCCCTATTTTTTAAGGAATTTGCTGGTTTGCGTTTTGCATTTGTATTCGCAAAATGTCGCGGTAAGCAAGAGTCGCCACCGACTTTTATTTTATCCAACAAGAAAAGGAAAAAAGCACAGAAAAATTCCTTTTTCGAGATATTTCTGAGAACGGGGGGTAGATTATAGAAAGCGAAGGTATTAACACCCTTTCTATCTGTAGTTATCTACGGGCTCTTAGGTACTTGTTCATCATTTTCAAAATTGTTTTCTTTGTGTTTGTGTGCTTTGAAAAGTTTTTGTTTTGACTTCGATTTAACTCTTGCTTCTGTCTTCAAGAGTGTAATGAAGTGTTTTTTTGAAAATTTGTTTGTAAAGGAGTGTAAGTGTGAAAAAAAGTTTATTTTGATTGAGCAAGTACTTAAGAACTAATCTACCTACTCGAAAAAAGAATCATTCTATGCTTGTTTCCTTTAGACATCGCTATCCCACTATTAGTGAGTAGGTAGCACCGTCGTTGGAGTTTGAGGGTCAATTCGAAAGAGGGACGTACGGTCACTAAAGCAATGTTAGGACGTTTTAGTGGTAACCCTAAAGTCTTAGATCAATTATCTGAGGCAACAATATTCGAGGCAACTTTTCCGAGGCAACTTTGATCTTTAGACAAAAGGACGACCACTAAAACATCCTATACTCAATGACCGTTTACTGAAGGCAACCAAGTGGGAGTGTACCCTAGGAGTGCGCATGTGCGAGTGATTCAATTTCGGATTATTTATCTTTGCACATGTTTAGGGTTATCTAACCGTTTTAAGATTAAACATACATTCTTATCATACAAACCCTAATTATTCACATATCTAGTAGTTAAATATTTGCGGAAATTAAAATGCGGAATTTAAACTAAGCTATTACAAGGCTTCAGGTATTTACATAACCAAAAACAAACCCTTTGAAATTAAAAGTGGTAAAAATAAATAAATGTCCTAATTAAATTATTACAAACTGTGAGCAGATATAATAATTGGGCGAAATAATAATAAAGTGCGCGATGAAAAATTAAATCGACAAGAAATTAGGGTTTTGACCCCTCTATCCTAATTAAAAAAAGAAAATGTTTTTTTTTGTTTTTAATATTTTTTAAGAAAAATATTGGGTTTTAAAATTAAATGCTAAATTAATTAGTTATTGAATTAATTAATGAAAATAATTAAATGACATATTTTTGGTTTTTTTGTTATTTTAGGAAAGAAATAAAATAATTAAGTTAGTGATAAAACCTATTTATTCTAATTGATTTTAATTATTTACAAAAGGAAATTAAAATTGTCTAAAATTAATAACCTAATTAAATTAATTGATTTTTTAAATAAAAATAAAATCTAGACCCTAATTGTGAAAAATAATATTTTTGGGATTTTTTTGATAAAAAGAAAATAATTTGATTGGTTAGTAAAATAAATAAATGAAATAATTAAATGGAATATAAAATATAAAAGGATAAGAGATGGGCCTAAAAAAATAGGGGTGCAAAGAGCAATTTCCTGGGCCCATTAGTGATGTAATCTGTTTGACCTTTGAGATCCTATGTGGCACGCTTGACTTGGCTTTTGGTGGTCTCTCCTGGATGGCCATCAGATTTGGCCATCTGGCCACTTGGCGTACCAGATCTGGAGGGAGTATGATAGACCCTAGCTTATGTGCATAGTGAATCGCCTACAAGAAAATATAAAAATAACAAATGCTGGAGGCAGGGATCGAACCCCTGACCTTCAGCCTTCAAATGCCTTAAGCGCTGCCTGGCTACCATTGGGCCACTTTGCTTTTGTTGTACAGTAATGGAATAATAATAATAATATGTAAAACAAAGAAATATTGGAAAATTAAACAAAACGCGCGCTGAACATTTGAATAGGCCAATGGTCGTTCGCCAGCTGGGTCATCGTCTTCCCTTCTCCGTGGGTAAAAGTCTCAAACTTTTACCTACGGACGCTTGTCCGTAGCTATATGCCTGGTTCATTCGAAAATCCTCCATGGGCCATATAAATGGAAACTAGCACCATGGTTGAGTTCGTCTCATCCTCCTGAACAAGATGGTATCACTTACGAAGGCTAATTTCTCCTGCAAGAAAAAACCCTAAAATGGAGCTACGAAACCTAGCAATGGTGATTTCTTGTATAGGTCATATAAATGCAATTAAACCATAAAGCAAGCTCGCATATGTCTCATAGATCAAGAATGTACAATTAATTCATCCTAGCAATGCCTGAATCATGCTATTTAAATTAATGAACAGGACTATGTCGTGAGCGACTTACAGAGCTTTTTGGGGACTGAAAATGCTTGGTTTCAATGGCTTTCGCTTGCTGAGACTCCAAAGAACCGATTGGGATAGGCAACCAGTCTTGAGGATGCCTCTAAGTGCAAATTCGATCTCACATTTTTCTTGCTTTTTTTCAGTTTTGGTTCTTGCTCATACGCCTGCTTCTAACCTCCTTTTAGGTCTCCCTCGTCTCCTTATGTACCAAAGATTGAATTAGGGTTGATAACTGCATCCAATCTTCCTCCATCAATGATTTTTGATTTGATTTGATTCACCTTTAAGATCTTTCCAAACATGGCCTAAATCAATATTTTTGTTCACACCATGCATTGATACGAATTTGAATGACTTGCTAGCTGTAATTGGAACCTGAAACAAGCACAAAATCTCTTACTTTCAATATTTTGGATTTTATTTGATTTATTTTGATTTAAATTGAATTAATTCAAATAAAAATCAAAATAAACAATAAAAATAAGATATGGACAAGTGGCAAAGGCTAGAGCTCGTGGACTATGTTTCCAACTCAAAACAAGTGAAAACGATTGGGCCCATTTGGCAAAATTTGAAGTTTTGGGTATAGTTGACTTTTGGCAATTTTGCAAAAAAGGTCAACTTCACCAATGCATAACTTCCTCAATTTTGACTCTTTGGAGATGTTCTTGGACTTTTTAGAAAGCTTGAGATGTCCTATAATCAACCCTTTTTGTCTCATATCAATTTGATATTCCATGCTCATGTATGAAGCTTTGACAAAAAAGGTGTTTTTGTTGACTTTTCAAAATGATCTATAATGTCCAAATTCATAACTTCTTGTGAGGGCATATTTTGAACTTGGGAGATGAAGATGGATTATGGGGAATTGCATCCTCTTAAAAATGAGCTATGGATGGGTCATTTCTCATAAAGTATGAGAAAGATATGCTTGGTCAAAGTTGAGTTGACTTTTCCTGCAAACCCCTAATTTAGCAACTTTTGAGTCTTGATGAATTATGAGCAATCCTTGATAAATCATGATCAACCCTTGATCAAATTATGAAATATACTTCAAAATGAGGATGTTGACCAAAAATCTTGAAGTTTGACTGTATGTGGGCCACAGTTGACTTTTGCCCTAGCATCGTCGATTTTCAGGCCTTTGAGCAATTGACTGAGAAAACTTCCTCTGCAAGGCTTGAAACTTGTCATGGATGATCTTGAGAACATATAAGGACACTGGTGAGCCTTTGGGATCACTTGGACTTAAGTATCTTGATGCAACATGAAACCCTAATTTGGGGTAGACTGTCTTAGGAGGGAGCTTGTCTGGCCAACCCTTGGACTACCTTGAGCAACTTCAGGATCTTTCTTGAAATGTTTTGAGAAATATGGGAGGGAAAATTTTGGGGTACAACAGCTGCCCTTGTTCAATCTTCTTAAACCTGAGGATGTAGATTGGATTTCGTGCCTTTCGTAATACGAAGGTGGAAGTTTATTGAACACTAGAGTGCCCAGAAATTTGCACTCGCATGAAGTGGTAATTGTCTTGTGATGTTGAGAATGGGCTTACAGATTCCATTTGAAAATTGCTGACGAGGAGATGGGCTTAAAGATGCCATCCGAAGGAGTAACGATCGCATAAGGGATTCCTTAGCGAGAGCTTGTATACCTGTCGTTGAGGAAGATTCCGCTGGGGAAGTTTGATCTTTGTTGAGAGAAGTAGAATTTTAGGAGCTTCGATCATCCGTTATTCTGCTGGTGAGTCGTCTCTGTTTGGAATTTTAGGAACTTCGGTCCTCCGTATTCTAATGAGGAAACATCTCTGTTGATATTTAGGAACTTCGGTCGTCCGTACTCAATTGAGGAATCATTTCTATTGATATTTAGGAGCTTCAGTCGTCCGTACTCAATTGAGGAATCATCTCTGTTGATATTTAGGAACTTCATTCGTCCGTACTCAATTGAGGAATCATCTCTGTTGATATTTAGGAACTTCGGTCGTCAGTACTCAACTGAGGAATCATCTCTATTAAAGAGGAAAGTTGAATTTTAGGAACTTCAGTCGTCCGTATTCAAATGGGGAATCATCTCTGTTGATATTTAGGAACTTCGGTCGTCCGTACTCAACTGAGGAATCATCTCTATTGATATTTAAGAACTTTGGTTGTTCGTACTCAACTGAGGAATCATCTCTGTTGATATTTAGGAACTTCGATTGTCCGTACTCAATTGAGGAATTATTGCTGCTGACATTTAGGAACTTCAGTCATCCGTTATTCAACTGAGGAATCATCTCTGCTGACATTTAGGAACTTCATTCATCTGTTGTTCAACGGAGGAATTATTTCTACTGACATTTAGGAACTCCAGTCATCCGTTATTCAGCTGAGGAATCATCTCTGCTGACATTTAGGAACTTCAGTCATCCGTTATTCAACTGAGGAATCATCTCCACTGACATTTAGGAACTTCAGTCATCCGTTATTCAACTGAGGTAAAGATTTCATCGCTTGAATTTTGTGAGAATTTGATTGTATCTTTCCTGAAAGGTAAAGGTTAGCTGTATGTAATGCATGATATGCACCAGGAAATGATGTTCTCAAAATAAATGAGATTGTGTTGTATGATGCGTATGCATGTCATGATGTATGGAAATGTGATGTTTTTAGCTGGGGAAAATAAATCACGGGTTGTTGCTGGAGAAAAGAGTTGAATTCTTCGTTTCCGCTGGGGATAGTGAATGAAGATGATTGTGAGAATAAACCTGCAGGAGAGGATAACTCTGTTGGGGAATAAACTGATGAGGAGATGGCTTTGTGGGGAGGACATGCTCTGCTGAGGATTCCGCTGATAAATTCAGCTGAGGATGAATTACCGTTGTTGGCGATACTGAATACTGTTGGGGATTTGAGTTTCTGTTTGTGAAAGGAATGAACTCCATGGGGGATGATCTTTCAGTTGCGACTTCACTGGGGATAACCTTTTAGACTGTACTGGGGACAATCTTCCAGAGTCTACTGGGGATGATTCTCCAAACTCTAATGGGGAAGATTTTCCAGACTCCGCTGGGGATAATTGTCTAGTGATGATGATAGATAAACTATGCTTGGGGAGAATATTGCCGACTCATTCGCGGTTGTGAGCCTCAGCTGGGGAGAGTTAACATTATTGTCTTTTTCTTACTCTACGGGGAGTGAGTGTACCTCAGTCCTATTATTCAGCTAAATCTATCCTTGTACCTGGTGGACGGAGCAACTGTAAGGTCTGGACAATTCTTATTTGCCCCAGTTCCTGATATTACGAGTAATTGTCTTTTGTTTCGCATGTAAATATTTATGAACAACAATTATTGTCAAATGCATATATCAAAAATGAACATTGGACGTTCTTGCAAAACAAAATAGAAAAAGAAAAATTTGAAATTTATTTGTGGAAATGAATTGTATTGATTTTGAAATCAGCCTGTAAATAGGCGTTTTTGTACAATAGGCTGACGTTCTAGTAAGAAAACGCCGCCGAACAAAAGAATTTATACAGTTTGTAAAGAACAAAGAAAAACAGCTATGTGAACAATCCTACTGGGTTTCAACTCTACTATTGCCTTTATATCCTCAAGCATCTCATCACTTTGCTACTTGGTTGAAGGTAGATCAGATTGATTGGTGTCGTCCGAGCTTGATAGTTGATACTGAAGTCTAACTGCAAGGTGATCCAATGAGAAATAGTGTTACGGTTTAATCCTTAACTTTTGCCTGGACCACCCTTTCGGGTTTTCACTCCACCGGGATACCGTTTTTTGCCCAAGCCGCCTTTTCAGGTTTTCGACTTGCCAGGTGTACAGATTTTTCATTTTCATCCCTTATTTTTGCCCGAACCCTTTTGGTTCGCCGGGAAGCCCTTATTTTTTCCTAGGCCAGTCGATCTAGCGGGTCTTTGATTATGCATAATATCTTTTCACTATGTCTGCATTGACGGGGTGAGGAAGGTCGTCACCATCCACGGTGGTTAGAATCATGGCTCCTCCTGAGAAAATGTTCTTAACCATAAATGGCCCTTCGTACGTAGGGGTCCATTTTCCCCTTGGATCACTTTGAGGTAGTATGATACGTTTGATCACCAGATCCCCAACTTGATACTCTTGTCGTCTAACTTTCTTGTTAAATGCCTTGATCATCTGTTTTTGATACGTATGACCATGACAAATAGCAGTAAGTCTCTTTTCGTCGATTAAGTTCAACTGATCAAGCCTGGTCTGAATCTAGTCATCTTCGCTTAAACCTGCATCCTTCATAATCCAAAGAGAGGGTATCTGAACTTCAATGGGTAAGACTGCCTCCATACCATATACCAAGGAATAGGGTGTTGCCCCTGTTGACGTCCGCGCTGAGGTACAGTACCCATGAAGAGCAAATGGTAACATCTCGTGCCAGTCTTTGTATGTCACCGTCATCTTCTGCATAATCTTCTTGATGTTCTTATTAGCCAACATCCCCATTCATCTTCGGCCGGTAGGGAGAAGAATTGTGATGTTGTATCTTGAACTGCTTGCAGAGCTCAGTGATTATCTTATTGTTGATATTTGTACCATTGTCCGTAATGATCCTCTCTGGTACACCATATCGACAGATCAGATTGTGTCAAATAAACCGTGCCACGACATTCTTGGTTACAGTAGCAAAGGAAGCTGCTTCAACCCACTTTGTAAAGTAATCAATTGCTACCAGGATGAAACGATTCCCGTTGGATGCAGTAGGTCTGATCTCGCCGATCATATTGATGCCCCACATTGTAAAAGGCCACGGAGCTGTCAAGACGTTCAGAGGAACTGGAGGTATATGCACCTTATCAGCATAGACTTGGCACTTGTGACAGGTCCGAGAATGCTGATAACAGTCGGCTTCTATAGTGGACCAATAGTATCTTGCCCGTAGGATTTTCTTTGCCATGGTGTGTCCACTAGAATGAGTTCCAAAAGTAACTTCATGTAACTCTACCATAATTATTTCTGCCTCTTTCTTATCCATACATCGCAGTAAGGTTGAATCATGGTTACACTTGTAAAGGATACCATTACTGATGAAGACTTTCCCCGCGAACCTCCTCAGGAACTTTTTATCATTAACAGATGCCCCTTCAGGGTATTCTTGAGCCTCAAGATACCTCTTTACCTCGTGAAACCAGGGTTTATCTGCTACCTCTTCAGTCTCAATGTCGCAGCAATGTGCGGGTTCGTCTAATCTCTCGATGGTAATCTGGGGAGCCTCGTTGTCCCACCTGACCTTGAACATAGAAGACATCGTAGCTAGCGCATCCGCCAATTGATTCTCCTCTCTTGGGAAGTGTTCAAAGGTTATCTCCTCGAAGTGTGGAAGCAACGTCAATACATACTCTCTATAAGGAATAAGATTTGGGTGCTTTGTATCCCACTCGCCTTTGATCTGACTGATCACGAGGGCGGAATCTCCGAATACACTTAAGAACTTAATCCTTAGGTCAATTTCTACTCGAAGACCCATGATGCACGCTTCATACTCCTCCATGTTGTTGGTGCAGTTGAAACATAGTCGGGCGGTGAATGGAGTATGAGAGCCTTCATGAGATATGATCACGACGCCAATGCCATTACCCAAAGCATTTGAAGCTCCATCAAAGTACATAGACCATCAGGATCCCTCCTCAGGTCCTTCATCTGGTCCAGGTGTCTCACAGTCAGTTACTAACATGATGTTCTCATCCGGGAACTCGAAGTTCATAGACTGGTAATGGTCCACTGCCTGATGTTCCAGATGATCTTCCAACACACTCCCCTTGATTGCTTTTTGGGTCGTGTATTAGATGTCATACTCAGTCAAGATCATCTTCCATCTTGCTATTCTTCCGGACAAGGCAGGCTTCTCGAAGATATACTTGATTGGATCCATCTTTGATATCAATAGAGTAGTGTGAGTCAGCATATACTGTCTCAGCCGGTGAGCAGCCCATGCCAAAGCGCATCAAGTTTTCTCAAGCAACAAGTATCGGGTCTCGCAGTCGGTAAACTTTTTGCTAAGGTAATAAATACCATGCTCGTTTCGGCAAAACTCGTCATGCTGCCCCAACACGCACCCCATTGAATTGTCGAGTACTGTCAAGTATAAAATCAAAGGTCTCCCTTCAACTGGAGGCATCAGGATAGGTGGCTCTTGGAGATATTCCTTGATCTTTTCGAAGGCGGACTGACACTCATCATTCCATCTTACCACTTGATCTTTCTTCAGTAGTTTGAAGATCGGCTCACAAGTAGCGTTCAAATGTGAAATGAATCCGGCAATGTAGTTCAACCGTCCCAAAAAGCCTCTGACTTCTTTTTCTGTTCGGGGAGCTGGCATTTCCTGTATAGCCTTCACCTTTGCAGGATCCACCTGAATAACTTTATCACTAACGACGAAACCCAACAGCTTACCAGATGTCACCCCGAAGGTGCACTAGTTCGGGTTTAGCCTCAGCTTGTACAACTTCAACCTGTCAAATAGCTTCTGAAGGTGGTCCAGATGTTCCTCCTCCATTTGGGATCTTGCAATCATGTTATCAACATACACCTCAATCTCATGATGAATCATGTCGTGGAACAAAGCGACCATGGCGCGCTGATACGTTGCCCCAGCATTCTTCAACCCGAAAGGCATGACTTTGTAGCAAAAGGTACCCCACTGCGTAACAAAAGTTGTCTTCTCCATGTATTCGGGAGCCATCTTAATCTGATTATAACCGGAGAAACCATCCATAAAGGAGAAGACTTTATGCTGTGCAGTATTGTTAACCAGAACGTCGATATGAGGCAGAGGGAAATCATCCTTGGGGCTCGCCCTGTTCAGATCCCTATAGTCAACACACATATGAACCTTACCATCCTTCTTCGGCACCAGAACCACGTTGGCAACCCACTGCGGGTAAGAAGTAACTGCTAGAAAACCGGCATCAAACTGTTTCATAACCTCAGCCTTGATTTTCTCATACATCTCTGGGCGCATTCGGCGAACTTTCTGTTTCACTGGAGGAAAATCTTCCTTGGTAGGCAGGCGGTGAACCACAATATCGGTATCCAACCCAGGCATATCTTCATAAGACCAGGCAAATATCTCAACATAGTCACACAACATCTGTATCAACCGTTGCTTAACACTAGACTCCAGATTTGTACCGATCTTGACCTCTTTCTTGTTTACCTCTGTACCCAGATTCACTGATTGCACTGGCTCTTCATGCGGCTGTATGGCCTTCTCTTCCTGAAGTAACAGTCTAGCAAGTTCCCCAGGCACTTCACAATCATTCTCACCTTCGTCCTGGGCTTGGTTGATCAGACTTTCGAAGTCATAACTGGCAGTAGCAGAGTCGTTATCAGTGGGATCCAGAGTGGATGTAGACCTGTATATGTGAGTGTGTGTAAGACAATAGCTCTTTTACAAGATAGAAAAGAAAAATAAGGAGCTCAACATTTGTAATGCAAGAAAAACGTCCAATTCTTTTATTGATGATATATGGAAATGACACATAATAAGCCCTCAAACAAAGCCACGGTGTCTCGGGCAAGGCATCGGGCCGTAAAAGTTTAAAATTGTCTGTTACAAAACTAAAACAAAAGTCTCATTACTGTGTAATAAAAGAAACGGGCATGGAATCCTTTGTCGTCCAATTGCTCAAACCACCGTTGGTAGTCGGGTAAATCCAGCTTTCGAAATGTGACTCTTCATCATCATCCCCAATTGCATTCACTCCCGCGTCATGTTTTGGCATAGGAGTCGTTATGAAATTGGGTTTTTCCGGCGCTTCAAACTCAATTTCCTTAGCATCAATCAGATCCTGCACTTTATTCTTCAAAGCCCAGCAGTTATTGGTATCATGCCCTAGGCTATCAGAGTGATAAGCACGGCGGGCGTTTGGATTATACAGCGGTGATGTGGTGTTGGGATTCTTTGGAGCCTCCTTCGGAATCACCAAGTTGGTCTTCAACAGTTGCGGCAGAATTTGAGATAGAGTCATACTGAGCCGAGTATACTGCCTTTACGGTCTCTCTGCTCTTTGCTGAGTGTTGCATTATGGGGCAACAGCTGGTCTTGATATTACCACTGCATTAACTGCTTGGCGGTGTTCGGGTCGATTTTGGCTCCTCGAGCTGTAAACTGCACTAGACTCCTTCTTGAAAGGCTTCTTCTCTGTACTTGATGAAGCACCCTTCTGTATTTTGTCGCTCTTGATACCGGCCTCAACTCTCTCCCCAGTCATAATCAATTCAGTGAACCCATACGATGAACTACCGATCAAATGGTTGAAATACGGACCAGACAAAGTCCCAAGAAACATATCCACCAACTCCCTGTCAGCCAGAGGGGGTTGGACTCTTCCAGCAAGATCTCTCCACTTCTGAGCATAGTCCTTAAAACCTTCGCTCGCACCCATAGACATACCCTGAAGTTGGGTACATGTGGGAGCAAGGTCGGCATTATACTGGTATTGCTTGTAAAAAGCAGCGGAAAGGTCCTCCTAGTTGTGGACATTAGCTCCTTCCAGTTGATAGAACCATTCAAGTTGAGTCCCTGACAGACTATCTTGAAAGAAATGAACCCAGAGGTTCCTATCAGCAGTATACAGTTGAATCTTTCTAACATACGAGCGGAGGTGTAACTTTGGGCAGGATACCCCATCGTATTTAGCAAAGACTGGTGCTTTAAACTTGTGCGGGATTACCACCCCACATGCCAAACCCAAATCTCCGAAGTCCAGCCCAGGTATCTTCTGGATCTCCATCGCGCTTAACCGGTCTTCAAGTTGCTTATACCTATCCTCTACCGGAGGATACTGGTCTTCATCAAAATCAGTGTCATTGTCAGAAACCACAGGGCTAGGAGCCCTTCTTTCTTCTTGATTCTCTCCCCCTCCAGATGAGTGGGACAAATCAACTTCCTCCCGCAACATGTTTCCAAATCTATGACCCATATTCAGGAGGATTGTCTTCTTCTTCTTCTTCTTCTTCTTCTTCTTCTTCTTCTTCTTCTTCTTCTTCTTGTCTTTCAAGATAAGAGTCTTCAGATCTTGTTGACTCTTGGCCAGGTTCAGGAACATTTCCTGGAACTGAGCATTCTGAGCTTGTAGGGCCTTGATGGCTTGATCATTAGGTGTTTCAGAAGACATGTTTGCTGAAATAAACAGCGAAGAAGATGAGAAACCTGTAAGGGTACCTGTAATGAGGTGCATGGGAATGGAATGTGTATGATATGATTTCAAAGACTTTAGGGAGATTCAAATTTGTAAACCAAAATGAAACACACTTTATTAGATAAAAACTTGAAACAGTGTTTAACAAATGCCTTTAAGGCGTTACAAAAGGAATACTGGAAAGAAAATCTACGCTAGAAACAATAAAAGACAATCAGTGCTCCCATGGTCATTTTCCTTTGGTGCTGACATAGTCGTTGAGGACCCTTTCATTCTCTAGTTGCCTTGTAAGCTTCAGGATCTTCCATTCCTGCTCATGATACTTCTCTATGTAGGTATCCCGTTCTTCTCTTAGCTAGATCCAAGACCTCTTCAATGCCCCAATATCAGTAGGCATATGAGGATGGAGGATGGTAGAAGGAACCCCTTGTTCATCAGTATGCTCCACTATCACATGCAAAACAGCTTCGTAGGGAATCCCCAACTTTTGAGCACGGGCTCGAACCCACCGGAGATACGGTTGCATCGGGATAGAAGTCTGCATGCCTAGCTCATGTGGATCAGACCTGTTCACCCTGGCCCAGGCTCGTATAAATCTATGGCGATACCCCTCAACATCCCCCATGAAGTCAAAGACAATGTCTGGAAGCAACAGCTCATGAGGACCGTCCCTTCGAGCTCGTCCTAACTGTCGTAAGGCCAAACAATGATTATAGGTTATCCCTCCTCTAATTCCAAGCAATGGAACATTGGGGTATTCCCCACACCGATCGATGACAGCTACTTCTTCCATGTCTTTAGTACTCCAGATGATGTCCATATGAGCAAGGGACATGATTCTGTAGGCCCAACCCATACCTTCCTTATTCTTCAATATAGATTTGGAGAGGTGAGAAATAAACTACCTCGCCAGCAGTGGTGCATAACACATAAGGGTTCCCCATTTCCGAGCAGTACGGGAATAAAGAGCATGCAGGATATCACCTAAGAGAGTGGGCAGTGGATTACGGGACATGAAAATCTTGACTACATTCACATCGACAAAAGAATCTGAATTTGGGAACAGAACCAGGCCGTAGATGAGAAGAGACAGGATGTCTTCAAATGCTTGAAAGTCCAAACTATCCCAGAACTGATGAGCCTGATCAACCAAGAACTTAGCCAAGAAGCTTTTAATCCCACTCTGAGTCTCCCAGTTAGACACCACATCAGCCCTTGTAACATGGAGGGCTGAAGCAATATCTTCTGGCCTATGAGCTATCTCTAAACCTGTAAATGGTGTCTGCTCTAGAATAGATATGCTGAGTAAACTAGAGAACTCCTCCAAAGTAGGGACCAACTGATAGTCCGGGAAGGTGAAACAATGATGCAATGGGTCAAAGAACTGGAACAAGACGCTCATCATTTTCTCATCTAACTTGGAAGTGACCAGGCTGAGGAGATGACCATGTCTTCTCACAAAGGACGAAGTATCAGGAACCTTTGAAACCAAATCTCTAAGCTGAGCAGGTATCTGCACGAAGCTGATCCAAATAGTGTTTCTGCGCATAGATGCCATGATCTGCAAAACAAAACAAAGATGAATCCCATCGGTCTTTGAAATGGTTAGTCTAATGTAATATGCAAGCAATGTCATGATGCATGATGTCATGATAAAAACACACCACAAGTATCACAGATAGAAAACATGGTAAGGGCAAACAAGTCACACAATAGCCCTTAAATTTCAGGTTAGCATGGAGTTTAGGTATTACCCTCTTTCAGTTTAGTTGGTTCAACCTGTCCTAGTAATAGTAACCGGGTTCTAGAGAATCTCAATATCACTGACCATCCTCGATCGACCATAATTCCAGTTTAGCAACCTTTTCTTGCAGCCGGAATCATCGCGAGAGTATGGTCTCAATGAGTGTAGCATACTGCTACTTTTCTATGGCCAAGTTGGTCAATTATAGGTTCTAAGGCCAGTTGATGCTTAATGACCCATTAGCAGCCCCATACTCTCCTTGTTCCTCCATAAGGGATATTGGTACCAACTAACATGTCACACCAACGTAGCTACTGCTTCAACCGTATCGGTCTATGTCGTATTTTTCCCTCACAGTCTATTGCTACTTACCTAAAAGGTGCCCCCAGATCCGGGTTAGGATCTATAGTAACTCCGATACAAAGCCCACAAAGATAAAGCAAACAGATCAAACAATTGAAAACAATATAATGAACTATTCCTAAGGTACACCCCACTTATTAACTCCTCAGCAGAGTCGCCAGTTCTGTGATACGGTGGCCAGAACCGGGACGTGTTTCCCTATTTTTTAAGGAATTTGTTGGTTTGCGTTTTGCGTTTATATTCGCAAAATGTCGCGGTAAGCAAGAGTCGCCACCGACTTTTATTTTATCCAACAAGGAAAGGAAAAAAGCACAGAAAAATTCCTTTTTCGAGATATTTCTGAGTACGGGGGGTAGATTATAGAAAGGGAAGGTATTAGCACCCTTTCTATCCGTAGTTATCTACGGGCTCTTAGGTACTTGCTCATCATTTTCAAAATTGTTTTCTTTGCGTTTGTGTGCTTTGAAAAGTTTTTGTTTTGACTTCGATTTAACTCTTGCTTCTGTCTTCAAGAGTGTAATGAAGTGTTTTTTTGAAAATTTGTTTGTAAAGGAGTGTAAGTGTGAAAAAAAGTTTATTTTGATTGAGCAAGTACTTAAGAACTAATCTACCTACTCGAAAAAAGAATCGTTCTATGCTTGTTTCCTTTAGACAGCGCTATCCCACTATTAGTGAGTAGGTAGCACCATCGTTGGAGTTTGAGGGTAAATTCAAAAGAGGGACGTACGGTCACTAAAGCAATGTTAGGACGTTTTAGTAGTAACCCTAAAGTCTCAGATCAATTATCCGAGGCAACTTTTCCGAGGCAACTTTGATCTTTGGACAAAAGGACGACCACTAAAACGTCCTATACTTAATGACCGTTTACTGAAGGCAACCAAGTGGGAGTGTACCCTAGGAGTGCGCATGTGCGAGTGATTCAATTTCAGATTATTCATCTTTGCACATGTTTAGGGTTATCTAACCGTTTTAAGATTAAACATACATTCTTATCATGCAAACCCTAATTATTCACATATCTAGCAGTTAAATATTTACGGAAATTAAAATGCGGAATTTAAACTAAGCTATTACAAGGCTTCAGGTATTTACATAGCCAAAAACAAACCCTTTGAAATTAAAAGCGGTAAAAATAAATAAATGTCCTAATTAAATTATTATAAACTGTGAGCAGATACAATAATTGGGCGAAATAATAATAAAGCGCGCGATGAAAAATTAAATCGACGAGAAATTAGGGTTTTGACCCCTCTATCCTAATTAAAAAAAGAAAATGTTTTTTTTGTTATTTTAAATATTTTTTAAGAAAAAGATTGGGTTTTAAAATTAAATGCTAAATTAATTAGTTATTGAATTAATTAATGAAAATAATTAAATGACATATTTTTGGTTTTTTTGTTATTTTAGGAAAGAAATAAAATAATTAAGTTAGTGATAAAACCTATTTATTCTAATTGATTTTAATTATTTACAAAAGGAAATTAAAATTGTCTAAAATTAATAACCTAATTAAATTAATTGATTTTTTTAATAAAAATAAAATCTAGACCCTAATTGTGAAAAATAATATTTTTGGGATTTTTTTGATAAAAAGAAAATAATTTGATTGGTTAGTAAAATAAATAAATGAAATAATTAAATGGAATATAAAATATAAAAGGATAAGAGATGGGCCTAAAAAAATAGGGGTGCAAAGAGCAATTTCCTGGGCCCATTAGTGATGTAATCTGTTTGACCTTTGAGATCCTATGTGGCACGCTTGACTTGGCTTTTGGTGGTCTCTCCTGGATGGCCATCAGATTTGGCCATCTGACCACTTGGCGTACCAGATCTGGAGGGAGTATGATAGACCCTGGCTTATGTGCATACTGAATCGCCTGTAAGAAAATATAAAAATAACAAATGCTGGAAGCAGGGATCGAACCCCTGACCTTCAGCCTTCAAATGCCTTAAGCGCTGCCTGGCTACCATTGGGCCACTTTGCTTTTGTTGTACAGTAATGGAATAATAATAATAATATGTAAAACAAAGAAATATTGGAAAATTAAACAAAACGCGCGCTGAACATTTGAATAGGCCAATGGTCGTTCGCCAGCTGGGTCATCGTCTTCCCTTCTCCGTGGGTAAAAGTCTCAAACTTTTACCTACGGACGCTTGTCCGTAGCTATATTCCTGGTTCATTCGAAAATCCTCCATGGGCCATATAAATGGAAACTAGCACCATGGTTGAGTTCGTCTCATCCTCCTGAACAAGATGATATCACTTACGAAGGCTAATTTCTCCTGCAAGAAAAACCCTAAAATGGAGCTACGAAACCTAGCAATGGTGATTTCTTGTATAGGTCATATAAATGCAATTAAACCATACAACAAGCTCACATAGGTCTCATAGATCAAGAATGTACAATTAATTCATACTAGCAATGCCTGAATCATGCTATTCGAATTCAAGAACAGGGCTATGTCGTGAGCGACTTACAAAGCTTTTTGGGGATTGAAAATGCTTGGTTTCAATGGCTTTCGCTTGCTGAGACTCCCAGGAACTGATTGGGATAGGAAATGAGTCTTGAGGATGCCTCTAAGTGCAAATTCAATCTCACACTTTTCTTGCTTTTTTTCAGTTTTGGTTCTTGCTCATACGCCTGCTTCTAACCTCCTTTTAGGTCTCCCTCGCCTCCTTATTTACCAAAGATTGAATTAGGGTTGATAACTGCATCCAAGCTTCCTCCATCAATTATTTTTGATTTGATTTGATTCACCTTTAAGATCTTTCCAAACATGGCCTAAATCAATCTTTTTGTTCACACCATGCATTGATACGAATTTGAATGACTTGCTAGTTGTAATTGGAACCTGAAACAAGCACAAAATCTTTTACTTTCAATATTTTGGATTTTATTTGATTTGTTTTGATTTAAATTGAATTAATTCAAATAAAAATCAAAATAAATAATAAAAATAAGATATTGACAAGTGGCAAAGGCTAGAGCTCGTGGACTATGTTGCCAACTCAAAACAAGTGAAAAAGATTGGGCCCATTTGGCAAAATTTGAAGTTTTGGGTATAGTTGACTTTTGGCAATTTTGCAAAAAAGGTCAACTTCACCCATGCATAACTTCCTCAATTTTGACTCTTTGGAGATGTTCCTTGACTTTTTAGAAAGCTTGAGATGTCCTATAATCAACCCTTTTAGTATCATCTCAATTTGATATTCCATTCTCATGTATGAAGCTTTGACAAAAAAGGTGTTTTTGTTGACTTTTCAAAATGATCTATAATGTCCAAATTCATAACTTCTTGTGAGGGCATATTTTTAACTTTGGATATGAATATGGATTGTGGGGAATTGCATCCTATTCAAAATGAGCTTTGGATGGGTCATTTCTCATAAAGTATGAGAAAGTTATGCTTGGTCAAAATTGAGTTGACTTTTCCTACAAAACCCTAATTTAGCAACTTTTGAGTCTTGATGAATTATGAGCAATCCTTGATAAATCATGATCAACCCTTGATAAAATGATGAAATATACTTCAAAATTAGGATTTTGACCAAAAATCTTGAAGTTTGACTGTATGTGGGCCACAATTGACTTTTTCCCTAACACAGTCGATTTTCAGGCCTTTGAGCAATTGACTGAGCAAACTTCCTCTGCAAGGCTTGAAACTTGTCATGGATGATCTTGAGAACATATTAGGACATTGGTGAGCCTTTGGGATCACTTGGACTAAAGTATTTTGATGCAACATGAAACCCTAATTTGGGGTAGACTGTCTTAGGAGGGAGCTTGTCTGGCCAACCCTTGGACTACCTTGAGCAACTTCAGGATCTTTCTTGCAATGTTTTGAGAAATATGGGAGGGAAAATTTTGGGGTACAACACCCTCCTTTTTAAAACTCTTCTTGCCTTCTAACTTGAACCACTTTCACAATAAATTTGGACTTAGGTCCATGAATTTTCAAAATATTTTCTTAATTAAACTTTAAACAACTTAATCATACTTTGACATTTCGTGAGAAGACTAAAAGTCAATCAACCTTATTCAAACTATTTTGCCACTTCGGCTTTTTACTTTAAATTTTTCTCAAAAGATTAGACTCTTGTCAATCCTTGTATTGATGTGAGCTACTATAATTCTATGATATATATTGAAGTGGGATATTTTCCACTTATGTGTCAAGTGAGGCTTTGTTAATTTTAAAATCCAAGCTATATCCTTCACTTTGAGATGATGAAAATTCTACTTTCTCATAATCGTGGGTAGTAAGTATGTTTTCAACTTGGATATGACGATGATGTCTCGTCTCTTAAAATTAACCAACACACTTGTGTTTTAAAATTTTTAAAGGTGAACTATGAGTACCCTGATCCCCTATTACACGGAAGGTGATAGGTAGGTACTAAAGGTTCGCAACTGTGGTGGATGCAAAATTGTAAAAAATACCTCTTTTCCCATCTTCACCATCTATTTTTGTATACAACATTTATAGCCAAAATACACAAATTTTCAAAGAGGTTCTTGTGGAGTACCATAGATATTTAGAGTGATAATACCTTCCCTTTGCATAAACATACCTCGTACCTAGATTTTCTCCCCCTCTTTCTTGGGTTATTCTCTCTTTCCCAATTCCTTTGGAAACAATAAAGAGAAATGGTGATTTTTATTTGATCTGTGCGAGTTAAGTCAATCCAATGGCATAGTCTCAACATTTCTACCGCTACACTGGGATACACCCCAACTTCATGTGCCACCACCTAGCCTTGAATCCGGATACCAAACCAGTATCTTAAAGGAAGAGGAAAGGTGGAGAAGATAAGAAGAAGGACATAAAAGACGAGGTCTAGAAGTTACTCAATGCCAGCTTAATGAAAGAGGTCAAATACCCTACGTGACTGGCCAACGTGGTAATGGTCAAAAAGAAAACAGAAAAATGGTTCATGTGCATTGACTTTACGGATCTCAACAAAACATGTCTTGGGGATTCATACTCATTTCCATAAATAGATCGACTCATTGATGAAACCTTAGGATACAGGCTCCTCAGCTTCATGGACTCCTACTCGGGTTATAATCAAATTCGTATGAGCCGAGCAGATGCACCAAAGACTGCTTTCATGATAGACCAGAGCAATTAATATTACAAAGTGATGTTGTTCGGTCTCAAGAACACATGAGCCACCTGCCAACGGTTAATGGATAAGGTTTTCGCCACTCAAATTGGTAGGAACCTAGAGGTGTACGTAGATGAAATGGTCGTCAAAACCACTATTGGAAAACAACATGTAACAGACTTGAAAGAAACTTTTTCGTCCATAAGACAGTACGACATGAGACTCAACCCAGACAAATGTATCTTTAGGGTTCAAGCCAGCAAGTTCCTAGGGTTCTTGCTCACTAACCATGGGATAGAAGCCAATTAGAACAAGTGTTGGGCAATCATAGACATGTGCAGCCCATCTTAAAAAAGGAGATACAACAACTAACATGAAGATTGGCCACTTTATCTCGATTCTTATCATGCTCCGGGGACAGGGAGTTCCACTTCTTTACAGCCCTCGGGAAGTATGAGAAATTTGAATGGACGGCAGCATATGAGGAAGCCTTTCAAAGAGTAAAATGATTCTTGTCCCCTTCACCAATCTTGACAAGATCGAAAGTGAATGCACCCTTGATCCTATACCTGGCGGTTTCTGAGAAAGCTATGAGCTTAGTACTCATCCAGGAAGGGGAAGAGGGGGAAAGAATGGTGTACTTTGTTAGAAAGGCTCTGAAGGGAGCTGAGCTATGATACCAGAAGATTGAGAAACTGGAACTAGCACTGATTATGATAGCCCAGAAATTAAGACATTACTTCTAGGGTCATCCAATAATTGTGAGTACTAATTACCCCATCAAGCAGATACTGAAGAAGAAAGATCTAGCTAGAAGGTTAGTCGCGTAGGCTATAGAGTTTTCGGAATATGACATCGAGTTCACCCCGAGAACCACCATCAAATCGCAGACACTAGACGACTTTGTAGTGGAACTAAGTGACCTATTGCCCGAAGAGAATACAAGAAAATGGGCTTTTCACGTTGACAGTTCATCCAACCTCAAAGGAAGCAGGGTTGGGGTCGTCCTCGAGGGACCCAAAAACTTTGTATTAGAATACTCTTTGAGCTTCAACTTCCAGGCCAACAATAACCCGGCATAATACTAGGCCCTCATAGCAGGGATGAAATTGGCTATGGAAGTGAGATCTTCCACTTAACCGTTAACACAGATTCTCAATTGATTGCATGGAAGATGAAAGGGAAGTATCAAATGAGGGACTCAACACTACTGAGATATCTTCAGATGGTGCATGGGTCTGTCAAAAACCCTTCACATAATTTGAGGTTAACCATATCCCCAGGGAAGAGAACATGTGAGTCGACGTGCTAGCCCGACTCTCTAGGGACCAGAGTTAAATAAAATAGTGATAAGGGAAATCTTAGAAAGGTCAGGCATCGAGAAAGAAGAGGCCATGTCAATTAAGCACATCACCGCCTGGATGGCCACTATAATCCAATATCTAACACGAGGAATCCTGCCCAAAGACACCAACTAAGCTCGGTGCATAAAGAAGGTATCCACCCGCTACTTGATAATGTCTGACAAATTATACAAAATAGGAAGATCCACACATATGCTGAGATGTGTGACAGAAGCAGAGGTAGATCAGTCCTTTGTCTCTCTCCTGATTTGAGTGGTGCATCGATAACAAGAATTATCTTATCTTCCTTGGAAATTTCTTGTACTGACCGGTTGTTCCTTTACATCAAGGCATCATTAGAATCTATAATAACTTCCTTGGTGTTTAAATACCCCTAACTATTTTTTCACGTTGTGTAGTGTTTTTTTGTTCCCCTCAGTTTTGTTCTTCTGTGTGTTCTCTCATGCTCAAGCTCAATTTTTGTCAAATTTTGGATAAAAAGGGGGATAGTAGTGTTGTAGAGTCTTGATTTGTTGTTGGTTGTTACTTATGGCTTGAAATAATTAAGGGGGATTATGACTTTCTGGGATAAGGGTTTTATGTCCCTTCATCTTATGAGTCTTATGTTTTGGGTATAAATAGGATGTCGTTCAGGATGTTCTCCTGGGGCTTTGTGACAAGAATCAGTTATGTGTCTGAGGGAAAGTAACTTGGATAGTTCTAAAGATGCAGATTATCTTCTTCATCTTGTACACCTGCTGGTAATGTGTAAGAGGTGGTTCTGAGTTTGAGGGGGAGTAAGTTGGTTTGTCATGAAGATGTAGTTTATCTTCTTCCGCATGTAGACCAAATGTCTTCAGGACTTTCTTTCTTCATCCTGGGTGTACTGTGCAATAACTAAAGTGTTATTCTCTAAAGTGGTTCTTAGCAGGTTTTATGTTCTAGATTGAACTGTTGTGAAGAGTTTTCAGACATGATGTCCTGATATGTTGAAAATTTGGTATTCTCTTGTTAAGTAGCTTCCACTAGCTATTGCTCTAATATTTGTTGTACTAAATTCTGCTATTGTTGTGTCTCTGATTGTGTGTGTGTGTGTGTGTATGTGTTTGAGGTGCTTCTCAAACCTAAACTATTGTTGTTTGTATGGAAGATGTGCTAAGTTGTTTTAGCCAAAATAAGCCAAAGGGAGATATTATTAATTCTCTGTTTGTTGTGATTGGCATTATTTTTTATAAATTTAACTTAACTTAGACATGTTGAATGAAGATGTTCTATCAACTGGAGCAACATGTTGAATGTGATGTTCTACGCGGGTTCTTTCGACATCGTGATTTTGTACACCTGGACTGTTGTATTTTTTAGTTTGTTATAGGTGCAAAATATTATATAAATACTATGTTATCCTATGTGGCGCTCAGATTGAAGATTAAAAAGATTCAAATTGATTTTTAGGAGAATTGTTAGTTTCTAATTATGGAGATAATTTAGGAAACTAATGATTGATGTCCTATCTTTGAGGAGATAATTTTGCAGCGCCTCTGTCATATCCAATTGCATATATGAAGCTTGAATCCAGTTATTGAAGATTATAAATAGAAAGCTTCAACCTTAGAACTTGTGTCGAACTTACATTGTATTTTGTTAGGATTTGTGTGTTTATTGTGAGCCTCTCGATTATCATATTGATGAAAGAGTAGGATTTTGCTTTTGAGTTGTAAGTTCTCTTAGTCACTCCAAAGCTTTTAAGCAGTGAATGATTGTGTGTCTTTGAAGTGTGACTTATGTGATTTTCTAAGTGTTTAAAATTGGTCAGTCACTGTTTTGTGATTGGAAGGGATTTGAGAAGGGTCTCATACCTAGGTGAGTATTAGGTAGATGTTAATCAAGGGTAGTGATTAAGTGAGAAGTTGTAAACTAGGGAGTTTATCTTCAAATTGATACTATCTAGTTGATTTCTGTTAGAACATATTTTGGTTCTACATCTAATTCATAGTTTTGGTGATAACAAATACATAATTATTATGAAGAACAATTATGCACTCTAATCGTTTGATTGAATATGCAGAGAAGTTCTGATGAAATCTACAAGGATAATGACATGAATGAACAAATATGAAGCTCTGAAGAGAACGTGCTTATAAGAAGATCAGAAGTAAAACTAAGAGTGGCACACTAGTAAAAGAAGTTCTGATGCAAAAGACAAACTTTTGAAGCACCAAGATGTCTGTTATACTCTGATGGGAAAGTTATGAAAGAACAAAGGAGTCTCAATGTATACACCATATTGAAGTTCTGAGACCAAGCACTCAAAGTTCTGAAGATCTGTTTATCCAACATCACATTCATGACAATCAATACATAATTAAGAAAGTAACGGACGTAACATTATGACTGTGAACAAAATCTGTATTTTTGGAAAGAGTATTAAAACCTCAAATTATCAACCTTCCAAAATTAAGTTTATATGTCTCCAACGGATCTAAATCTTTTCTATATAAAGTGGACTACGAAGATGGATCAAATACACACTCACGCATACGAACAAGAGCGCTCCAAACACTCTCATATATTTTATCTCTTAAGTTATTCTTAGTGCTATAATTTGTGTAAACATCACAATTGTAATATAGCTTGTTAGAAGCAATTATAAACACATTGTATATTTGTTTAAGATTGTATTTCCTTGAGAAATCGAGTTGTGGTTTGATCTCAAGAAGACGTTGACAATTGTCCTCATGATTTCGTAATCATTTTTTATTAGTGGATTAAGAGAGGCGAAATCACCTTGACGGATGGACTTGAGTAGCTTTGAGTTCAAGCGAACTAGGATAACCAACGTGTTATATTGTTTTATTTTTTGAAAACCCCAATTCAAATCCACTTTCTTGTGTTTTTATATCCTTCAATTGGCATCAGAGCGCCTGGTTCTAGGTGCTAGCACTTAACTGTGTCACAAAAATATCCTATCAAGAAAAACACTATGGTGGAACCAGTTCAAAATAACAACAACGAAAACCATGATGAGAAAGACAGAATCATCAGTAGACCTCCAATCTTTTATGGTGAGAACTTCGATTACTGGAAAGACATAATCGAATTTCTAGCTCATGACGCTGATCTCTGGGACATGGTAATTGATGGATACATTTATCGAGTCAATGCAAGCAGTCAGAAGATTGATAGAAAGAAGATGATAGATTAATAAAAGAAAGAGTTCATAAACCATCACAAGGCTAGAACAATCCTTTTGAGTGCCATTTCATACATTGAGTATGAGAAGATCACAAATAGAGATATGGCTTAGAACATGTTTGAATATCTAAAAATGACGCATGAAGACAACATACAAATCAAAGAGACCAAAGCTCTTGCACTCATCCAGAAGTATGAGGCTTTCAAGATAGAAGAAGATGAAACAATTGAGACAATGTTCTCAAGGTTTCAAATTTTGGTTGCTGGATTGAATGTTCTGGACAAGGCATACTCCACATCAGATCATGTAACAAAAATCATTAGAAGCTTACCCAAGAAGTGGAGACCTATGGTCACATCCTTAAAGCTAGCCAAAAATATGAACATTGTATCACTTGAGGAACTAATCAGCTCCTTGAGAAGTCACGAAATACCACTAGAAGAAGATGAGCCTCGTAAGAAAGGTAAGTATCTTGCTCTTAAATCTAATAAAAAATATGAAACTAAAGCTTTTCTGGAAGAAGAAGAAGAAGAAGAAAGCTCTAGTGGATCCTCATCAGAAGAAGACGAACTATCTCTTCTCTCCAAAAGAGTCCATCAGCTATGGAAGCACAGACGAAGGAAATTCAGAAATCCTAAAAGATCAAGTAATCACTCTGAATCATCCTCTGGATATAGAAAGTCAAGCAACAAAGACATTGTCTGTTATGAATGAAAAGAGCCAGGCCACTACAAAAGTGACTTCCCCAAACTTCAGAAAGAAAAGCCGAAAAATAAATTTGTCAAAGAAAAGAAGAAAAGTCTTTGGCAACATGGGATGACTCAAAATCTTCTGAAGCGGAATATGAATCAGAAGATGAACGAGCCAATATAGAATTAATGGCTAACATATCAGATGACATAGATTCACCAGAACCTGAATCAGACTCAGACACAGAAGAGGTATTTTCTAAATTCTCTAGATCTCAATTAGAAGATAGTTTGTCTGAAATTCTTGAAAAATATCAACAACTTCAAATAAAATACAAGAACATGAAACGTGGTCTAGTATCTGAAACTGAAGAAACTAGGAAACTAAAAGCAGAAACCTCTGAGCTAAAATAAATCAACTCTAAACTAGAAAATGAAAAATCCTTTATTAAAAATGAATTGCAAAAAGCTCAAAAGGAACATGTCTCAGAATTTTCAACTAGTTCTGATAACATCATAAAAGAATATGATTATAGCTTTCAGAAATTTCTAGCTAGAAACATAGATAGAAGCAAGATGGATTCAATGATCTATGGAGTTAGCAGAAACAATAGAAAAGGTATAGGATATATGAAACCAAGAGGAGAAGAAACATATCAACCAAAACAAGTAGATGACATGGTCATAAAATACACACCTCTGGACTCACATTTCACATTTGGACACACACATGATATAAAATATATTAGTGAATCATATTCTATGAACTCTTATGAAAAATCAAAATTCAATCAGAATTTTGGAAACTCTAACCAAAAAGTACCCAAAAAGATATCGGTACCTAAGGATAAAATTATATATGTTGCAGATGTCTTTAGCAGTAAAGTTGAAACACCAGTCTTGATACCTGGACTTTGGATGCTCTCAACACATGATAAGAAGAAAGCATATGTTCCAAAGCCTGAAACTTAAATATGGAGGATATGTAGGTTTCAGAGGCAATCATAAAGGAAAAATCATTGGCTCTGGAACTGTTTGTAACGGTACACTTCCCTCTATAACTAATGTTCTTTTAGTAGATGGATTAATGTATAATTTGTTGTCCATAAGTAAATTAAGTGACAACGGTTATGATATAATCTTCAATCAAAAGTATTAAAAAGTTGTTAGGCAGAAAGACGGGTCAATCCTATTTAATGGTAAGAGAAAGAATAACATTTATAAGAGTAAACTTTCTGAACTGAAAAGTAAGAATGAAAAATGCTTTATGTCTGTTAATGATGAGAAATGGGTATGGCACAGAAGATTGGGGCGTGTTAGTATGAGAAGAATATCTCAAATTAACAAACTCAATCTGGTCAGAGGACTTCCAAACCTGAAGTTCAGTTCAGATGCTCTGTGTGAAGCATGTCAAAAGGGCAAGTTTGCAAAACCTTCTTTTAAATATAAAAATGTTGTCTCTACCTCTAGACCATTAGAACTTTTGCACATAGATCTGTTTGGACCAGTGAAGACTGTATCCATTAGTGGCAAGAAGTATGGATTAGTGATCTTAGATGACTATAGCAGATGGACATGGATAAAGTTCTTACGACATAAGGACGAGTCACACTCTGTGTTCTCTACCTTCTGTAATCAAGTTCAGAATGAAAAAGAGTTTAGAATTGTAAAAGTCATAAGTGATCATGGTGGAGAATTCGAGAATAAAAATTTTGAAAAGTTTTTTTTAATGAAAATGGCATTTCTCACGATTTCTCTTGTCCTAGAACTACCCAACAAAACGAAGTTGTAGAACGAAAGAATAGAACTCTACAAGAAATAGCCAGAACCATGATCAATGAGACTAACATTGCTAAACACTTCTGGGCAGAGGCAGTTAACACGGCATGCTATATTCAGAATAGAATCTCCATAAGACCTATTCTGGAAAAGACTCCATATGAATTGTGGAAGAACAGAAAGCCCAACATTTCTTACTTACATCCTTTTGGATGTACCTGTTATACTTTGAACACCAAAGAACATCCAGACAAGTTTGATTCTAAGGCACACAAATGCTTCATGTTAGGATACTCTGAAAGCTCAAAAGGCTATAGAGTATATAACACAGAAACACGAATTGTAAAAGAATCCATCAATGTCAGATTTGATGATACGCTTGGCTCTCAAAAGTCAAAGCATGTTGAAAATTTTGCAGATATAGAAGTTCAAATTTTAGTTACTGGAGGCAGGTCTTCTGAAGACATGAGCCCAGAAACCAAGACCAATATAGAAAAAGATAGAAGTACAATCAACACTATAACGCGGTGGGAGAACTGACTTGGTTGTTTTGCATTTAATCGCAAATGTTGCGGTTAGCAAGAGTCGCCACTGACTTTTCTTTTATCCAAAAGGAAAGGCTGAAAAGAACAGGAAAGACCTTTGAGATGTTTTCTTGAGTTCGGGGGGTAGATTATGAAAAGGGAAGGTATTAGCACCCTTTTCATCCATGGTTTTCCATGGGCTCTTAGTTACTTGCTAGATCACTTGCTTTTTGTTTGAAAATGTGCTTTGTGTGGTTTTTTGAAAGTATTTTGTAAAGATGCCATTGTTTAGGTAAAACTTTGTAATGATTCTCGTTCGTAAGAATGTATACACAGTGTTTGATCTTTTGAAAATGTTTTCAAGTTTGAAAGATGTTTTTGAAAGTGTTGGTGTTTGTTTTGAAAATAGCAAGAATGTTTTTGTTTTGAAATTGAGCAAGTAACTAGGAACATTCTACCTACTCAAAAGTCTTTCATGTTCATTTCCTCTTTCCTTTGACATTGTTATCTTACCATTGATTTGGTAAGTAACCCTATCTTTGGATGTAAAAGGGACGGGCGTGGGTCATCGTATAACCATGATTAGCAATGTTGTAAGATATCTTAGCATTTTCTTTAGGGACTAAGATCATTTTGAAAGGCAACATGGATAGCGTCATCGAGGGACTATGATCTTGTATTTTGCTTGTTTTTGCTAAGATACCTCACATGCATAATATGACCATTTTGTAAGGAAACAAAGTGGATTTACCCTAAGGGTGTTTGTGTGCAAGTGTGTTGGTTTACATGCTTGATTTGTCTTTGATTAGGGTTTGCTATTTGTTGATTTTAATCTTTCCATACAAAACCCTAATTAGTAGCATTTGTATATAAAGCATTTAAATTGTGGAAAATAAAAATACTAAGCTATTACATGATTTTGGAGAGGGGGTGTACAAATTACAAATGGGGAATTGCAAGAAATTAAATCTAAATAATCATTACAGCCATATTGAATTTGAATAAATGTACAAAATTGAATAAGTAAAAATGCAAGAATGTAAATGTAAAAGGAAAATGTGATTTTTGTTTGGTTTTTCATGAAAAGGGTTTTTTGACCTAATTAATTAAAATAAAATAATTAACTAAAAAAATAATAAAATTAATATTAAGTTAGTAAAATAAATTAATTTAAAGAAAATAAGTTTTTTAGGGTTTTGGTGAATTTAATTAAATTAGTAAATAAAAATAATTAAATAAAAATCCTAAATTCTAAATTGATTTTAATTTACAAAATAATATAATAATAATAATAATTAAAATTTATTATCTAAGTATTTAAAAAAAAGGAAATTAATTTATTAAATAAAATGTTTTTGTTCTTTTATTTTTTATGAAAAGATAAACTAAATAAATAGAAATAATAATATAAATATTTTTTTAGATTTTTTATTAATGAAAATAATAATATTATTATTATTAATAATAATAATAATAATAATAATAATAAAATATGAAATAAAAATAAAAATAATAAAGTAAGAGAGGTTAAAATTAATTTGGAGGTTTATTAGCAAAACAGTTTTCTGAATCTGGCCCAAAATACAGTTTTTGCTTAGAAATCAAAAAAATAAAAAGGGATATGGGCTGTGTGGTATGAGCAAACAGGGGGGGTTAGATTGAGCAAAAATTGAAAAGCCCGGGAGGGGAAGGCCCATATGCGCTGGAAGGATAAAAAAAGTAAGAAAATGAGGAAAAAAAAGCAAAACGCAGCACGCTGAGGTTCGAACCCATGACCTCTTGATTACCAGTGTGTTGCCTTACCACTAGGGTGACTATACATCTGTTAATATAACTGAAATGATAAATATATAAGGCAAAATAAGTCCTGAACACACTTCATCTTCAACCTCTAGCCAGACCACCTGTAACTTCACCATTTCTCAACAAAAATGGAAGATGCAAACATGAAAGTTGCTCCATTTTTTCATACGAATCCAACCATATAAATATCATAAGCTATAAATCAAAGATGAATGAGAATTTTTGAGAGTACCAAATCCTGACCTAATTATTTTCAGAGGTTCAGTTTCAAAATTCTAACTACTCAAGCAACAATAATGAAATCTAAGGATATGGTTAGCTTCAGAACAATGATATCTACATTTCTTATTCACAAATAAACCATTAATGATGCTTGTATGAAGAGTTCAAAAGTCAGAAAACTCACCTTGCAAGAGGGTATCGTGTTTTGAGTTTGAGCAGCTTTTGATGAGTTCTAGTGATTGGCTTAGCTTCCTCAAGTTCCCAGGAAGCTAATGTGATGCTTAGCTTGAGCTGAAAGTGGCTGAGGAGTTCTGGAGAAATCAAGGTGCAAGGTGCTGTTTTTGAAAATGGTGGATGATGATGGAGGTGTTACAGTTGTGTTGCAAGTGTTGGAATTGTTTGTATATGTTATTTAGAAGCTTTTGAAAGTAAAAGGCCAAGAAACGCACGAGCAAATTTAGAGATTGGATTCAAAACTCAGAAATGGCAAGTTTTGAGATGTTTTTGGTGGTTCTGTGTTTTAGGGAGTTTCATGGCTTAAGCATGCGTGTATTTTCTTGCAAATGACTTGTGTTTTTGTATGGAAAAGGTTTGGATACTTGAGGTGGTCAGAAGTACAAGATCACATGTTTTTGCTTCTTGACTTGTTTTTAAAGTAAGGTTGACAAACATGGTTTCAATGCATAGTACAAACTATCTAGAGTGGTTACCAACTTTAAACAAGCTTATCTGACTTTGTATAGGAAGTTTGTGCAGAAGGAACAAGTGCAAAGCTCAATGCAAGTTGACTTTGCATAAAGCTTGCTTTATGTAAATGGCAATGGTGTCTTTGTGCCATTAATGGAAAATTTAATTGGATAAAGCTTAAATCAAGTGGATAATAGCTCAAAAGCAAGTTTAATATTTTGATTATGGAGAGATCTTGAGGTTTAGAGGCCTGCAAAGCAAGATTGTGCAGTATATGTTTGAGATTTGAATTTTGTTCATCACAAAATTTGCCTTGTAAAACAACTTGAAACCCCAACTTCTGACCTTTGATTTCCTTGAGTCATGCCATTAGGTCAAAATAATGCAATTGAACTCTTTAGATCATGCCTCAAACTAATTAACCATTTGCTAGGTCAAAAATCAAAAATTGCCCTTTCTCAGTCAAAACCCTAATTTTGACCATTTTGCCCTTTTGATGATTTGATCAAATTTCTTGAGGAATTATGGTCAAAACTTGATCAAATGATACATATGGGTTTATAATGTTGCTATAGCTCAAAAATTATGAAGTTTGACTGTAAATTGGCCACATTTGACTTTTTCCCCAATACAGCTGATTTTTAGGTCAACTGCTCAATTGACTGAGCAAAAATGTGGTCCAAGGCTTGAAACTTGACATGAGTAATCCTGGGGGTCCATAATGATCCATGAAAGTCATATTAGGCATTAAAAGTTCAATTATCCTTGTGCAATCTCAAACCCTAATTTCAGTCATCAGTGCTTAAGGAGGTGTCTTGAGTTGATTAACCCTTGTGCAGTCTTGAACCCAAGGAGATCTTGTGAGAAAATACTTGATAAATGAGAGGGAAAATTTTGGGGTACAAAAAACACCGATACTACAGAAACATGTAAAAAAACCCATTCAGAAAAGACAACCAAGAAGCAGATAAGCACATTTTGAAGATCTGATTCTGGTAAAGAAGAATGATCCAATCAAAACAATATCTACATTTAAAACAGCTGAAGAATCTCTCTTAGGATTGGTATCTTTGATATAACCAACCTCTATATATGAATCACTTCAAGACAATGATAAGATACTTGCAATGCGGGAAGAACTTAATCAATTTACCAGAAACGATGTATGGGATCTAGTTCTGAAACCAAAAGGGTTCAATATCATTGGAACTACGTGGATCTTAAAAAACAAGATAAATGAACAAGGAGAAGTTTCTAGAAACAAAGAATGGCTGGTTGTACAAGGTGATAGTCAACAAGAATGGATAGACTATATTGAGACCTTTACTTCAGTCGCCAGGTTAGAATCTATCAGACTTTTAATTTCATTTGTTGTAAATAATGATATCACTCTTTATCAGATTAATGTCAAAAGTGAATCCTTAAATGGTTATATTGATGAAGAAGTCTATGTGCACCAACCTCCTGGTTTTGAAAATACAAAACATCCAGAATATGTTTATAAACTTAAGAAATCGTTATATGGTCTAAAACAAGCTCTCGGAGCATGGTATGAAAGACTAAGTAACTTTCTCTTAGAAAAATATTTTACCAAAGGGAAAGTGGACACAACTTTATTATGTAAAACATTTAAAAATTATATTTTGGTTTGTCAAATTTACGTAGATGACATTATATTTGGGTCTACTAAAGCCCCCTTGGGCAAAGAATTTACAAAGTGTATGCACGCAGAGTTTGAAATGAGTCTGATGGGAGAACTTAAGTTCTTTCTGGGAATTCAAATTAGTCAAACTCCAGAAGGAACCTTTATACATCAAAGTAAATATATTAAAGAACTTCTGAAGAAATTTGACATGTTAGAAAGTAAGCCAGCCAAAACTCCAATGTATCCTACATGCATTCTGGAAAAGGAATTGGTAAGTAAGAAATTAGAGTAGAAGCTCTACAGAGGTATGATTGGTTCTCTCCTTTACTTAACCGTGTTGTACCCCAAAATTTGCCCTCTCAATTCTCAAGGCTTTTCTTACAAGGATTCTCAAGGTTCAAGCTTGAACAAGTGCATTTGGATTTTCCAATACCAAAATTAAAAGGAAACTGTCAAAAAGGGAGAAAACGGATAAAAATATTATTTTGACAAAAATTGGAGAAATACAAGTGTTCTTCGTTTCAGCTCTTTCGATTGGCCTTTAGGCCTCTTTCGAATGCAACTTGGATATGTCCTTCATGTTGAACTCTAAGCTTCCTTCGAACACGGACTTTCGATTGGGAAATATGTTTGCTTCAGCCTAGGTTTCGATTGGGCAATATGCTTCCTTCGAGCATGAGCTTTCGATTGGGCAATAGCTTCCTTCATGTTAGCTTGTTTCGGCCACAAGCTTTGACTGAGGCAAAGGCTTCCTTCAAACAGGTGTGCTTCGATCTCACTCTTGCATTTGACTAAAGACCAAATCTCGTTTGCCAGGCTATGTTGCATCCAAATCTTTATATAGTCAGAAGCTTGTACAAAGGTTTTAAACTTTACCTTCTGGATACTACTGTTCTGGGTTAAAGGCTACATACTTTTTCTTCAAACAGAAAGTACTTTATCACAAAAGCAGCTTTCAAACTGAATTTGGTCTGAGCACAAGCAACGTCAGAGGCCTCAGTCACATCTCCTGCACCCCACTGCTGCTGCTGCCAACAGGCCCCCCCACTTGTACTGTCACGTTATAGTATTTTATTATTTTTGCAAGGCTGGCTGTTTTCAAACATATCCATTCTTTTTCTCTATAAATAGAGGAATTTATGCAAAGCTGAAGAGGACTTTCTGGCCAGGCGAACGAATCTACAGAAAATTCTCAAAAACACAACAAAACTCTCAAGTTCATCAACACTTGAGAAATCAATACCCAGAATCCAAACACTTAGAATTTGAAACATCCATATACCTTGTTACCCTTCGAATCCAGTAGGAAGAACCTCACACTTGTCCTTCTCTTTCGAATCCAGTATCAAAGAGATAACCCCTGGTCCCTTCCTTCGAATCCAGAAGCATTCAAGGAAACCACTTAAAGGCCCAACACACGTTCAAGGCCTGAAGCAAGGTAAGTTATTCTTACCTTTGAACTTTTCGTTTCATGACATAACATGTAAATAATCTTTACGTTCGTTTGAAACATGTACATACCATTGTTCTTTTAGTTTCCACTCTTTTAACATGTTTTCAGAGCTAAACCCTTTCGTTTTTGCTTGCTGTTTGCCTGAACTAGCTTTAGTTATTAAACTGTTTGAAAGATAAATACTAGCATGGCCTCAGGCCATGTTGTCATTTAATGCTTGAAATAAAAGAAACAGGAAACAGGAAATAGGGAACGAAGCTTCTGGCTTCTACCCTCTTTCTCCAGGTCAAACGAAAGAGACAACCAGAAGGCATTCCCTCACTGACTTCCAGGCCCCAGTCGAAGGATACAACTTGCTGCTGCCTTTGCCTAATCGAAGGACAGGACCTCGCCCCTGCCAAGGCCCAATCGAAAGACGTGACTTTTCTGTTGCCAGCCCCAATCGAAGGAGGCCAACAGAAGGCAAATCGAAGGCTGCTCCTGCCCAAATCGAAGGAGCTCATTTTTTACTTCTTTTTATCTTATTTTTTCCTTTACATTTCTATGCACTTCAATATGGTTGTAATAGTGTAGGATTTATTTTTTTGCACTTTTTATTACTTTTGTACAAATGCTAGTAACTAGGTGTGTATGGCAAGATAAAACCAACAAGTAGACAACCTAAAAATCAAAGACAAATGCATGCAATAAAACACACTTTGCACACATGCACCCTTAGGGTAATCTCACTTGTTGCCTTAGAAAATAGTCATGTCCCTCGAGCATGGGCGATTTAGCAAAGACCCTCGATAAAAGATCGTAGTCCCTCGATGACCCTTGATGTTGCCTTCGGTAAACGATCTAGTCCCTAAAATGACATTGCTAAAACGTCCCATATGTTGCCTTCTATGACTATATAAACGTCCCGCGCCCATCCCGTTCAACATCCTAACACAAGGTTGTTCACCAAATACAATGGTGAAACAACACTGTTAAAAGGGTTAAAAACATAAGAAAGATCTTTGAGTAAAATAGGGTAGATAAATCTTAGTTACTTGATCAAACTTGCAAAACATCCTTGCCATTTTTCAAACACACATCAAAAACACAACTTCCAAACAAACTTTCAAAACATTGAAACATCTTTTCAAAAAGACAAACACCTTTGTAAAACATTCAAACGAATTGTTACAAAGGTTGCCTAGACAAGGCATCTTTTTCAAAACATTTTCAAAACCACACACACAAAACACCATTTCAAGCAATTGAAAAACAAAGGCAAGTGATCTAAAACAAGTAACTAAGAGCCCATGGATAACCATGGATGAAAAGGTTGCTAGCACCTTCCCTTTTCATAATCTACCCCCCGAACCCACGAAAACATCTCAAAGGTCTTTCCTGTGCTTTTTGACCTTTCCTTAGGATAAATAAAAAGTCGGTGGCGACTCTTGCCAAACCGAACATTTGCGAACACAAACGCAAATCCCAAGTCAGTTCTCCCACCGTATCACAGAACTGGAAACTCTGCTGGGGAATTTTCTAAAAGTGGGGTTACCTTAGGGTTTTAGATCACCTTTACATGCTTGCTTTGATTGCTTTGATTGCTTTACTTTTTGGTTTCCTTGTTTGGGTTTGTTGTAAATCCTACACCCGAATTTGGGGGCACCTTTTTAGGTAAATAGCAATAAACTGTGAGGGAACTGTGCGGGGTATACCGATATGGTTGAAGCAGTAGCTATGTTAGTGTGACATATTTGTGGGTACCGGTAGCCCTTGAGTAGTCAAGGAGAATACGGGGCCACTGAGTGATGTCATGAAGCACTAACGAACTCTTAGAACATTACTTGACCATCTTGGCCTTTTTAGGGGTAGTCCGAAGTTGGTAGATACTCGATACTACACTCATTGAGGATTGTTTTCTTGGGATATTTTGGTCTCCAGTTAAGTGGCTAAACCAAAACAATGAACATAGAAAATAATCCAGTGATATTGAGCTCCTTAGAACCCGGTTTCTATTTTAGGACAGGTTGAGCCAACTAACTTCAAAAGGGTACTTACCTACAAACCCCATGCAAGCCTAAACCTAAGGACTTGTTTGTTTTGTGTGAATATGACTGTCTGTATATACACTTGCCTACTTTTGCATACATGTACATAACATCATAACATCATACCATAGCATTTGTTCAATAACCATTTCAAGGATCTTTAGGGTCTTTTGATGCAGGGTCACGTTGAACCAGACATCTACCAAAGGGCGAGAGGTTTCATTTTCCTCTAAACGAACGCCGTTAAAGATCAAGTGCAACAACTTGAATCAGGGGCTATGACCCACTTGACATGGTGAGCTTGATTCTCGTGGAAAGACATCCACCGACACAAAGTTCTCCAATAAAAGATGTTGACCAAAGTTCAACCTCTAACATTTCTCTTATGTTTACCCCAAGAGATTCTTGAAAACATGCATCCACATATCATGCATTGCATCATAACAGGTTTTCCTTTTCAGGTTTGCTTATTCTTCCTACTGTTTATTTCAGTAAGATGGAACAAACGGTGAAAGATCTCCAAGCTCAAAACGCTCAATTCCAACAAATGCTTCTGGCTATGGGTAAAGGGCAAGAGGATATGAAAGCTCTCCTTCTCAAAGACAAGAAGAAGAAGTCCAAAAAGGCAACGGGCATCCTGAACTTGAGAAGAAGACCTAAAACCCTAGATCTTTCAACTCCACCCAACATAGGGGGTAGTCTTGAAGAAAACCATAATTTGGAGATCAATGATGCTGAAGCTGACTACTCCGAGGAACAATATCCTCCCGCTGATGACAAGTATAAACAGTTGGAGGATCGCCTCAGTGCTATGGAGATCCAACAAATACCTGGCTTGGATTTAGGAGACATGGGTTTAGTTTCTGGATTGGTCATCCCGCCAAAATTCAAAGTCCCTACCTTTATCCTATACGATGGAGTCTCTTACCCTAAGATGCACCTAAAGTCTTATGTCCGCAAGATTCAACCATACACAACTTATCCAAAGCTTTTGATCCATTTCTTCCAAGAAAGCCTGGTAGGGACTCAACTCGAGTGGTTTTATCAATTGGAGAGTTCCCGCATCCACACCTGGGAGGATTTAGCTGCTGCTTTCTATAAGCAGTATCAATATAATGATGATCTTGCACCAACTCGTGTGCAATTGTAGAACATGACCATGGGTTCCAACGAGAGCTTCAAAGGATACACCCAAAAGTGGAGAGATCTGGATGGTAGGGTGCAACCCCCTTTAACTGACAGGGAGCTGATTGACATCTTCATGGGAACACTGACAGGGCCTTTCTTCAAGCACTTGATCGGAAGCTCTTCAGCCGGGTTCACCGAGCTAAAACTGACCGGCGAAAGGGTCGAAGCTGGCATCAAAAGTGGGAAGATTCAAGAAGCTACACCTTCTGATGCTCAGAAAAAGCCCTACAATGGGAAGAAAGAGTCCAATACAGTGACTGGTCAAAAGAGTCGTCATGATCAACATGTAGGGGCAATCCTGATCTCTGATCCCACGCTTGTTCAACAAAGACAGAGAAATAGGCGTAGGGTAAGATATCAAGAAAGGCAGTACACTAACATCAACATGCCTTTGTCTCAAGCGTTACGACATTTGCTGAAGTTGAAGCTAATCACGCTAAAGGATCCTCCTCAAAATCCTGATACTTCCCCTTCTAGGTACAATCCGAGCGTAAGATGTGCCTATCATTCTGACAGTCCCGGACATGACACCGACGGTTGTTGGACTTTGAAGAACAAGATTCAAGACTTGATTGATGCCAAGGAGATCAAGTTTGACCCTCCGGAGACTCCAGCATAATCAATGCTCCTTTGGCAAATCATTGAGAATGTCTTTGTTTCATTTGAATTTTCAAGTTGTAATCTCTTTTGTTATTCAAACAATTATCTATTAATGTCAAACTTTGTTTCATTAATGCATTACATATGTTTGTCTTGAATTCATCCATTCGTTTTCATTATTCTTAAACTATGCTTCCTACTTTCTTTATGATATTTAACTCTTGATAAAAAGCTACAAGCCTTTAGAGGGAGGATGACGAAACAATGCCATAATCTCATACAGTATGCTTTTGGACAGACCTTATTGACAGTGTACAGGTGTTTCTTTCAAATCCTAAACACTGGAGTTATAAGGAAGATAATCCCTAGTCAACCCCTTCGAGCCAAAGAAGTAGGAGTTTTCTGTTTTTAAAACAAATTGAAACCTTTGATTTAAACCTGGGGCAGGGTAGTCTCTCAGTTAATTCAAAAGATGCGCATTGAAGTCACAAAACTCTCAGTTCATAATACAACGAACGACATCAAAAGCATTCCTCTAGAATTAAAAGACAGTGGTGGTTCCTTATCTCATAGGCAGTCATTATCTCTCAAAAAAAAGAAAAGCCCACTAAGCCAAAACCTATAAAGGAGGCTTAAGAAAGCTGGGGCATCCCGCTGACTGTAATCTCGAAAATAGGAACAGTCAGGCAAAAGTTAGGGATAATAAATCAAAAGAACGAGGTCATTACAAATCCTCGACAAACATGAAAAATGTTGCAAAAAAATGATGAATGCCTTCCGACAAACTTAACTTGTCTGAACCATCACCAAAACGTCATTCCAGACTCAATTGGAGTTCAAACGCACAATTAACTGAGCTTAGGATTGAAGAACATCACGAAGAGCGGGTGGGTACAAATACATTTGAGCCTTTATCCTTTGTTTCTTAAACCGTGAACCGAGCCACATTACAACCCTTCAAAAGTCCTAACTGAAGCATGGGTTAGTTCGAAAGCATACTGTTACAAAAGGTATCCTGACTCCTGTAAGGCTTAGCCCTAAATCTTGTGTTGAATTTGTCTTATAAAAAGTTTTCTGCTAAAAAACGCATTTTTCAAAACTTCGAGACAAGCATAAACTTTGCATTACTTGAATATCACTGTTTGCATTTGGCTATTTGTTTGACAGCGGAGAAATTCACACAATGAATATCCGATGAACGAAAGCTCTCCCAGTGAACAAAATCACTTCAAGTAGGATGACACTTCCATTGACGAATCTCCTATAAATAAGGGGGCATGACATGTCACTATCCAGCATACCTGGGGTAGTCCAGTCAAGATTTCAAGAAATCTCTAAAGAAGTGCAGAGTAACCAGGGGCAAGTATCCATCCCCGTCACTTGGGGCATTGAACGTCAACCCCGACAAAGGGTTACATACAATCAAACTTTTTGGCAATGCCACAAACATTCGCTACTAGGGGCAATGGCAAGTCTCCCCAAATTCCTTCTCATAGGATGACTCCCAGCAAGAGTATAATCTCTGACCCCCTTTCCCCAGCTGAATCAACCTCAAGAATCCTCGAGGACTTCCCCCAACAAAGATGTCACCTCTCTAGCGGACTGACGACGGGGTTTATTTCCCCAACAACACCAGGATTCCCCAGCTTGAGTTTGCCTCTCCGACTACTACAAATCAAAGGACCACAACTCCTCTTCCCCAGTAGACTACTCTACAATCCCCAGCAAGTTACTGCGAAACCTGGACCCGACCAGATATCAGTTCAACTTCGACTCCCCAGCAGAGCAACAGACGACTAAGACTCCTAAACTCTTTTCCCAAGCAGAAATAAACATACTCCCCACAGAGTTTTCAACTTCCCCCAGCGGAGTTCTCCTCAAACAACAAAACAGGAATCCATTAGGAATATTCTAAGCAATGTTTGAAGACACACATACTCTTCAACAACAATCCGGGATTTAATAACTCCCCCAAAACTTGTCAAGGATTTATTTTCCCAGACAAAAATACATTCATTAACATTTCACACATCCTATTTACATACATGATAAGTGCATACAACACAATCTCATTTACTTTTGAGAACATCATGACATTATGCATTTCATGCATCATGACATTGCATACAACTAACTTTTTACCTTTTCAGGAAAGATCGATCGACAGATAAAAGTCATTACCTTTTGGAGTAGCAGTCGTCAAAGATTCCTTCATCATCCTGTTGAGGTTGTAGTCATCCAAGATTCCTTCATCATCCTGCTGAGGTTGTAGTCATCCAAGATTCCTTCATCATCCTGCTGAGGTTGTAGTCATCCAAGATTCCTTCATCATCCTGCTGAGGTTGTAGTCGTCCAATATTCCTTCATCATCCTGTTGAGGTTGTAGTCGTCCAAGATTCCTTCATCATCCTGCTGAGGTTGTAGTCATCCAAGATTCCTTCATCATCCTGCTGAGGTTGTAGTCGTCCAAGATTCCTTCATCATCTTGTTGAGGTTGTAGTCATCCAAGATTCCTTCATCATCCTGCTGAGGTTGTAATCATCCAAGATTCCTTCATCATCCTGCTGAGGTTGTAATCGTCCTAGATTCCTTCATCATCCTGCTGAGGTTGTAGTCATCCAAGATTCCTTTATCATCCTGCTGAGGTTGTAGTCATCCAAGATTCCTTCATCATCCTGTTGAGGTTGTAGTCATCCAAGATTCCTTCATCATCCTGCTGAGGTTGTAATCGTCCAAGATTCCTTCATCATCCTGCTTAGGTTGTAATCATCCAAAATTCCTTCATCATCTATTTTGGAGTAGAAATCATCTCCAGATGGCATCTTTAAGCCCATCCCCCACAAGATTCTGTCACATCTCCAGATGGCATCTTTAAGCCCATCCCCGACAAGATTATATCACATCTCTGGATGGCATCTTTAAGCCCATCTCCAACAACTATCCATCATCTCTCTAAATGGCATCTTTAAGCCCATTCCTTACATAATTAACTAGCACATCTTCGAGTGCAAATTTTCTGGGCACTCTAGTGTTCAATCATCTTCCACCTTCAAGTCACAAATGGTAGAATTACCAATCTAACTCTTCAGGTATAAGAAGTTTGAACAGGGACAGCTGTTGTACCCCAAAATTTGCCCTCTCAATTCTCAAGGCTTTTCTTACAAGGATTCTCAAGGTTCAAGCTTGAACAAGTGCATTTGGATTTTCCAATACCAAAATTAAAAGGAAACTGTCAAAAAGGGAGAAAACGAATACAAATATTATTTTGACAAAAATTGGAGAAATACAATTGTTCTTCGTTTCAGCTCTTTCGATTGGCCTTTAGGCCTCTTTCAATCAGCATCCTTCGATTGGCCTTTTGACCTCTTTCGACACAAGCTTGGCTTGCATCTTTCGATTGGCCTTTTGGCCTCTTTCGCCTGAGCATGTGACTTCTTGTTGCAGGTTTCGTTTGTGTCTTTTACTGCCTGTATGCTTGTAATCGAAGGCCATGACCTACTGGTCACATGTACCCCCCTGCAAGGCAAGTCTTCGTTTGGGCACTCACCTTCTGTGTGCCTGGATGAAAACTTCAGTTGAGCAAGAGCCTCCTTCGAATGCAACTTGGATTACATCCTTCATTTTTAGCAAAAGCCTCTTTCGAATGCAACTTGGATATGTCCTTCATGTTGAACTCTAAGCTTCCTTCGAACACAGACTTTCGATTGGGAAATATGTTTGCTTCGACCCAGGTTTCGATTGGGCAATATGCTTCCTTCGAGCATGAGCTTTCGATTGGGCAATAGCTTCCTTCGAGTTAGATTTTTTCGACCACAAGCTTTGACTGAGGCAAAGGCTTCCTTCAAACAGGTGTGCTTCGATCTCACTCTTGCATTTGACTCAAGACCAAATCTCGTTTGCCAGGCTGTGTTGCGTCCAAATCTTTATATAGTCAGAAGCTTGTACAAAGGTTTTAAACTTTACCTTCTGGATACTACTGTTCTGGGTTAAAGGCTACATACTTTTTCTTCAAATAGAAAGTACTTTATCACAAAAGCAGCTTTCAAACTGAATTTGGTCTGAGCACAAGCAACGTCAGAGGCCTCAGTCACATCTCCTGCACCCCACTGCTGCTGCTGCCAACAGGCCCCCCCACTTGTACTGTCACGTTACAGTATTTTATTATTTTTACAAGGCTGGCTGTTTTCAAACATATCCACTCTTTTTCTCTATAAATAGAGGAATTTATGCAAAGCTGAAGAGGACTTTCTGGCCAGGCGAACGAATCTACAGAAAATTCTCAAAAACACAACAAAACTCTCAAGTTCATCAACGCTTGAGAAATCAATACCCAGAATCCAAACACTTAGAATCTGAAACATCCATATACCTTGTTACCCTTCGAATCCAGTAGGAAGAACCTCACACTTGTTCTTCTCTTTCGAATCCAGTATCAAAGACATAACCCTTGGTTCCTCCCTTCGAATCCAGAAGCATTCAAGGAAACCACTTAAAGGCCCAGCACACGTTCAAGGCCTGAAGCAAGGTAAGTTATTATTACCTTTGAACTTTTCGTTTCATGACATAACATGTAAATAATCTTTACGTTCGTTTGAAACATGTACATACCACTGTTCTTTTCGTTTCCACTCTTTTAACATGTTTTCAGAGCTAAACCCTTTCGTTTTTGCTTGCTGTTTGCCTGAATTAGCTTTAGTTATTAAACTATTTGAAAGATAAATACTAGCATGGCCTCAGGCCATGTTGTCATTTAATGCTTGAAATGAAAGAAACAGGAAACAGGAAATAGGGAACGAAGCTTCTGGCTTCTACCCTCTTTCTCCAGGTCAAACGAAAGAGACAACCAGAAGGCATTCCCTCACTGACTTCCAGGCCCCAATCGAAGGATACAACTTGCTGCTGCCTTTGCCTAATCGAAGGACAGGACCTCGCCCCTGCCAAGGCCCAATCGAAAGACGTGACTTTGATGTTGCCAGCCCCAATCGAAGGAGGCCAACAGAAGGCAAATTGAAGGCTGCTCCTGCCCAAATCGAAGGAGCTCATTTTTTACTTCTTTTTATCTTATTTTTTCCTTTACATTTCTATGCACTTCAATATGGTTGTAATAGTGTAGGATTTATTTTTTTGCACTTTTTATTACTTTTGTACAAATGCTAGTAACTAGGTGTGTATGGCAAGATAAAACCAACAAGTAGACAACCTAAAAATCAAAGACAAATGCATGCAATAAAACACACTTTGCACACATGCACCCTTAGGGTAATCTCACTTGTTGCCTCAGAAAATAGTCATGTCCCTCGAGCATGGGCGTTTTAGCAAAGACCCTCGATAAAAGATCATAGTCCCTCGATGACCCTCAATGTTGCCTTCGGTAAACGATCTAGTCCCTAAAATGACATTGCTAAAACGTCCCATATGTTGCCTTCTATGACTATATAAACGTCCTGCGCCCGTCCCGTTCAACATCCTAACACAAGGTTGTTCACCAAATACAATGGTGAAACAACACTGTTAAAAGGGTTAAAAACATAAGAAAGATCTTTGAGTAAAATAGGGTAGATAACTCTTAGTTACTTGATCAAACTTTCAAAACATCCTTGCCATTTTTCAAACACACATCACAAACACAACTTCCAAACAAACTTTCAAAACATTGAAACATCTTTTCAAAAAGACAAACACCTTTGTAAAACATTCAAACAAATTGTTACAAAGGTTGCCTAGACAAGGCATCTTTTTCAAAACATTTTCAAAACCACACACATAAAACACCATTTCAAGCAATTGAAAAACAAAGGCAAGTGATCTAAAACAAGTAACTAAGAGCCCATGGATAACCATGGATGAAAAGAGTGCTAGCATCTTCCCTTTTCATAATCTACCCCCCGAACCCACGAAAACATCTAAAAGGTCTTTCCTGTGCTTTTTGACCTTTCCTTAGGATAAATAAAAAGTCGGTGGCGACTCTTGCTAAACCGAACATTTGCAAACACAAACGCAAATCCCAAGTCAGTTCTCCCACCGTATCACAAACCGCTTCAAGACCTGACATTCTATATAGCATTTTTTATATGCTAGATTCCAATCAGATCCTAGAGAATCTCACTTAACAGTAGTTAAGCAAATTTTCAAGTATCTGAAAGGTACTACTAATCTTGGTCTATGTTATAGAAAATCCAAGGAATACAAATTAGTAGGGTATTGCGATACTAATTTTGCGGGAGATAGAATAGAAATAAAAATAACTTCTGGAAGTTGCCAGTTTTAGGGAGACAACTTGATATCTTGGTCCAGCAAAAGACAATCCATCATAGGACTATCAAATGTTGAAGCTGAATACATAGCTACAACTGAATGTAGTACTCAAATGCTCTAGATGAAGAGTCAGCTCGAAGATTATCATATATACGAGAGTAACATTCCTATCCTCTGATAATACTTCTGCTATTTGTCTTTCTAAAAATTCTATCTTACATTTTAGGGCTAAACATATAGAAATCAAACATCATTTCATTAGTGACTATACTCAAAAGGGAATTCTTTTTTTAAAATTTATAGATATAAACCATCAATAGGCTGGCATTTTTACATAAACCCTTTCTAAAGATAGATTTAATTTCATTCTGAAACATCTCAGTATGGAATCTTGTCTAGAATGAAAAGATATTAAATTTCTACATATTTAACCTTCAGAATGTTCTGATAATTACTTTTCTTTGTGAACAATTTGAGAAATAGTTCTTCAGAAGTGAGAAGAAAAATTGACTCAAACTATCTAGAAGATCTGAACATAAGAAAAAAACATTTCATTTCAAGATAGTATCAGCAGTTCACCATATCAACATCTGTCAACCCAAAACTTAACGCCACTCTCTGAGACCGAACATGTGCTCACACTCTGGTTGGCCAAAATGTTTGAGTTGATGCATTGAGGCGTGAGTCACATCGGTAACTATTTTGAATATCTTCACGCATCTCCCTTATTAAAAATCATTTGATGTGTGTAATCATTATGTTTAATTTATTTAATTGTAATTAATTTCATGTTTTTTATTTATCTATATATACCCTTTTCTCACAAACCTTCTCACCATAACCTTCACAAATTCTTTTCTCTGCAATTTTTTTCTCTCTTCTCTTCTAAAACACTAAAACCTATGAACAATGTCTTGCTCTTCTCGACAAAACTCTTCATAAGATATCACTCTTACAAACACCATTCATGTGTCAAGTTCCATCCCAAACGAAGAATGCACTGAACCGAAAAGAACCCTCCTCACACCGGTCAAGAATCTTGAAGTTCTCTATGAACTTATGGTAGATTTCAAGAGTATTCAAGAAAATGGATATGATATTGTTCCTGATGTTGAAATTCAAGGGTGGACAAACTTCTTTGATAGGTTGGTTGGTCTAATTTTCCCAAAATTGGTTAAGGAATTATGAATTCATACAAAAGTGTCACAACTTCAAGTTACTTCGTTTGTAATGGGGAAGAAGATCATCATCACTGAGAAACTCATTGCAAATATTATTGGACATGATGGAACCAGAGTCAAGTGTAGTGGCATGGCACAAAAAGGATCTGATCTGAACAAAGTTTCTCAAGAAATTTTTGTTTCTGGACTGCACTCCAACAAGATTAAAGATCTGAAAGACTATCTCAGAATCTGGGCTAGAATCATTCTAGGATGCATCCATCACAGAAAACCAACAAGCTCTCCTGACTACATCAACATTGATCAACAATATCTTATGTACTTAATTGCTACCAAAGTCAGAATCAACCTTCCATTCCTTATGTTCAATTATCTAAAGAGCATTATCAAGGAAACAAGAGAAGACAAGAAAAACAAAAGAGATTGGATTCTATTGGGGAGGCTGATCTCAGATATTCTGACAGAAAATAGGCTGATAGAACATCTGAGTGAAGCTCAACAATTAAGTAAGCTGGAAACCTACGTTGGAAAAACCTTAAACGCCAAAAATCTTAAAAATATGAGATCATGGATCAATTCAAGAAGGACACAGCCCATATCGTAAAGGAAGTTATCTCTACTAGAAGAATTCCTCTAGAAGAATTTCCCCTCTTCACTCAAATAGATTCTCCTGAAATCATTGTCAGATATCTAGATGCTTGAAAAAGAGATGGAATTGTTCCTGATGTTAACATTTAGAATCTTCCTCAACCACTAGAGGTACTCATCAGAAAGTAAAAGAAAAGGAAAGTTGCAGGTGAAGGAACTACTAAGAAGACTCCTAAAGATGCTAAGAAACAAGGTACTTCTTCTTTCATTTTTGTTGTTGAATCAGTAATTTTATCAACATATGAACCCTCTTCATCTCCAAAACCATCTAAACATCACTCACCACAACTTTTGATGACTTTAATTTGGAAACCAAGACCACTACAACCACTAATCAAACTTTGATTAACTCACCTTCTACCTATACTGCTCAAACTAAGTGTTGTACCCCAAAATTTTCCCTCCCATATTTCTCAAAACATTACAAGAAAAATCTCCAAGTTGCTCAAGAATTGGTCAGACAAGCTCTCTCCTAAGACAGTCTACCCCAAATTAGGGTTTCACATTGCATTAAGATCCTTGAGTCCAAATAACCTCAAGTTCTCCCAAATGTCATAATATGTTTTCAAGATCATCCATGTCAAATTTCAAGCCTTGCAGAGGAAGTTTGCTCAGTCAATTGCTCAAAGGTCCAAAAATCGACTGTGCTAGGGCAAAAGTCAACTGTGACCCAAATACAGTCAAACTTCAATATTTTTTGTCAACATTCTCATTTTGAAGTGTATTTCATCATTTGATCAAGGGTTGATCATGATTCATCAAGGATTGCTCAAAATTCATCAAGACTCAAAAGTTGCTAAATTAGGGTTTTGCAGGAAAAGTCAACCCAACTTTGACCAAGCATAACTTTCTCATACTTTATGAGAAATGACCCATCCAAAGCTCATTTTGAAGAGGATGCAATTTCCTACAATCCATATTCATATCCCAAGATCAAAAAATTCACTCACAAGAAGTTATGAATTTGGACATTATAGGTCATTTTGAAAAGTCAACAAAAACACCTTTTTTGTCAAAGCTTCTAACTTGATAATGGAATATCAAAATGCGATGAGACCAAAAGGGTTGTTTAGAGGAAATATCAAGCTTTCTAAAAAGTCCAAGAAAACCCCCAAAATTTCAAAATTTAAGAAGTTATGCATTGTTGAAGTTGGACTTTTTTGCAAATTTGCCAAAAGTCAACTATCCCCAAAACTTCAAATTTTGCCAAATGAGCCCATTCTTTTTCACTTGTCTTGAGTTTGCATTATTGCCCACGTGATCTGGCCTTGGCCATGTGTCCATATCTTATTTTTATCATTTAATTTGATTTTTATTTGAATTAATTCATTTTAAATCAAATAAAATCATATAAAATCAAAAATATTGAAAACTAAAGATCTTGAGATCATTTCAGGTTTCAATAGACAGCTTGCATCCTTCCAAATTCGTATCAAGGCATTAGAGCACATAAATATTGAAATCAAGCCAAAATTGGAAGGTTGTAAAAGGAGATCAAATCAAATATCAAAGCCTTAATGTAGGAAGATTTGGACAAAGTTTGTTATCCTAATACACTGAGCAATACATAAAGGTCATGTACACACAAGAATCAGGGTTGGGAATCAAGTGTGGAGGCAGAACCAAACTTGCAAAAACAAAGAAAAAGTGTGGGATCGAAATCAAGGTTAGAGGCGTTTTCAGGGCTTGGCAAGCATCACAATCGCTTCCTGACAACCTCCACAAGCAAAACCAATCACAACCAGGCGTTTTCAAGCTTCCATACGCATTGTAAGTCCTTCGTAACATGGCCCTGTTCTTGATTTCGTATCTCTGAAATTAGGCATAGTTAGCATGAATTAATTGCATATTTGTGATCACCACATCATTTACAAACTTTTGGCATCATTTGATTTTGTTTATCTGACTTGTAGCAAGATCCACCATTATTAGGGTTTTGCTCTTGTTTTTGGGGTTTTCTGTTTCATGGAAAATTGGCCATAATATTGGCCATGGTTGTGATCAGTGGTTTGAGACGAACTCAACCATGTCCTTAGAAATCATTTTCATAGCCTGAGGAGGATTTTGGAATGAAGCTGCGCTTTTTGCTGCGGATAAAAATCCGCAGGTAAAATTACAGTTCTGGGAGGACAGGGACGAAGCCGTGTCGTCTTCCCATTGGGCCATTCAAATATATTGCGCGCGTTTTTTTATTTTCTGGCCATATGCTTTGTTTTTATATATTATACATTGTTTGTATTATTATAACAAGAACAACAAAGCGCTTCAGTGGTAGCCACATAAGCCTTAAGGACCCAAAGGCTGGAGGTCAGGGGTTCGATCCTTACCTCCAGCAAATTGCATTTTCTCAATTGTTTTCAGGGAATCAGGTGCGTGTTCAAGCTGGAGGTTCACTATACTCCCTCACCAATCAGCGTGCCAGATGGCCAGGTGGCCAGATCTGGTGGTCAACATCAAAGGTCCACCAAAGAGCCAGGTCAACGCATATGCAGCAAATTAAGAAAGTCAATTGGATCAGTTACTATTGGGCCAACAAAAAATTGCTTCCTACACCCTCAAAAACAGGCCCAAACTCTCTTTCCCTCACACTTTTATTTATTTAATTTAATTGTTTTATTTTGTTTAATTAATTTACTAACCAATAACAAATTTTCTTTTTTATAAAAAAAAATCACAAAAATATCATTTTGTCCAATTAAAATTAAGAACTTTATTTTTATTTAATAAATTTTAATTTATTAATTAGGTTTTTAATTCTAGGGAACTTTAATTTATTTGTGTAAATAAATAAAAATCAATTAGAAATCATTAGGTTTTAATTCATTTAATTATTTTAATTTCTTTCTTAAAATATCAAAAATTCCAAAAATATGTCATTCATTATTTATTTATTTATTTATTTAATTTCTAATTTAGTATTTAATTTAGGACTTAATCTCTTTTCTTAAATAAAAACAACAAAAAAAACATTTTCTTTAATCAAAAGGGTCAAAACCCTAGTTCGCATTCGATTTAATTTCGCGTCACGCTTTATTTTCTTTAATTATTGATGTATCTGCTTTCGGTATGTAATAGTTAATTAGGACATTTATTATTTCACCGCTTTATTTTATTTTCAAAGGGTTGCTTTTGGCGATGTAAATACTCGACGCCTTGTAATTTAATTTCCGCATTTTAATTCCGCAAATTATACAACTGCTAGATGTTTGATAATAGGGTTTGCATGACAAGAATGAATGCTTAATCTTAAAATCAAATTAGATCACCCTTAACATGTGTAAAGATAAAAATAAACTGAAAACAACACACTCGCACATGCGCACTCTTAGGGTACACCCCACTTGGTTACCTTCGTACACGGTCATTGAGTATAGGTCGTTTTAGAGGTCGTCCTCTTGTCTAAAAGATCATAGTCGCCTCGAAATGGTTGTCTCGAATATTGTTGCCTCAAACAAATGATCTAAGACATTAGGGTTACCGCTAAGGCGTCCTAACATTGCTTTGGTGACCGTACGTCCCTCATTCGAATTGACCCTTAAACTCCAACGACGGTGCTACCTACTCACTAATAGTGGGATAACATTGTCTAAAGGAAATTAGCATAGAACAATTCCTTTTTCGAGTAGGTAGATTAACTCTTAGATACTTGCTCTTTCAAAACAAAACTCTTTTCACACTTACACTCCTTTTCGAACAAAGTTTTCAAAACACTTCATTACACTCTTGAGGACAGAAGCAATAGTTAAATCGAAGTTTTAAAACAAAAACTTTTTCCAAACCCACAAGCACAAAGAAAACAATTTTGAAAACAATTGAGCAAGTACCTAAGAGCCCGTGGATAACCACGGATAGAAAGGGTGCTAACACCTTCCCTTTCTATAATCTACCTCCCGAACCCGAGAAACATCTCGAAAAAGGAATTTTTCTGTGCTTTTTTCCTTTCCTTGTTGGATAAAATAAAAGACGGTGGCGACTCTTGCTTACCGCGACATTTTGCAAAAACAAACACAAAATGCAAACCAGCATTCCAAAAACAGTCAGTTCTTTCCCACCGTATCACAGAACTGGCGACTCTGCTGGGGACGCTTATAAGTGGGGTGTACCTTAGGAATAGTTCATAATGTTTTCAATTGCTTGACTTGTATGCTTTATCTTTGTGGGTTTGAATCGAAGTTACTATAGATCCTAACCCGGATCTGGGGGATACCTTTTAGGTGAGTAGCAATAGACTGTGAGGGAACTGTACGGCGTAGACCGATACGGTTGAAGCAGTAGCTACGTTGGTGTGACGCACTAGTTGGTACCGATATCCCTTTTAGAGCAACGAGGAGAATATGGGTCTGCTAAGGGGTCATTAAGCACCAACTGACCTTAGAACCTATAATTGACCAACTTGGCCATAGAACAGTAGCAGTATGCTACACTCATTGAGACCAAACTCTCGCGATGATTCCGGCCCCAAGAAAAGGTTGTTAAACTGGAATTATGACCGATCGAGGGTGGTCAGTGATATTGAGATCCTCTAGAACCCGGTTACCATTTCTAGGACAGGTTGAACCAACTGAACTGAAAGAGGGTAGTACCTAAGCTCCTTGCCAGCCTGAAATCTAAGGGCTATCTGTGTGACTTGTTTGCCCTTACCATGTTTGCTATCTGTGAATACTTGTGGTGTGTTTCTATCATGACATCATGTATCATGACATTGCATGCATATTGCATTGGACTAAACATTTCAAAGACCAATGGGATTCATCTTTGTTTTGTTTTGTAGGTCATGGCATCCATGCGTAGAAACATTATTCGGATCAGCTTTGTCCAGATTCCCACTCAGCTTAAGGATTTGGTTTCCAAGGTTCCAGATACTTCATCCTTTATCAGAAGACATGGTCACCTCCTTGGTTTGGTCACTTCCAGATTGGATGAACAGATGATGAGTGTCTTATGCCAGTTCTTTGATCCACAGTACCACTGCTTTACTTTTCCGGACTACCAGTTGGTCCCTATCTTGGAAGAGTTCTCTGATCTACTTGGTATCTCCATTCTAGAGCAGACCCTGTTTACAGGTTGGGAGAAAGTCCTTAGGCCGAAAGAGATTGCTTCAGCCCTCCATCTGACAAAGGCTGAGGTAATGTCTAATTGGGAAACTCGGAGTGGGATAAAAGGCTTCTTGACTAAGTTCTTGGTTTGTCGGGCTAATCAGTTCTGGGACAGTTTAGACTTTCAGGCGTTCGAGGATATCCTGGCTCTTCTCATTTATGGTCTGGTTCTGTTTCCCAACTCAGATTCTTTTGTTGACGTGAATGTGGTGAAGATTTTCATATCCTGTAATCCAGTGCCCACTCTCTTGGGTGATATTCTGCACACTCTTTATGCCCGTACTGCTCGGAAGCGGGGAACCCTTATGTGTTGTGCACCATTGCTGGCGAGGTGGTTTATTTCTCACCTCCCCAAATCAGTTTTGAAGAACAAGGAAGGCATGGGTTGGGCCTACAGGATTATGTCCCTTGCTCACACCGACATCATCTGGACTACTAAGGACATGGAAGACGTAGCTATTATTTATCGCTGTGGGGAATACCCCAATGTTCCACTGATAGGAATCAATGGAGGGATCACCTATAATCCTTGTCTGGCCTTACGACAGTTTGGGCGAGCTAGGAGGGAAGGACCTCATGAGTTGCTGATGCCAAGCATTGTCTTTGACTTCCAAGGGGATAGTGACGAGCATCGCTGCAGATTCATACGGGCTTGGGATAGGGTGCACAAGTCTGATATGCACGAGCTAGGTGTGAAGACTTCTCTCCCAATGAAACCATATCTCCGGTGGGTTCGTACACGTGCTCAGAAGCTAGGGATGCCCTACAAAGCTATCTTTCCTGTGATAGTTGAACTTGCTGATGAAGAAGGGGTGCCTCCTACTATCCTCCATCCATACATGCCTACTGACATTGGGGCATTAAAGAGGTCCTGGATCCAACTAAGGGAAGAACGGGATACTTATAGAGAAAAGTATCACGAGAAAGAGCGGAAGATCCTGAAGTTGACAAGGCAGCTGGAGAACGAGCAAATCCTCAACGACTATGTCAGCACCAACGGGAAACGACCATGGGAACGTTGATGTCTTTTTGTTATTTCTAGTTTTGATTTACTTTTCAGCTTTTCTTTTTGTAACGCCTTAAAGGCATTTGTTAAACATTGAATTCAAATTTTATCTAATAAAAGTGTGTTTCGTTTTTGTTTACGAATTTGAATCTCCAAAGTCTTTGAAATCATATCATACACATATCATTCCCATGCACCTCATTACAGGTACCCTTACAGGTTTCTCATCTTTTTAGTTGTTTATTTCAGCACATCATGTCTTCTGAAACATCAACTGATCAAGCCATCAAGGCTCTGCAAGCTCAAAATGCCCAGTTCCAGGAAATGTCATGAACTTGGCTAAGGGTCAGCAAGATCTGAAGACCCTTATCTTGAAGGATAAGAAGAAAAAGAAGAAGAAGAAGACGATCCTGCTGAATATGGGTCGTAGATTTGGAAACAATTTGCGAGAAGAGGTTGATTTGACTCACTCACCTAGAGGGGGAGAAATCTAAGAAGAAAGGAGGGCTCCTAGCCCTGTGGTTTCTAACAACGAGACTGACTTTGACGAAGACCGGTATCCTCCGGCTGAGGATAGGTAAAAGCAACTCGAAGACCGGTTGAGCGCAATGGAAGTTCAAAAGGTCCCTGGTTTGGACTTCGGAGATTTGGGTTTGTCATCTGGGGTGGTAATTCCCCACAAGTTTAAAGCACCAATCTTTGCTAAATACAACGGGGTTTCTTGCCCAAAGCTGCACCTCCGCTCGTATGTTAGAAAGATCCAGCCATACACCGCTGACAAGAACCTATGGATCCACTTCTTTCAAGATAGTCTTTCAGGGACTTAACTTGAATGGTTTTACCAGCTGGAAGGAGCTAGTGTCCGTAATTGGGAGGACTTGGCTGCTGCTTTCTACAAGCACTACCAATACAATGTCGACCTCTCTCCTACGCATACCCAACTTCAGGGTATGTCTATGGGTGCGGGAGAAGGTTTCAAAGACTACGCTCAGAAGTGGAGGGACCTTGCTGGAAGAGTACAACCCCCGCTGGCTGATAGGGAGTTAGTAGATATGTTTCTGGGGACCTTGTCTGGTCCATATTTCAACCATCTGATTGGAAGTTCATTGTCCGGGTTTACTGAGCTGATTATGACCGGGGAAAGAGTTGAAGCCGATATCAAGAGCGGTAAAATACAGAAGGGTACTTCATCAGGTACCGAGAAGAAGCCTTTTAAGAAGGAGTCAAGTGCAGTTTATAGCGCAAAGAGTCATAATAGACCTGAGCGCCGCCAAGCAGTTAATGCGGTGGTTATATCAAGACCTGATGCTGCTCCTCAGCGTAACAATCAGCCAAGGGCCGAGAGACCGTGAAGACAATTCACTCAGCTCCATATGACCCTGTCTCAGATTCAGCCACAGTTATTAAAGACCAACTTAGTGATTCCGAAGGAAGCCCGGAAGAATCCCAATACAACATCACCCATGTACAATCTGAACGCCCGCTGTGCTTTTCACTCCGATAGCCTGGGGCATGATACGAATGATTGATGGGTTATGAAGAATAAGGTGCAGGACCTTATTGATGCTAAGGAGATTGAGTTTGAAGCGCCTGAAAGGCCTAATGTTATGAATGCTCCTATGCCCAAGCATGGAGTGAATGTTGTAGAGGAATACTCGTTTGTGGTTTTTGTGAAAGACATTGCTACTCCATTGATGACTGTAAAGAAGAACCTTCTGTTAGCCGGTTTATTTTCGGGTTGTGGCGAAGGTTGCTGTCTGTGTGTCGTCCTACCTACCGATTTCCATCTTTTGAAGTCAGGTGTCCAACGCCTGATGGATAATAAAGAAATTCTATTTGAGAAGACTTTTGTTCCTTTGGTTCCTACTGAAGAAGTTGCTATAATCACCATTTTCGACAATTCTTCCAAGGCTTCCTCGAGAAATCCTGTTAGAATTACATTTGTTCCGAGAATTGTACCGTTAATCATCACCATTCCTGGGCCTATCCCCTATACATCAGATAAAGTTGTCCCATGGCACTATGGGGCTGACGTGTATTATCACGGGGTTAAACAAGACTTTAATGTTGAAGAGGCTGATACTGACATCAGCAATATTATTGGATCTAGTAAAGTCACCCGCAGCGGAAGGCTTTTCTCCCTTGAGATCTCTCCACCAGTTGTTCAGAAACCTGTTGTTATTACACCTGCCAGTACACCTGCTACTGTCCCTGTTAATGTTCCAATTCTTACCCCTGTCGTTGAGTCATCTGACACTCGGGGCAAAGGGATCACCAGTGAGCCTGCCCAGACGGAGGCACCGAAGAAGATTACTGTTGAAGCCTCTAGACAGGAGATAGAGGAAATTTTAAAGATCATCAAAAAGAGCGACTGCAATGTAGTCGAGCAGATGGGGAAAACCCCGTCAAAGATCTCTATGTTGTCTTTGTTGCTATGCTCGGAAGCCCATGCTAAGGCTCTGATTGCTTTCCTGAAAACTGCACACGTACCCCAAGAAACATCAGCTGATCAGTTTAAAGATTGCGTGGCTAGTCTGACAACAGATAATGGGTTGGGTTTCTCTGACGCAGACTTGACTGCTAAGGGGAAGAATCACAATGACGCTCTACATGTTTCAATCGAGTGTAGAGGCGCTACTCTGGCTCACGTGTTGGTGGATACTGGGTCTTTGTTGAATGTTTTACCCAAGAAGGCATTAGACCGGTTAGACTGTGAAGGGTTGGAGCTGAAACCAAGCAACATTATGGCCAGGGCCTTTGATGGGTCCAAGAGGATGGTACACGGAGAAGTGGATATTCTGGTTGAGGTTAGTTCTCAGGTTTTTGCATCTACATTCTATGTGATGGATATTCGGCCATCTTACTCTTGTTTGCTGGGTCGCCCGTGGATCCACAAAGTTGGGGCAGTAACTTCTACGCTCCACCAGATGCTAAAATACCCAGTGAAGGGGAAAATTGTTATAGTACGAGGGGAAGAGGAGTACATGGTAAGCCATCTCAACTCTTTTCGGTATGTGGAAATGGATGGGGAGTTCATTGAAACCCCGTGTCAACATTTTGAAGAAGTCCCCCAGACGCTGGCATCAACTGAAATTGTTGTTGAAGATCCTCCAATGAAGATGGCTTCCCTTAAGGATGCCCGGGCTGTTGTTGAGAAGGGTGGGTGTGCAAATTGGGGCCAACTCCCTGAATTTGCACATAAGACTAACAAATTTGGTTTGGGTTTAACTGCAGAAGCTCAAAGGGCCGTTCAGCGTGCACGGATCGGAGGACCTCCCCTGTTTATCAGCAATTCAGGAGTGAATGCCATTGAAGACGGCGATGAAGAATCTGAGTTTGACAGCTGGATTTACCCAACTTCCGATGGTGGACTAAGCAACTGGACGGAAAAGGACTTCGTCCCAATTTCTTTTCTTACCCAGTAATGAGACTTTTTGTTTTGAATTTGTAATAGACAATTTTTAAGCTTTACAGCCCGATGTCTTACCCGGGGCACCGTGGCTTTGTTTGTGAGGGCTTTAAATTTGTCATCTCCATATATCATTAATAAAAGCATTGGACGTTTTCTTGCATTTCAAATTTTGCTCCTTGTTTTTCTTTTATTATATATTGCAAAACAGCTATTTTACACACACTCACATATACAGGTCTACATCCACTCTGGATTCTATTGGTAACGAATCTTCTACTGCCAGTTATAACTTCGAAAGTCCAATCAACTTGGCCGAAGACGAAGGTGAAGATGATTGCGAAGTGCCTGGTGAACTTGTTAGACTACTACTTTAGGAAGAGAAGGCCATACAGCCGCATGAGGAGCCCATGGAGACAGTAAATCTGGGTACAGAAGTAGACAAGAAAGAGGTCAAGATCGGTGCAAATCTGGAGCCTAGTGTGAAACAACGGCTGATTCAGATGCTGCGAGACTACATTGAGATCTTTGCCTGGTCTTATGAAGATATGCCTGGGTTGGATACTGATATTGTGGTTCACCGCCTGCCTACCAAGGAAGATTGTCCTCCAGTGAAACAGAAGGTCCGCCGAATGCGCCCGGATATGTCTGAGAAAATCAAGGCTGAAGTTATAAAACAGTTTGACGCCGGTTTTCTAGTAGTTACTTCTTACCCGCAGTGGGTTTCCAATGTGGTTCCAGTGCCGAAGAAGGATGGTAAGGTCCGAATGTGTGTTGACTATAGGGATCTAAACAGGGCTAGCCCCAAGGATAATTTCCCTCCACCTCATATCGACGTTCTGGTTGACAACACCGCACAGCATAAGGTCTTCTCCTTTATGGATGGTTTCTCCGGTTATAATCAGATTAAAATGGCTCCCGAAGATATGGAGAAGACAACCTTTGTCACTCAATGGGGTACCTTTTGCTATAAAGTCATGCCTTTCGGATTGAAGAATGCTGGGGCAACGTATCAGCGTGCCATGGTCGCTTTGTTCCATGACATGATCCATCATGAGATTGAGGTATACGTCGACGACATGATTGCAAGATCCCAGACTGAAGAAGAACATCTTGACCACCTTCAGAAGTTATTTGACAGGTTGAGGTTGTACAAGCTGAGGTTAAACCCGAACAAGTGCACCTTCGTGGTGAGATCTGGTAAGCTGTTGGGTTTCGTCGTTAGTGATAAAGGTATTCAGGTGGATCCTGTAAAGGTGAAGGCTATACCAGAAATGCCAGCTCCCCGAACAGAAAAATAAGTCAGAGGCTTTCTGGGACGTCTGAACTATATTGCTCGATTCATCTCACACCTGACTGCTACTTGTGAGCCAATCTTCAAGCTACTGAAGAAAGATCAAGTGGTACGTTGGAATGATGAATGTCAGGCCGCTTTCGAAAGGATCAAAGAATATCTCCAAAAGCCACCTATTCTGATGCCTTCAGTTGAAGGGAGACCTTTGATCTTATACTTGACAGTACTCGATAATTCAATGGGGTGCGTGTTGGGGCAGCATGACGAGTCTGGCCGAAAAGAGCATGCTATTTATTACCTTAGCAAAAAGTTTACCGACTGCGAGACCCGATACTCGTTGCTCGAGAAAACTTGTTGCGCTTTGGCATGGGCTGCTCGCCGGCTGAGACAGTATATGCTGACTCACACTACTCTATTGATATCAAAGATGGATCCAATCAAGTATATCTTCGAAAAGTCTGCCTTGTCCGGAAGAATAGCAAGATGGAAGACGATCTTGACTGAGTATGACATCCAGTACACGACCCAAAAGGCAATTAGGGAAGTGTGTTGGCAGATCATTTGGCACATCAGGCAGTGGATGATTACCAGTCTATGAACTTTGAATTTCCGGATGAGAATATCATGATAGTAACCGACTGTAAAGAACCTAGACCGGATGAAGGACTTGAGGAAGGATCCCGATGGTCTATGTACTTTGATGGAGCTTCGAACGCTTTGGGTAATGGAATTGGCCCCATGATCATATCTCTTAAAGGCTCTCATACTTCGTTTACCGCCCGGCTATGTTTCAACTGCACCAACAATATGGCGGAGTACGAAGCATGCATCATGGGTCTTCGAGCAGCAATTGACCTAAGGATTAAGTTCTTGAATGTGTTCGTAGATTCTTCTCTTGTGATCAGTCAGATCAAAGGCGAGTGGGATACGAAACACCCAAATCTTATTCCTTACAAGGAGTATGTATTGACGTTGCTTCCACACTTAGAAGAGATAACCTTTGAACACTTCCCTAGAGAGGAGAATCAGTTGGCGGATGCGCTGGCTACGATGTCTTCTATGTTAAAAGTCAATTTGGACAACGAGGCTCCCCGGATTATCATTGAAAGGTTGGACGAACCTGCACATTGCTGTGACATTGAGACTAAAGAGGTAACAGAAAAATCCTGGTTCCATGAGGTGAAGAGGTACCTCGAGGCTCAGGAGTACCCTGAGGGTGCATTTGTTAATGACAAGAAGTTTCTGAGGAGGTTCGCAGCGAAGTTCTTCATCAGCAATGGCATCCTTTACAAGTGTAACCATGATTCAACCTTATTGCGATGTGTGGATGAGAATGAGGCAGAGAGGATCATGGCAAATTTACATGAAGGTACTTTCGGGACTCATTCCAGTGGACACACCATGGCAAAGAAAATCCTTCGGGCAGGATATTATTGGTCCACTATGGAAGCTGACTGTTATCAGCATTCTCGAACCTGTCACAAGTGCCAAGTCTATGCTGATAAAGTGAACATACCTCCAGTACCTCTGAACGTCTTGACGACTCCATGGCCTTTTGCAATGTGGGGCATCAACATGATCGGCGAGATCAGACCTACTACGTCCAACGATCATCGTTTCATCCTGGTAGCTATTGATTACTTTACGAAGTGGGTTGAAGCAACTTCCTTTGCTACTGTGACCAAGAACGTCGTGGCACGGTTTATTCGGCACAATCTGATCTGTCGATACGGTGTACCAGAGAGGATCATTACGGACAATGGTACAAATCTCAATAATAAGATGATTACCGAGCTCTGCAAGCAGTTCAAGATACATCATCACAACTCTTCTCCCTACCGGCCGAAGATGAATGGGGCTGTTGAAGCGGCTAATAAGAACATCAAGAAGATTGTGCAGAAGATGACGGTGACATACAAAGACTGGCACGAGATGTTACCATTTTCTCTTCATGGGTACCGTACCTCAGCGCGGATGTCAACAGGGGCAACACCCTATTCCTTGGTATATGGCATGGAGGCTGTCTTGCCCATTAAATTTCAGATACCCTCTCTTCAGATTATGAAGGATGCAGGTTTGAGCGAAGATGACTGGATTCAGACCCGGCTTGATCAGCTGAACTTAATCGACGAAAAGAGACTTACTGCTATTTGTCATGATCAGACGTACCAAAAACGGATGATCAAGGAATTTAACAAGAAAGTTGGAGACAAGAGTATCAAGTTGGGGATCTGGTGATCAAGCGCATCATCTTACCTCAAGGTGATCCCAGGGGTAAATGGACCCCTACTTACGAAGGGCCATTTGTGGTTAAGAACATTTTCTCAGGCGGAGCTATGATTCTAACCACCATGGATGGTGACGACCTTCCTCACCCTGTCAATGCAGACATAGTGAAAAAATACTACGCATAATCAACGACCCGCTAGGTCGACTGGCCTAGACAAAAATAAGGGCTTCCCCGACGAACCAAAAGGGTTCGGGAAAAAATAAGGGATGAAAATTTAAAAAAAAACTGTACACCCGGCAAGTCGAAAACCTGAAAAGGCGGCTTGGGCAAAAAAGGGTATCCCGGTGGACTGAAAACCCGAAAGGGCGGTCCAGGAAAAAATTAGGGATCAAAGCGTAACACTATGTCTCATTGGATCACCTTGCAACCAGACTTCGGTATCAACTATCAAGCTCGGACGGCACTAATCAATCTGATCTACCTTCAACCAAGTAGCAAAGTGATGAGATGCTCGAGGATATAAAGGCAATAGCAGAGTTGGAACCCGGTGGGATTATTCACATAGCTGTTTTGTTTAGTTTTTCACAAATTGTGTAAATTCTATTATTCGGCGGCGTTCTCTTACTAGGACATCAGCCTCTTGTACAAAAACGCCTATTTACAGACCAAACTTCAAAGTCAATACAATTCATTTTCAGAGAAATTTCAAACTGTTTTTCCTTTTTCTGTTTTGTTTTGCAAAGAACGTCCAATGTTCATTTTTGATATACACATTTGACATTAATTGCTGCTCATAAATATTTACATGCAAAACAAAAGACGATTACTTGTAATATCAGAAACAGGGGCAGATAAGATTTGTCCAATCTTTACAGTTGCTCTATCCACCAGGTACAAAGGTAGATTTAGCTGAAGAATATGGCTGAAATACTTTCACTCCCCGCAGAGTAAGAAAGGACAGTAATGTTAACTCTCCCCAACTGAGACTCGCAATTGTGAATGAATCGGTAATATTCTCCCCAAGCAGAGTTTGTCTACCATCAGCAACGAAAAGTCTTACCATCCCCGGCGGAGTATAAAATATTCCCAGTGGAGTTTGAAAATTTTCCCAGCGCAGTCTGAAAAAGCTTCCCCGGTGGAGTTGGAGAATCATCCCCAGTAGAGCCTAAAAGGTTATCCCTAGTGAAGTCGCAGCTGAAAGATCATCCCCAGCGAAGTTCTTTCCTTTCACAAACAGGAATTCAATTCCCAACAGGATTCAGTATCACCAGCAACGATAATTCATCCCCAGCGGAATTTTTCAATGGAATCCTCTACAGAGCATCTCTTCCCCACAGAGTAATCTCCTCATCAGTTTATTCCCCAACAGAGTTATCCTCTCCTACAAGTTTATTCTCATAATCATCTTCATTCGTTATCCCCAGCGGAAATGAAGAATTCAACTCTTTTCTCCAACAGCTATCCGGGATTTATTTTCCCCAGCTAAAAACATTACATTTCCATACATCATGACACATGCATATACGCATTATACGATGCAATCTCATTTATTTTGAGAACATCATTGCCTGATACATATCATGCATTACATACAACTAACCTTTACCTTTCAGGAAGGATACAGTTAAGTTCTCACAAAATTCAAAGCTATGAAGCTTTTACTCCAGTCAAATTACTGACAAGTTCTTAAATCTCAACAGAGCTTTTCTCAGTTTAATTACAGACAAGGTCCTAAATCTCGACGAAGTTCCTTCGTCGAATTACAGACGAGTTCCTAAATCTCAGCAGAAAAGTTTTCTCAGTTGAATTACAGGCGAGTTCTTAAATCTCGATGAAGATGTTTCCCTCCAGTTGAATTACTGACAAGTTCTTAAATCTCAGCAGAGATGTTTCTCTCAGTTGAATTACAGATGAGGTCCTAAATCTCGACAAAGTTCCTCCGTTGAAGTACAAACAGGTTCTTAAATCTCAGCAGAGAAGTTTTCTCAGTTGAATTATGGGCGAGTTCTTAAATCTCGATGAAGATGTTTCTCTCCAGTCGAATTACTGACAAGTTCTTAAATTTCAACAGTTTTTCTCAGTTGAATTACAGACAAGGACCTAAATCTCGACAAAGTTCCTCCGTTGAAGTACAAACAGGTTCCTAAATCTCAGCAGAGAAGTTTTCTCAGTTGAATTACGGGCGAGTTCTTAAATCTCGATGAAGATGTTTCCCTCCAGTCGAATTACTGACAAGTTCTTAAATCTCAACAGAGTTTTTCTCAGTTGAATTACATACAAGGTCCTAAATCTCGACAAAGTTCCTCCGTTGAATTACAGACGAGTTCCTAAATCTCATCAGAGTTTTCTCAGTTGAATTGTGGGCTAGTTCTTAAATCTCGATGAAGATGTTTCCCCAAGTCGAATTACTGACAAGTTCTTAAATCTCAGCAGAGTTTTTTTCTCAGTTGAATTACAGGAAAGGTCCTAAATCTCGACAAAGTTCCTCTAGTTGAATTACTGACAAGTTCTTAAATCTCAACAGAATTTTTCTCAGTTGAATTACAGACAAGGTCCTAAATCTCGACAAAGTTCCTCCGTTGAATTACAGACAGGTTCCTAAATCTCAGCAGAGAAGTTTTCTCAGTTGAATTACAGGCGAGTTCTTAAATCTCGATGAAGATGTTTCCCTCAGTCGAATTAATGACAAGTTCTTAAATCTCAACAGAGTTTTCCTCAGTTGAATTACAGACAAGGTCCTAAATCTCGACAAAGTTCCTCCGTTGAATTACAGACAAGTTCCTAAATCTCAACAGAGAAGTTTTCTCAGTTGAATTACGGACGAGTTCTTAAATCTCGATGAAGATATTTCCCCCTCAGTTGAATTACGGACAAGTTCTTAAAACTCAGCAGAGATGTTCTCTCAGTTGAAGTACAGGCAAGTTCCTAAATCTCAACAAAGATCAGACTTCCCCAGCGGAATCTTCCTCAAACAACAGGTATACAAGCTTTCGCTAAGGAATCTCTTATGCGATCAACACTCCTTCAGATGGCATCTTTAAGCCCATCCCCTCGTCACCAATCTCCAAATGGCATCTGTAAGCCCATTCCCGACATCACAAGGCTGATACCACTTCATGCGAGTGCAAATTTATGGGCACTTTAATGTTCAACCATCTTCCACCTTCGGATCACGAAAGGCATGAAAGCCAATCTACATCCTCAGGTTTAAGAAGATTGAACAGGGGCAGTTGTTGTACCTCAAAATTTTCCCTCCCATATTTCTCAAAACATTGCAAGAAAAATCTCCAAGTTGCTCAAGGTTGCTCAAGAATTGGTCAGACAAGCTCTCTCTTAAGACAGTCTACCCCAAAATTAGGGTTTCACATTGCATCAAGATCCTTGAGTCCAAATAACCTCAAGTTCTTCCTAATGTCCTAATATGTTGTCAAGATCATCCATGTCAAATTTCAATCCTTGCAGAGGAAGTTTGCTCAGTCAATGGCTCAAAGGTCCAAAAATCGACTGTGCTAGAGCAAAAGTCAACTATGACCCAAATACAGTCAAACTTCAAGATTTTTTGTCAACATTCTCATTTTGAAGTTTATTTCATCATTTGATAAAGGGTTGATCATGATTCATCAAGGATTGCTCAAAATTCATCAAGACTCAAAAGTTGCTAAATTATGGTTTTGTAGGAAAAGTCAACACAACTTTGACCAAGCATAAATTTCTCATACTTTATGAGAAATAACCCATCCAAATCTCATTTTGAAGAGGATGCAATTTCCTACAATCCATCTTCATATCCCAAGATCAAAAAATTCACTCACAAGAAGTTATGAATTTGGACATTATAGGTCATTTTGAAAAGTCAACAAAAACACCTTTTTTGTCAAAGCTTATAACTTGAGAATGGAATATCAAAAATCTATGAGACCAAAAGGGTTGTTTAGAGGACATCTCAAGCTTTCTAAAAAGTCGAAGAACACCTCCAAAAGTTCAAAATTGAAGAAGTTATGCATTGTTGAAGTTGGACTTTTTTGCAAAATTGCCAAAAGTCAACTATCTCCAAAACATCAAATTTTGCCAAATGGGCCCATTCTTTTTCACTTGTCTTGAGTTTGCATTATTTCCCACGTGCTCTAGCCTTGGCCATGTGTCCATATCTTATTTTTATCATTTAATTTGATTTTTATTTGAATTAATTCATTTTAAATCAAATAAAATCATATAAAATCAAAAATATTGAAAACTAAAGATCTTGTGATCATTTCAGGTTTCAATAGACAGCTTGCATCCTTCCAAATTCGTATCAAGTCATTAGAGCACATAAAGATTAAAATCAAGCTAAAATTGGAAGGTTGTAAAAGGAGATCAAATCAAATATCAAAGCCTTAATGTAGGAAGATTTGGACAAAGTTTGTTACCCTAATACACTGAGAAATACATAAAGGTCGTGTACACACAAGAATCAGGGTTGGGAATCAAGTGTGGAGGCAGAACCAAACTTGCAAAAACAAAGAAAAAGTGTGGGATCGAAATCAAGGTTAGAGGCGTTTTCAGGGCTTGGCAAGCATCACAATCGCTTCCTGACAACCTCCACAAGCAAAACCAATCACAATCAGGAATTTTCAAGCTTCCATACGCACTGTAAGTCCTTCGTAACATGGCCTTGTTCTTGATTTCGTATCTCTGAAATTAGGCATAGTTAGCATGAATTAATTTCATATTTGTGATCACCACATCATTTATAAACTTTTGGCATCATTTGATTTTGTTTATCTGACTTGTAGCAAGATCCACCATTATTAGGGTTTTGTTCTTGTTTTTGGGGTTTTCTGTTTCAGGGAAAATTAGCCATAATATTGGCCATGGTTGTGATCAGTGGTTTGAGACGAACTCAACCATGTCCTTAGAAATCATTTTCATAGCCTGAGGAGGATTTTGGAATGAAGTTGCGCTTTTTGCTGCGGATAAAAATCCGCAGGTAAAATTACAATTCTGGGAGGACAGGGACGAAGTCGTGTCGTCTTCCCATTGGGCCATTCAAATACATTGCGCGTGTTTTTTTTTATTTTCTGGCCATATGCTTTGTTTTTATATATTATACATTGTTTGTATTATTATAACAAGAACAACAAAGCGCTTCAATGGTAGCCACATAAGCCTAAAGGACCCAAAGGCTAGAGGTCAGGGGTTCGATCCCTGCCTCCAAAAAATTGCATTTTCTCAATTATTTTCAGGGAATCAGGTGCGTGTTCAAGCTGGAGGTTCACTATACTCCCTCACCAATCAGCGTGCCAGATGGCCAGATCTGGTGGTCAGCATCAAAGGTCCACCAAAGAGCCAGGTCAACGCATATGCAGCAAATCAAGAAAGTCAATTGGATCAGTTACTATTAGGCCAACAAAAAATTGCTTCCTACACCCTCAAAAACAGGCCCAAACTCTCTTTCCCTCACACTTTTATTTATTTAATTTAATTGTTTTATTTTGTTTAATTAATTTACTAACCAATAACAAATTTTCTTTTTTATCAAAAAAAATCACAAAAATATCATTTTGTCCAATTAAAATTAAGAACTTTATTTTTCTTTAAAAAAATCTAGTTAATTAATTAGGTTTTTAATTCTAGGGAACTTTAATTTATTTGTGTAAATAAATAAAAATCAATTAGAAATCATTAGGTTTTAATTCGTTTAATTATTTTAATTTCTTTCTTAAAATATCAAAAATTCCAAAAATATGTCATTCATTATTTATTTATTTATTTATTTAATTTCTAATTTAGTATTTAATTTAGGACTTAATCTCTTTTCTTAAATAAAAACAAAAAAACATTTTCTTTAATTAAAAGGGTCAAAACCCTAATCCGCATTCGATTTAATTTCGTGTCGCGCTTTATTTTCTTTAATTATTGATGTATCTGCTTCCGGTATGTAATAGTTAATTAGGACATTTATTATTTCACTGCTTTATTTTATTTTCAAAGGGTTGCTTTTGGCGATGTAAATACCCGACGCTTTGTAATTTAATTTCCGCATTTTAATTCCGCAAATTATACAACTGCTAGATGTTTGATAATAGGGTTTGCATGACAAGAATGAATGCTTAATCTTAAAATCAAATTAGATCACCCTTAACATGTGCAAAGATAAAAATAAACTGAAAACAACACACTCGCACATGTGCACTCTTAGGGTACACCCCACTTGGTTGCCTTCGTACACGGTCATTGAGTATAGGTCATTTTAGAGGTCGTCCTCTTGTCTAAAAGATCATAGTCGCCTCGAAATGGTTGCCTCAGATATTGTTGCCTAAAACAAATGATCTAAGACATTAGGGTTACCGCTAAGGCGTCCTAACATTGCTTTGGTGACCGTACGTCCCTCATTCGAATTGACCCTTAAACTCCAACGACGGTGCTACCTACTCACTAATAGTGGGATAGCATTGTCTAAAGGAAATTAGCATAGAACGATTCCTTTTTCGAGTAGGTAGATTAACTCTTAGATACTTGCTCTTTCAAAACAAAACTCTTTTCACACTTACACTCCTTTTCGAACAAAGTTTTCAAAACACTTCATTACACTCTTGAGGATAGAAGCAAGAGTTAAATCGAAGTTTCAAAACAAAAACTTTTTCCAAACCCACAAGCACAAAGAAAACAATTTTGAAAACAATTGAGCAAGTACCTAAGAGCCCGTGGATAACCACAGATAGAAAGGGTGCTAACACCTTCCCTTTCTATAATATACCCCCCGAACCCGAGAAACATCTCAAAAAAGGAATTTGTCTATGCTTTTTTCCTTTCCTTGTTGGATAAAATAAAAGACGGTGGCGACTCTTGCTTACCGCGACATTTTGCGAAAACAAACGCAAAACGCAAACCAGCATTCCAAAAACAGTCAGTTCTTTCCCACCGTATCACACTAAGCCACAACTTTCCCAACAAATTCCTGAAACAACACTATAAATACCAGGTATAACCTATCCTCTCAACAACCCTGAACCATAAAATATCATCATCCCTCAATCAAAGAACATCCATATCATCCCAGATACTCCTTCTCCACATGCATCAACACTAAACTCGCCTCTCTTCATTCATAACTCCCCAGATCATCACACACCCATAGAACAATCAGAAGATCATCTGCGAATTACAATTGATCGGCAAGCCTTTAACAACCTAATTAATTCTTCCTAGAAAATAGTTATTCCAAAACCCAAATGAAAACCAGCCAAACCAGATGTTGGTAAATTGTTGATGGACTTTGAAACAGAAATGCAGGAATGGGTTTATACTCTGAAGTAGGTTTTCATCAAAAATCTAAACTCAACTGCTTCTGACTCCCTCTGGACCCAATTCAGAATATGGTTTAATTCTGAATCCATCAAGCTAAGGAACTCATTTATGAGTATGCTCAGCAGAACTTCTTTGATCAACTGAATGTCTTCAAGGATCAAGTTCTGAAACTCTGGGAAAAGAAACCTCTTCTACAACTGGATAACGCTCCCAGGGAATTTCTACAAAAATTATAAGTTCTAGAACCATCTCTTAAACCTCAACCTCTGGAATTTTACCAAGACAAAGGAAATTTGGTTGAAGAATCTTTTGTGAATGTGATTGTTGAAGAAATCGCGCCAACTTCTCTCATGTTAAAAACTCTAGATGAGTTGAAGAAAGAGAATGAGGTTGTTAGGGAAAGGTTGGATAAATAAGATGAAACCAACAAAGAGATTAAGGGAATGTTGAGCAAACAAGAAGAAACTAACACGCAGATTAAAGGTCTTCTGGAAGCATTGTTCACACACCTTCCACCTCCACAATCTTAAATTTAGTTGTTTCTTTATCTTGTTGATGTTCTGTTTTGCTTATCTTCTGTATGATCGTTTTCATTTTAAATACATGACTTTTGTTGCTCTGATACATTGTTTTTCTATATTTTCCTTATTTTATTCTTTTTGATTTATGACAAAAAGGGGGAGAAGTGAAAATATTTTGATATAACAGTTCTGGAATAAGCCTCAAACATTTAGATATAACGTAACTTTTGATTCTAAAAGTTTACAGGAATAGTCTTCTATGAACTTGTGGTATGCATTATCATACTTCAACATAGGCTTCTCAGATCTTTCATCATATGCTCTAAACCACATCCGACAAGCAAATATCTTCAGGAATGTTTTTACTTATAATCCTTTCTATTGTATCTGAGTATTCAACTCAGAGGGAGACTTTGATAATAACTCTTACTATTAAGTTATAAATTATTCATCAAAATATATAAGTTTTTTCATCATCAAGAAGGGGGATATTTTTATAACATAGTTTGGTTCTACATCTAATTCATAGTTTTGATGATAACAAATACATAATTCTTATGAAGAACAATTATGCACTTTAATCGTTTGATTGAATGTACATAGAAGTTCTGATGAAAGTTAAGAGGATAATGACGTGAATGAACAAATATGAAGCTCTGAAGAGAACATGATTATAAGAAGATCAGAAGCGAAACTAAGAGAGACACGCTAGTAAAAGAAGTTATGATGCATAAGACAAACTTCTGAAGCACCAAGCTGCCAGTTATACTCTAATGGGAAAGTTCTGAAAGAACAAAGAAGTCTCAACATATACACCATATTGAAATTCTGAGACCAAGCACTCAAAGTTCTGAAGATCTGCTGATCCAACATCACATTCATGACAACCAATACAGAATCAAGAAAGTAATAGCTGGAACATTATGACTGGGAACAAAGTCTATATTTTTGGAAAGAATATTAAAACCTCAAATCATCAACCTTACAAAATTAAGTTTATATGTCTCCAACGGATCTGAATCTTTTTTATATAAATGGGACTATGAAGATGGATCAAATACACACTCACGCATACGAACAAGGGCGCTTCAAACACTCTCATATGTTTTATCTCTTAAGTTATTCTTAGTGCTATAATTTGTGTAAACATCACAGTTATGATATAGCTTGTTAGAAGCAATTATAAACACATTGTATATTTGTTTAAGATTGTATTTCCTTGAGAAATCGAATTGTGGTTTAATCTCAAGAATACGTTGACAATTGTCTTCGTGATTTTGTAATCATTTTTTATTAGTGGATTAAGACCTCGAATGAGAGAGGAAAAATCACCTTGACGGGTGGATTGAAGTAGCTTTGAGTTCAAGCGAACCAAGATAACCAACATGTTATATTGTTTTATTTTTTGAAAACCCCAATTCAAACCCCCTATTTTGTGTTTTTCTATCCTTCAATTTCGTCCCTGGCTTGGTAGCCCCTAGAGTAGGTGTTGTTGTACACCAAACTGGGTTAATAATCCTGTGTGTTCTTTACTTTTCTGCACTTTGTTTATCATATACCTTGTCATTATTTATTTGTTCAGAGAAAGGTGTCTCGTCATCTTTTAGGACATCTGTGATCTGAATACCAGAATTTCAAGACTGAAAAGGGAGCATTCAAAACAATAATAATACCCAAAGTTACCTGATTTTCGACCATGGAAATTGAAAAGGAAGCATCAGAAGCATCGACTTCTTTGTCAATAGCCATATATATATTACAAAAATAGATGAATATGATTCATTCAAATTTGGGGGAAAAAATAGAAGATAACACTACATAAAAGTTTGATAGATTTACGTCTTACCTAAGAAACAGAAGAAGATGAAGATTAGAATTGTTGAATGCTTTGTATCATATTACACATGTGAGTTTGTTAGTTTGATTTTTTACAACGATCCACAACCAGCTTCAATTTTTGGTATCTCAACTCATGTTTTCGTAACCCTAGCCGTGTGGTGTGGTGAACAACTTCGTAATTGAATCATAACTAAGTAGCAGGCCGGGTAATTCTTATCATTTGGGTTGGACTATTGAATAATTTGGGCCTGAGAGTTAAATGAAATGGGAGTAATTTGTAAGTACTGCTGTTTAGTTTGGTATGTTTGGGCCGGTTTCAACATATAAACTGTAAACTGAACCAAACCGCGTGGTTCTGTTACAAAATGGCCCAAACTGATCTGAACCAAATGCAGTTTTTATGATTTTCATTTTGGTCTGGTTTGGTTAGGGTTTTTGATTGGGATGGTTCGGTTTTGAAGACCCCTAGCTCACATATCATCTTCATCCACAAAATTCACACATATCACATAACAATCACAAGTATCATCACATCATATTTCATCAATAAAACTCATGCAATGGAACATAGGATATTAATGCAACAACTTTGACGCAATGCATGTGATACGAAATATGAACACATAGATTCATTTCTATCCTTGTTCCATCATCATAGGATACATGATCCACCATCATAGGATCTTGGTTCACTCTTAAACTAGAACATAACAAATAGTTACCATCACCATAGATAACACTTCACTAAATCCCCAGATAAAGGATTTAGCTACTCGCACTCGAACCATCACCATAGGACACGGGGCCACAACATAATTTAGAACATAAGTTCCACAACATGGATGCATTAACTCTCAACATGCAACATCTACATCATCAACATAATACATCTCAACATAATAATTGCACTCGAACCATCCCCATAAGAAATGAGGCTACATCATAATTTAGAACAAAAAGTTCCAACAACATGGGTGCATACCTATGCCCTAACTTCTTCTCATTTTTCCCTCAACTTTTCACGTATGTTGTGAATTGACTACTTTTTCCCTAATTCCCTTTATAAAATATCCCTCAACTATGGTTTGATTTACCTCATTTATCCTTAACTTAACCTCGAGTAATTACCTTCATGCCCTAAAATCTCAACACATTATATTCATTCTATTTCTTCTTATTATTTTACTAATAAATCACATAAAAGCTATTAGTTAATAATTCTAAATAATTTCTAACTCTCACTTATATCCCTGTCATATTCTAGCACATATCATCATAATTCACACAATGTTCATAATTAAATATATGAGCAACATAATTCTAGATTTGGGGTGTTACACCATGCAGCTAGACATGTCTGGGAAGGATAGGTATTTTTATTTACTTTTTGTAATACATATATTTTAAACTAATTAAACCGTGAATGATGGTGATATATTTTTTATAGGAGCGTTCATGTTTGAAATTAGTAAACCACAACATGAAGATATTGAAGTTGGTATAACCTGACGATGATTGGTTCAATGTTGTTACCCATTATTCTAGTCTTTTGTGTTGTTGCGTACATGACCATAAACCATGGTGTGACACGGTGGGAGAACTGACTTAGGATTTTGCGTTTGTGTTCGCAAATGTTTCAGTTTAGCAAGAGTCGCCACCGACTTTTTATTTTATCCTAAGGAAAGGTCAAAAAGCACAAGAAAGACCTTTGAGATGTTTTCTTGGGTTCGGGGAGTAGATTATAGAAAGGGAAGGTATTAGCACCCTTTCTATCCATGGTTATCCATGGGCTCTTAGTTACTTGCTTAGATCACTTGTTTTGCTTTTCAATTGTTTGAAATGGTGCTCTTCAATTGTTTGAAATTGTGCTTTGTGTGTGGTTTTGAAAGATGTTTTGAAAAGAGGCCATCGTTGTGGCAACCTTTGTAATGATTCTTGTTTGAATGTATACAAAGGTGTTTTTGTCTTTTGAAAAGTTTTTAATGTTTGAAAGTAGGGTTTTGAAATTGTGTTGTGGAGTGTGTTTTGAAGATAGCAATGATGTTTTTTGCAAGTTTTGATCAAGTAACTAAGAGTTATCTACCCTATTTTACTCAAAGATCTTTCTTATGTTTTTAACCCTTTTAACAGTGTTGTTTCACCATTGTATTTGGTGAACAACCTTGTGTTAGGATGTTAAACGGGACAGGCGCGGGTCATCGTATAGACCATGATAGCAATAATGTCAAGTATTTTTGGCAATTTTCTTGAGGGACTTGATCATTTTGTTTAGGCAACTCAGATAGCGTCATCGAGCGACTATGATTTTTTTGTTTTGTTTTTGTTTTGCCAAAGTACTTGACATGCATACCATGGCCCATTTTTGAAGGCAACAAGTGGATTGTAACTCTAGGGGTGCAAGTGTGCATTGTGTTTGTTTTCATGCATTGTTATCTTGGATTAGGTCAAACTAATTGTTGATTTCTATTTTGCATACAAACCATAGGTCTAATCATGGCATAATTGAAAGCATTTAAAGGTGCGAGAATTTAAATTCTACACTATTACAACATGATATAGGGAGGGGGGTACAAATTTGAATTGGGGATTATTTTGCAAGAAATTAAATCCTAAATTATTACAACCAAATTGAATGTGTAAGACATAATATTTAAATGTATAATATTTAAATAAATACAATAAATAAATATTAAATAAAATGTATTATGCAAAAAAAAGTTTTTATGTATGTAAAAAGTATTTTTAATGTGAAATGTAAATAAATAAAAAAGTCAATTTCAATTATTTTATTTTTTAGGGCAAAAACCCTAATTTCTTAAATAAATAGTATTATTTATTATTTATATACAATAATGTATCAATTTGTACAAAAATATAAGTATATTGAAAAAATGGTATTTTTAGTATAAAATATTAATAAAAATAAAAATGTATTATTTTTGTGTTTTTTGTCCTAATTATTTAATAAAATATGTATATATATGTATTAAATATATTAAATATATTAAGTGTGTATAAAAATAAAATAAATTATTTACAAAAAAATATATATATTTCAAGAAAATATTTTCAAATGTATATAAAAATAATAAATAAAAATAAAAGTGTTTTTTACATTGTTTTTAAATTTAAACAAAATGAATATAAAATATTTAATGTATTAATACTAGAAATAATTAAAATAAAAACCAAATAAATACAAAAATTTATAAAAATAATTTTTTAGTATTTTTTATATTAGAAAATAAAATATCAAAATCAGAACTGAAATAAAAATGCAAAAATGACAAATATACAAGAAATGGGCCAGGGGTGTAAAAAGAAAAGAGGGGGTGCCAAAAGTAAGCCTGTACAGGCCCAGCCTAGAAACAACTTCATCTTCTTCCTCAGTTCAAAAACACGCGCGTTCTGTGTATCAAATGCTATCTCCTGATTCCTTGCTTTTTTGACAAAACTCATAACATGAAACTTGTAGAGCATCAAACAACGAATCTAACCATATAAAAAACTTAAGCTAACTCTCAAAGACCAGAGAGAATTTCTCTGGCCCTAATTCTTAACCTAGTTTTTTCATAAAGTTCATGAACGAAATTCTCCTAGCATGATTAATATAAATGAAAACTAAGCACATGTATGGTTTCAGGGCTATGAATACAACATATTTCACAAACCTAAGTCTAACTATTCCTAAATAGAGAGATAGAAGTTCATGAAATACCTGTTTCAGTTGACTTCGAGTTGGACAATGCAGCAACTTTCAAGGGTGCTTGAGGTTCTTTTGAGCTTGCCTGAGGTCCACTGAAGCTTTTCCAATGCTTGGTTTGTTTTGAAGTAGCCTGAATCGTGCTATAAAACTCAACCTGCAAAGCTTCCAAACAAAAATGGCAATGTGTGTTAATGGAGTTACAGCAACTTGTGGATGGTCTGAATAGCTCAGGTATGTTGGTTGGAAGGTGTTTGAAGTAGCTTTGGACAAAACGCACGATGGAATTTGATGGTGGCTTGCAAAATGCAGAATTGGCCTTGTTTTGCAAGAAAATGGGGATTTTGTGCACAAGGAGTTTTGAGAGGTCAAGGGCTCGTGCTTCTTGCTTGCTAGGGTGTATGAAACTTGTTTGACAACTTTGTATTTGTTGGTTTTATCAGATGTGTGGTCTCTTCTGTTTTTTGCAAGTTTTCTCCTTTTTTAAGCAAAAGAGTAGAAGTGAGGTTATAGACTTGTACAGGCCATCCTATCACCTTGCACACAACCCTCTTGGCCCCTCTAATTAGTGGATTTTGTTTTCAGCATAAGATCTGTTTCAATACTCTAGGATGTTGTTTTGACATAAAGCAAAGTTCAAGCAAAAATGGCAATGTTACTTTTTCCATTTAAGGCTTAATCTAGTGTACAATACCCTAATGACCAAGACAATGCCTTGGCTCAATGGATTTGCATTAAATTATGGAGTACAAACTGGTTTAGAGGCCTGTAATTATGAACCAAGCTAGCTAGATCAGAATTGCAACTTGGTATGAACATGTATTGGCCATGGTTGCAAAGTGAGTTTTTGCCAACTTCAAGCATTCGATTATCCCTAACCACAAAGGTGTTTGAGGAGTTCTTGGACAATTTGGAAAGCTTGCAACATGTACTACAATCCATCTTTGAAATGCAACTTGAAACTCCAAGTGGAACTATGTGAAAAATGGCCAAGAAGATGGGTCAAAATCCTGCCTAAATTAGGGCAAAATTTCTCTAAGTTAAAAGTTTTAGGTACCCTTGTTCCAAAAATCATAACTTGAGATCCAAGCTTCTTTTGAGAAAACTTTGTGAATCAAAGTTGTAGACTTTGTGATGGACTACAACTTTCATATTATAAGTTTTGTTTGAATCCATTTGCATCTTGGTGAAAATATGGGGTAAAGTTAGGAAAAAATAAGAAAATTTCATAACTTAGAAAATTTCTAAGTTATGAAATTTTTCCATTTTAAACCCTAATTTGCATTTTTGGGTTTCTTGATGAACACGTTTCATAATTTGACATGTCTTGATGAAAAATGACCCTTGGCACTTGATCTTGACAAAAAGTCAAAGTTTGGCTTTTCAGTATACAGTCAAATTTTGATCAGTTGACTGAAAAATTCATCTGTCAATCCTATGCATTTGAGATCTTTTGAACTTGTTGAATGGTTCAAGACCATGTCATTGAGTCCTTGAGTCCATGTTTGAGCTTGATTTGCCATTGGCTAGGTCAAACAGTCAAAAATTGCCTCTGTACAGTCAAAACCCTAAAAATGACCATTTTGCCCTTTTGATGATCTGATCAAATTTCTTGTGGAATTATGGTCCAAACTTGATCAAATGGTTCATATGAGTTCATAATGTTGATGTGGGTCAAATTTCATGAGGTTTGACTGTCAATTGGCCACAATTGACTTTTTCCCCAATACAGCTGATTTTTAGGTCCACTGTCCAATTGACTGGGCAAAAATTTGAATCAAGGCTTGAAACTTGGTATGGGAAAACTTGTGAGTCCAACATGAAGTATGAAAGTCACTTTGGGCATTGTAGGTTAAAACATCACTGTGCAAACTCAAACCCTAATTTAGGCCAACAGTACAAGGAAGTGTCTTGAGCAGAGCAAACCCTAGCTTGATCTTGAGTTCCAAAAGTCTTGTGATGAAAAATGTTGATGAAATGAGAGGGAAAATTTTGGGGTACAACACATGACATGCAGGAGAAATTTACTAAGAGATGGAATTCATAAACATCATATTTCCACATTCCTATTAACAAGATGACCATCACCCTATATGATGTCTCGTGCCTCCTTCATCTTACCATCAGGGAAAATTATTGAGCCAAGGAAGGCTCGGTAGAGAGAAAGTCGTCGAGATGATGGTCACCCATTTGGGAGCTGACCCAACTAAGGTTGCAAATGAGGTATCTGACACCAGAGGTGCTCATATTAGGTTTAAATTTTTGGAAAAGCTCTATAAAGACCTTGTACTCGAAGTTGGGCAAGGTTGTCATTGGAAGAAAAAGTAGATGATAAGAAGTTGCACACTACTTACGGTAATTTACTGTTCCTAATATTTTCATATTCATTTGTTACACTTGTTATTAATATTGTATTTGAACTATTTTTAGAGATGGATCATCTCTCACTTCCCTCACATCACTTGGTGGGAAGTTGTGCCTACCTACATTGGGGATTGGCCATGTGTTGTCGCATTTATCCCGTACAAGGGGAATAATGTGATCGAGCCATTCATAGTGTATCTTGATCATCGTGTATCATATGACATTGCCTTTTTTCCCATATGGCGGTCACTGTGAGACGTCAGCTGGACATCATCTCCTTATACTCTGACATGCAGATTAACTCTGATGTGTCCTTATCTTCTTGGACGAGTGATTCGCCACTTTTCCTATTTGCAGATTATTCTGAGACCCCCTTTGAGTCTGCTCCTCCCATCGTCTGCCGCAAAGATCTTGATGTGATACTTGAGAACTTTGAGAGTTATTTTATATTAGAGGAGTATCGCAAGGTGTTAACTCCTATACATTGGGCTTATGCAAACGACTACGTGACATGGTTCTATAAGGCGTCACACCCTTTCATGACATCAGATGCTCATAGAAGATCACCTAGGCCAGCTAATCAAGAGGTACTTGAGGCTATGGATTACCATCTTGGGAACGTGTCAACAGTCTATCGATTTAGTATGGAGATGGGGAGATCAGACATTGAGACAATACTTTTTGAGGAAGGCAACACCCAATTCGCCATCGTGGAAAGCATAATTGCTTAGACATATAATGTCTTGTAGTATAGGCGGAAGAGAAGCCAATGGGTTAGACATACCCAATAGTTTATTTTTAGTTGTATTTTATTGTTTTTTCGGAACAAGTCATGTATTCATTACAAATTTTAATTTTACTTTAATTAATGTGTGACTATTTTAATGTATGGTTGGATCAATTAGCGTATCAATTTTTTAATTTATGGACTAAAATCACCTAAAGTATGAGTTGTTAAAATTTTTTAATGTTGAGACAATGATGTTGCCTTGAAAGCATCCCGGGGGGTTTTCAAGATGTATCTCCGAAATATCCTGTGTCTTATGCATTTAAATGACATCTGGAGATATTCGGAGATGCCCAAATGATATTCGAAGATGCATATCTGAATCATATTTTATTCAAAATGAGTTGAATATTCTAAAAAAATAAATTTATATGATTTTAGATGCGTCCGAAAATACATTTTCAAACACATAAATGTCATTTTTCAAATTTTTAAAGGTGTGAAACATGTTTATAAAATAAATAAATTAATTAAAATATAAAACTAAACTTCATTAATAAAACATACACAATCATATATTTATAATTTAATAAATAAAAAATTAGTATTTTAAAAAATTTTCACATAAAATTAATATAACAAAATCATAACACAAATTTAATTTAATTTCAATAATATTGTAGTACTAGTACATATTCTATTTATATATAGACTATTAATCCGTTGGGCTTGTTAAAAAATTACTAATTAATTTAAAAATATATTGTAATCAAATTTTCTTTTACAAAATAAGATTCGATTCTTAAATTTTATAAAGGAGAGTATATTTGATTTTCTAAATCCAATTTTATATTTGATATTTTTAGAATAATGAACTGAATTTGATATGGTAATAAATGCATGAAATTATTAATAGATTCATTATTTAATATGCAAATCACTCTAACCGACATAAAATTAAAAGATCATTAAGAAGCCCAAAACTAATCATAAATCTCTCTCTCTATATATATATATATAAACCCTCGTTCAACTCACTTCATTGTTCTTTCTTTCCTAAATTCCCTCTCCATTACAAACTCTTCTCATAGCTCAACGCAACGGTTTCCTCAACTTCGTATTCTCAAATTTCAGGTAACTTGTTCATCAAGGTTTCTTTTATTCCTAATTGCAAAATTTTCAGTTTTAGATTCTCGTGAAGCTATGCGTTGGTTGAATGATTTAGGATTAGTGATGAGTGATGATTGATGATTTGATGTTGGGTATTATAAAGCTCAAATTTTTAGGGTTTGATTTGGGATATGATCAATTTGGGTATTGAAATGTTGATACAGTGATTAATTTGGATTTGGAGTGTTATTAGAATGTTGTTAATTTTTGGACTATCATGGATGTGAAAGGTCAAGGTTCAAATTTAGGGTTTAGTATGAATTGTGATGTGATCAAATTGGACATGGAAATGTTGATACAGTGGCTAATTTGGGGTGTTATTTGAATGTGTTTCTTTTTAGATTATCATGGATATGAAAGTGAATAGGTTCAAAAGAACTGAACGAGTCATTGGGACAACATGCATCTATTGGCTCCAAGGAAGATGCAACAGAAACCCGTGTAGGTATCTGCACAGTGAAACACCGTCGATTCTCTCAACTGCTTCTTATAGAGATGATATTGCATCAAATCATAATGCAAGGAAGCGTTGGCATGTATCCTCTGAGTCTACGAAGACGGTCTTACCTAGAAAGACTGAAAATGACATCTCGCCTCCCAAACATACTGCTAAGAAGGTCTTAAATAGAGATATGGGAGATGACAGAGAAAGGACACAAGTTCTTCCTCCGAAGCCTTCAAAGAGTATATGCAAATATTGGATGAATGACAACTGTGTTCATGGTGATCAGTGCCGGAATTTACATTCATGGTCTTATGGCAATGGGTTTGCCACATTAGCAAAGCTTCAAGGACACAAGAAGGTACATGGGCATTCCTAACCAAACTTAGAAAATTTGGCTTCTTTTTTAGTAATTGATAATTCTCAAGTAGTCTAATTAGAATATTTGTGAACAGCTTGTCACCGGAATTGCACTTCCAAATGGATCAGACAAACTTTATTCTGGCAGCACCGATGGAACACTTCGGTCATGGGACTGCCATACCGGTCAATGTGCCAATGTGATGAATCTTGGTGCCGAAGCTACCTCTTTGATTACTGAAGGGCCATGGATTTTTGTTGGTCTTCCTAACATTGTCAAGGTAAGGTCTTATTCTTACTTCAGTTATTGTTTTCTTCCATTGTATGGTTTGTCAATTATATAGGACGATTCTTGTAAGCTGATTATGTCATTGTGGTTTTTGTGAAGGCGTGGAATATTCAGACTGCTTCGCAGTTTACTCTTGATGGACCTAAGGGACGAGTACTTGCCATGACTGTTGGCAATGATACACTCTTAGCTGGAGCAGAGGTAACTACTACCCACCCACACATTGGTGTATGGTTGTTATGTAAATAAATAAGATTTTCAATCCTCTATTTGCTACTAGTTTTATAGTGTATTTTGTTCTCTTACTTCTGAAACAGTTAATTTCTGTTCATTTATGTTACATTTGATTTATTTAAATCACAGGATGGTGTAATTTCTGCATGGAGAGGCAGCTCTAAACCCAATTCTCCTTTTGAACTGGTTGCATCCCTATGCGGTCACACTAAATCTGTGGTTTGCCTGACTGTTGGGGCTAACAAGATGCTGTACTCAGGATCCAAGGATCAAAGCATTAAGGTATTTTGTTCTTCTATCTTAGCTCTACACAGTTGCTTGTTGCTTTATGTATATTTTGTTTGAAAATCATTTCTTATTGTTTTATTCAGGTTTGGGACCTAGACACATTTGAGTGCAAAATGACACTCAATGCACATGCAGACGAAGTCACGTCCCTTCTTTGTTGGGACAATTTCTTGTTATCCGGTTCATCAGACTGCACTATCAAGGTCTGGTATAAAACCATGGAGGACACTTTGGAGGTTGCATATTCACACAATGTAGAAAACGTAAGTTACTTAGCTAGTATTTTTAACATTTGTACATTGTTGAACATCATTCGGTTTGTAGTTGTCACATTGATATTTCTTATAACGGTCATGAATATCTTTTTTTATTCTGATTTTTACAGGGTGTTGTTGCACTCTCTGGGATGACTGATCCAAAAAATAAGCCTATATTGTTCTGCTCTACTAGAGACAATTCAGTTTGCCTCTATGAACTGCCATCGTAAGTAAACCTGCAACCATCACCATCACATTCTTATGTAAACTTGAATTGGTTCTTGACTGCATCTCTACATTTATGATTTACAGGTTTGCCGAGAGGGGTAGCTTGTTTGCCAAGCAAGAAGTTGGATTAATCGATATAGCTCCTGGTGGACTCTTCTTCACCGGAGACAGAACTGGGTTGCTGACTGTCTGGAAGTGGTTGGAAGAGCCCAACATTGCAGCAACCTCTTGAGACATGACACAGTTTATTTCCCTTTTGCTTTCTTCCACCAACTACTTAACACTGTTGATGGAAATCGCGTAATGCTTATAGTTTTAGGCAGGAGGTCGCACAATTCAATTTATTTTTTCTCCAATCGATTCATGATTGCTAATTGTAAAAGCAAATTTGTATATACTTAACAGAGCAATTCCAGTTCCATTTTTGCCATCTGCTGTTAGTTCGATGTGATTATTATAAAAAGCAGTTTATATTAAATAGAAAATTTCAATTCCATTTTCTCCTACTTTTTCTGTTTGTGGCATAAAATAACTTAAAATAAAAGTAAAAATATAGCAAGACTGTTCAAAAGCAAAATCCTAAGAAATCAAAAGTCAAATTTAGCTTTGTTTATTTAGATCGTATTGCAAGTTGTGTGGTGAATGTAAGTGTGATTACATAAAATGAGAAGCTATATGAAAAATACATGCAAGTGAGTCTGGATATTCATTAGAAATAGAAGACCCAGGTTTGACAACATGATTATAAAGTTATGGTGTCTTGCCATCATGTTGAACATCAGTCAAACATTCACAAAATATTTTATCTTGTTAGATATTTTAACATGCAAAGGACATCTCTTTTTAAAATTTATTTTTTTCTCAAAAAGGAGAAAAACGTGAAACTTAATTTCTAGCATTTTGAAATAATTAGACTCTCAATAGTTACTCAAGTGAAACAGTATAGCTAAGTGAAATAGCATAAAACTCTACCAGTGGTTATTTGTCTGAGGTATAAATTCGAGGGGAATTTTTTTCAACCTCTATAAGTTTTCCTTAATTTTTGGCAAAAAGTAAAAAATATCTTTATTTTTCAGAGATTCTGTTTTCCTACACAATAAGCGCAAATGAGTGAGCGTCTCTCATTTTGTTAAAATTTAATTCGAAGAGACATCTTCGTATATGTTTTAAGATGTGTCCCCGGATGCATCTCCGGATTCATGAGATTTTTCGAAGATGCATCTTCGAACGCGTTTACTTTATATATAACGCGCGGAAAGACGCTCTTCTCCTTCTTCATTTTTCTGAAAATATTCAAAAACTCCATTGAAGCTCGTGAATAACTTTCTTCCCGTCCATTTTTCAAGGATCAGCACTACCTCTACTTTAAATTTTCCAATTCCAACTCATTCCATTAACTACATTCAATATTTTTTCCATCCACAACTCTTTTGAATAAGTTTCTCATTTTATTTTATTTTATTTAGTTTTGATTAATGCATTAGGTAAAATTGGATATTTTAAATGCATTAGATAACATTCACATTTGAATAGGTAACTGTGAGAGACATGTATTATCATTTGGTTGCATTTAGGTAGGTTAGACAAAGACTGGTGTGCATTTCTGCCATTGTTGAGAAACACAAGCTTATTCAGATATGCATCTCTGAAAAGTGTTGTAATTGGTTCTTGGAGATGCATATCTGAAAAGTGTCATAAATGTAAATTAATGTAGTTTTCTGGTTTGTTTCAGGAAAAATGGCTGCAAACAATCCTGAGAGATTGAGACTTGACCGTGAAATCTAGCACGTGTTTGTTCGACGTGAGAGGGATAGACGTGAGAATGAGCAGGTCAGGGCTAGACAGAGAATCGTCCCTAGGGCTCATAACGGGGAAACATCGACTTCTAGGAGCCGCCTGTCTCATGGGTCCTCATCCCAGGGGCACCTGAAGCTCCTGAGGATTATGGACAGGAAGCTCCTATTGCACATGATGGTTTCCCTGTAGAGAGTTATCCATGAGGGCCCTCTAACACCTCCTTAATGATATATTAGAGATCGTGTTATTGGGCAATGTTTGAGTCAGAGATGTATATTTGTTGATTGTTATTTATATGTTTTATACAAATTTCCAACTACTGATATTGTTATATTTTTTAATAGGAGCGTGAATAATTTGAAGTCTATTAACCGCAACAGAAAGATTTTGCAGCTTTATCAGCTTGAGACTGATTGGTTCTAGAATATATCTGATACTCCGATCTTGGCGGCTTGTGTTGCTCCGGTTACAAGACCATTAGCCATCGCATGAAGGGGGATTTCGCATAGAGATGGCATAAAAAATGTCATTTTTACACTTCTTCATTGACGAGATGATGATTATAGACTACACGACGTTGCTTGCCTTCTACACCTTCCCATCAAGGGGAAAGTTACTTGATCATTCCATGATCAAACGTCACGAAGCTTGGAAGATGATGGTCATTTATTTTAGAGTTGACCTAGTTGATTCCCTGATGTAGTGTGAGAGCACCATATATGCTCATGCCAAATTTTGATACATGAATAAACTATATGTAGACAACTTGGAGTTGGTCGATGATGCCGACTACGATGATCTACATGTTAACTACCATTGAGGGTGTGCTTTAAGGTGTTACCTCATATTCTATGTTGACACGTCCATGTTTGTGGATAAACGTGAAACTTATGTCGATATAGCATACCTTAAGTACGCCATCGACCCGTTGACCATTTACGAGCGAAATTGGAAAGCCGCCTGTTTGGCATATCTGTACTCTAAGCTGAATGAGGTTTGTCTTTGGATGACAATGCAAATGACAGGTTGTTGCATCCTGCTGACTATAATCTCCATAGCTACTAATAATTTTAAAAGCATTTTTTATACTTGTTACTAAATTTTCTCTTATTCATTTTCAGGAATAGATTCTATCCCACTTTCATTGCATATACGAGTTTGATTGTGTGGTAGGGTATACTAGGGATTTGCCATGTGCTTGCATGTATTCCCCGTGCAGAGGTAATGATGGTGTGTGGTCGCTGTGTGTATATTGGTCGGACTGCACATGATGACATCGACTAGACACCAGCTCACCTGGACATTGTCGTCTCCGAACCTATTTTATTTTACTCTAGATGGCTGGCATGCGGGAGGAATACGATGTACATGTATCTTCCAGAGTGATCCATGTGTCAGTTTGAATATGTGCATATCATTTTGAGATCCCCCTTCGAGTTTGCTCTTGATATTATCGTCTGCAAACATCTTGATGACATACTGGCGTATTACGAGAGTCATTTCGTACTAGAGAAGTATCAGAGAATATTAGTCGCAAGTCAGTTGTCTTATATGGACGGTTACATGACTTGATTCTATAGTGTGTCACACCCTTTCATGACATCATATGCTCATAGACGTCCACCTAAGTCTGCTCATGAAGAGATCCTGGAGAATGAGCAAGTCAGGGATGACCATGTCATTGATGTGTTACAGATCTATCAAAAATATTATGTGGCTTACATATGGGGGCATAGATTATGGACAGTTGGAGAGAGGCGGTGATGATATGGATGCCCTCGCACGTGCCATTCTTACTGAGTCACGGAATGTCGGGTTACCAACGACAAAGAAGGATCCATGGAGTTAAAATTAGGCATATGCAATATGTGGCTTTTTTTTTCTTTTTTATTTTTTATTTTGGGACGTTTTAGTATTATTTTTCATACTTTGAGAACAATGTGTAATATTATGGAATATTTTTTTAATTAATGAATTACTTTGTTCTATAATGTGCGTGTTTATTATTATTTGAATCAAAATATTCCACTATTAATCGGGTTTAAATGACTTTGACTTCAAAAAAATACAAACTTAGGACAATGTTTCAGCCTATGATGCATGCAAGAAGTTTTTGGAGATGCATATTCGAAATAATGATGTTTAAATAGCTCAAAATAAACTTAGTGGTGTTTTCAGAGATGCATTGTCGAATTCACTCCATCTTTAGTTAAACTTAACCAATTGGAAATTTATATTCTCAAAAAAATTATACTATTAATCTAGACATTTTAATACTTCTAGAGTTGATAGGTAGAGTTGAGATATATATTTTTCAAATCTAATCAACATTTGAAACTCTGAATAGTTAGTTACAACTTGCTACAACAGTCTGCTTTATATATAGTTTGACTAGTTGACTTTTAATAATAGATTTTGACAATAGTATGTGTCAGTCTTGAGCCTGGGCCTAATACTTCACACCCTTTGGGTTGTTCCGTGTAAACTTCTTCATGAAGGAGACCATTAAGGAAAGTGATCTGACCTGATCAGAAGGTTTGGACCGTCACGGCTGGCTCCAAGCAGAAAGCTTTTTGAACGAGGAGGGGGGGTACCTGCAAGGCACTCCGATGCTAAAGTCAGTGGGAGTACGAGCAGATAATAGAGTTGAGGTTAGAATGATGAATACCTGACCCTCTGGAAACAGAGGGTATTTATAGCCCTCAGCGCTGGGCCAAGGTTCCTTCGTTGGGCTGGGCGGATTTGGCCCAATGGAGGAACTGCCAGGTTCTACGTGGATAGTGGGGACCCGCACGTGGTCCCCTTCCTGGATGTGCTGCGTGAAGTGCGGGCGGACGGAGACGCGGTCTTTTCGGAGTATCGTTGGGGGAACGGTGGACTGAGTCTGCCCTAGCCGGGTAGCTCGGGACCATGTCGAGCTGGGCAGCACGGTGCTGAGCTCGACGCCAGGACCTCGAGCTGGACGGCGAATGTCGAGCTGGACGCCAGGACATGGAGCTGACGGCAGGGTGTCGAGCACGACTTCACCGCGTGGGTTGGTCATCGGGATGTCGAGGTGGGCATCAGGGTGTCGGGCATGGACGTGACCCCCTCTGCCCAGTGTGGTCCTTAGTGAGTCCCTTTGGACTGGGCCTTAGTAATGCTTTTGGGCCTGTCGGGCCCAGTCCAGAACAGGAGCCCCCCAAGTCGTGGTTCCTTTGCGATGAGCCATGACTTGAAACCAAGTTGTTCCGTCGTTGAGGTCTCGTGCCCGGGATGGAGGTGTGGGCCCTCGAGGGGCCTCCTCGTGTCGTGCTCGGAGACGTCCTCGGTGGTGGATGCGTGGAGGATCCGTACTGGGTGCGTCGGTCGAGCACACGAGGCATCTTTCGGGAGTTGTGCCGCCACCCTAGGGGGGTAGGGCCATCATTGCGTTGGGAGCAGCGCGTCGAGGAGATGGAGTCCGTGGTTGCCCGAGGTGACGTTTGGTATTCCACGTCATCACTATAAATAGGAACCTTGGGCCCCATAATACGTTTTCCGTTCTCCGTGCTCTCTCCGTTGCCGCTCTCAACATTTTCTCCAGTTGCGACTTCCCGTCTCAGATTCTTCCATTTCTTAGCCAAATCCCAAACTTTGATCCAAGTAAGTGATCTACTTTCTTCATTTTTCCGTTTTAGAATGCATGATTCCTGGAATTTATAGATGTTTTAGGACCGTGCGCGTGGGATTAGCCCGGTAAACTCGTGTTTTGCCCGACATATTCATGTCTAGGACCGGCAGACGCATATTTGTGGCCGACACATTCATAGTTTTAGGTGAAAAACTTCAGAGCTGCCCGGGGTCTTCATGATCCGGGGCGCCTGATTCATGACGGTGCCCGGTATGTTTATGGTCGTGGCCGTGGGCTTCATAGTGCGGCTCGCCATGTTCATACCTCGGGTCGACATGCTTGAAGAGTGGCCGCGCAGTTGGTTTTGAGGAAGAACACTGGGTTCAGGAGAGTCGGGGAGACATCCACTTGTGAAAACGGACTTGTGAAGTCGTGTATGGGACGACATGATTATGTCGAGCATAGGACTTCGTGCTCAACTGATTGGTTTCCCGTGCTCTGCAGGTAACCATGGCGGACGAGCCGAGCTCCTCCGGACGTCGTGATCGCGAAGAACAGAGTGCCGACGAGTCGGCCACCCTGATAGATACCGTGACCGACCCATTGCTGGAATGGGTGGGTGTCGAGCCGCGGGGGACAGCGTCGATATATAGCCGGGATGACCGACATCCATTCACTGTCATTGAAGAGGGTCAAGACTAGCCCGACTTCCAGCAGAACTTCGTGGTCATGCTTCCGTCGACCAATGCAAGAATTTGCTCGGTGTATCCGAACTACAGCCTCGCGATGTATGAGATCGCGTTTAAAGACTTAGGGCTGCGGCTGCCGTTCACTGATTTTCAGACCGGGGTCTTTATGCACTTGGAGCTGGCCCCGTCCCAGCTGCACCCAAACTCGCTCGCCTTCATCCGGGCGTTTGAGTTGACGTGTCGCTACCTGAGGATCGGGGCGACCATCCCTCTTTTCTTCCGGGTATTTCACCTGCAGCGTCAGTCCCGAGGGGGGAAGCACAGCTGGGTGTCCCTGAAGCAGTCGAGGAGGCTGTTTAAGATGTATATGGACTCCGTGAGGGGGTTTAAAGACAAGTGGTACGTGGTACGCCCAATTACCGACTCTGCTTTAGATTCCCTTTTCGAGGAGGAGGGGCCAGTGAGCGACGATGATGGGGAAGCGATGGTGGCCGACGACGGGAGCCCCGTGTTAGGTCGTAGGGCTAAGTTCCCGGTGTACTGGATGTCCCGACATTACGAGCATGGGACAGGTTATTTCCATACTGCTGTCGGGGACATGTGCTCGAAAGATCAGCGGGCGTACGACGTTCTTTGTCGGTTTGTCGACAGTTTTCATCCCGCCCGATGGGTTACGCGGGAAGGGGATGATATCCTAGACAAAGACGGTTACCCGACGTTCGAGTCTCGCCCGATCGACACCAAGGCGCTGGTGGAATGTCCGACATATAGGCAGGTTGCCCGCCTGTTAGGTTGTTTGCTTGAAATTCTTTATTCGTCATTTATTCATGCAGTTTGCTCGATACTGACTTTTCCTTTATTTCGTGCAGGTACGATGGCTAGCCGACATGAAAGGCTCCTGAAATTATCAACCGACCAGAGGCGAGGCAGGAGGGTCGTAAAGGCCCCGCAGACGACGAGAATGGGACCACCACAAAGTCCGAACGCTCCTCAGCCGGTGAGGGTGGATTCGACGTCGAGCTCGGGACCCGCGTCAGATCCAGAGGTCGAGGAGATTGACCCCAGCGCCGTTTTGACGCAGAGGAAGAGGACCCGCGTGGAAGGCGGTTCGACTGTCGGGGAGGATGCCGGTGCTGTTCAATCTTTTGCCTTCCCCCCTTGCTTCGAAGAGGCGGGTTTTTTCGAGCGATTTCCTCCGACAGTGGTCGCCCATGAAGCTGAGGCCATAAAGAAGATGAGTAAAGAGGAAAGGAAGGCGTATCTGGCCGCCAGCGTGGACGGGCTGGTAAAAATGGCCGAAATGGCTTTGGTGTTATCGGAGGATGCAGGGGATGCTGCCCGTGTTGAAGAGCTCGAGCAGGAGAAAGCGACCCTGACTGCGAGCTCGCGGAAGCTGAAGGTCGCTCTGGAACGCTCCGAGGAGATGTTCCGAGAGCAGACCGTGATGCTTGATGCTGAGAGGGAGGCGCTGACCCTGGAAAAGGAGAAGTCGGGGAGGTTGACTGAGGAAGGGGAGTTTCTTCGGACCGACAGGGATCGCTTGGCAGCCGAAGTCGAACGCCTGGGTAAACAGGTCGAGGAAATGAATGCTGTCCTGCAGCCTGCCGAAGATGAGCCCGAGGACATAGTGACTTTGAAGAGTCGGGCGGAGCTGGTCGCCCACATCCGGCTCCTCGAGGCGGACTGCGTCGGTGCTCTG